>CM060897.1:128235175-128835175 GCA_030762935.1 Hymenopus coronatus | reverse complement strand
CCTCGCCTTTAAGAAGCGTATGCAATTGGCCAGAAAAGGACAGTGAAAGTCCTTTGGGCATGTTGAGGACATCTTTTGAAGGTTGCCAACGAAAATCGTTTTTCAATTCCACTTGGGGTGGGTAAGTGTATATTCAACTGCGTTAATGGAGAGGAAAAGAGTTTGAGCTAGTCCAGTGGGCAATTTAATACCTATCTGGTAAATGGTTGCCATCAGGAGGCTTTGAGGAGAAGGGTTAATTGGGAATTTGAGCCACGCAATATGTCCATCCCTGAGATGTAATGGGTAGCTTTCTGATTGCTAATCCGCAGGACACGAGAGTATTGCTGCAATATTTCGCTACCACCTATATATAGAAGGCAGAGAAATTAATATTTCCATCCAAAAATTCAATGTCAAAATTTCACCAATCATACACGCTTTTGGCCCCTGATTCCCTTACTTTCTCTACATAGTACATGGCACAAAGATAGAGAAGATATCATTCCACCCAAAAGTTTTATACCGATATTTCACCGGAAATACACATTTTAAGGTCCCATGTATCCAAAAAGGCATTTGTATAAACAGGTTTGGGTGTCTGTGAATACAATAACTCAAAACAAAGCTCGATAAAATACCAAACCTGGTATTTAAGTTCCAAGGCTGCGACACAAACATTTTGAAAATAAGGCCCCCACTCCAAAGTACTTTACATGTAAAAATATTTCGAACATTTTGATTTTCTCAACCGTATGAAAAATCAAATGTATATCTTGAATTTTTGGGGGATAGCCACTGAAAACCTCATTATTCTGGACGAATTTTGCTGAATTTTGCATAATTTGGCCTAGTATATTCTCTTATTTCCTTTTGATTTATGAGGAACTAAGTAATACGCTAATTACTTTCTCTACCGATATTTCACAGGAAATGTATATTTTGAGACACCCTGAATAAAAAAAAATAGTTTTAGAAAAATTTCCGTGTGTGTCTGTGCGTGGGTATGTCTGTGGCCAAGCAGCATAGCTCAAAAATGATAAGTCCGTTAGTACCAAGCTTGGTATTTAAGTTCAGTATCTTCCAGGGATGCGACACGAAGACTTTTAAGGAAATGAACATTTTTTTTTGAAAATTTTGAGTTTTCAAAAATGGCTCCAACGCTTTTGATTAAAATATCGTATATTAAATATATTTACCTGACAAATAATACGTATATCTTGCATTTTCTGGGAATAGCCTCTGATGGTATCTTTATTCTGAATAAATTTTGTGGAATTTTGCATACTGGTAAGCTGTGAGAGAGAGACAAAAACTTACATAACAGAAAATGTAGGGCTCGTTAAAACATACAATTTATGTTATGTACATATTTTCCGTGGAGTTGAACGTTTGTGAGATATTCCTTTTTAATGATTTCAGTTTTAAACACTTATACTTTTCTCATATAGGAGGCCGCGCCGTAGCCGAGTGGGTAGACCACTTGTTAGACCACTTGCATTTGATCTAGACGGCCGGGGCTCGAACCCAAGCGACCGCATGTGAGATTTATGGTGGACAAAACGGCGCTGGGGCGGGTTTTCTCCGGGTACTCCAGTTTCCCCTGCCATCGCATTCCACCGGTGCTCCATCATCATTCATGTATCATTAGTGTCACCGCCTGCGGTGCCATAAGTAGTTAAAGCGGGCGTTAAACACTACCAAAGAATCATACGGGAACTTATCAACACCTGGCCACGCAAATAAATGGATACCTTAGCAACCACATTTTAAAACATTTGACTGTCGAGTTAGCCTAGTTTATTTCTTTATTTCCATTATATTTATAGGGAACTAAGTAATAAAACCGTTTCTGCTAATGCTAATTTCGATTAATAATTTGTTACAGAGATGCTGAGAAAGTCATGTGAATGGAGCACATCATATTTTTTTGGGAGCTTGGAGGACTCAAGGATGTATTTCTGGTGAAGTCTGGAAATCGCATTTTGGTTGGAATACAATACCTTCTGTACCTACTCTGTAACGTGTAGAGAAAGTAAATATGTAACAGACTCGTATTTCAGAGGGTATTGGAAACTCAATTGGTTCAAAATGATAAACAGGCTAACACTAATACGCCCTAACAGTGCTTGTTTTGTTAACGGTAATGGAAAGCGTTAATGGGAGGGCCGCCTGATGGGGTGAACATAATATCCAATATGTGAAACACTGACCTGTTTACAGCTATATATTGCAAATAATTAAACTCTGCTCTGTTTGTTGTTACTTGAAATGAAGATCACATCATTTCTTTGCTGTCGACAGGGACACACATAGCACTAGATAACAAAATGGGTATTTAGCTTGTTGTTTTCTGCTTCCATGCATATAGTTTATTTCTTCTATACTTACGTAAATTAAAGTAAACGCTGCGTCGGACTTATAAATTCGCATGCGCTCTCATTTCATCAGCACATTTCATTGGAAATCAATATTTTTACTTTATGTACAATATTCATAGGAGCAGAGAAGGTACCTATTGTATTCCACCAGAAAATACGATGTCGGGATTTCATCGGAAAAAACCATTTTTAGAAAAAAGTCCATGTGTGTGTGTGTGTCTATAGACAGCATAGCTCAAATACGAAACAACCGCTATATAACATACTTGATATTTAGGATTGGTATTTTTCAAGGATGCGATACATTTTCAAGGATGCGATACATTTTCAAGAAAATCTCCTCACCACAAACTACACTTTACATGAAAATTTTTTCGAAAAGTTTGATTTTGTAAAAAATGGCTGTAACGATTTTGATTAAAATCCCTTATATTGCAGATTTGACATACCAAATAAAATGCATATCTTAAATTTTTTGGAAACAGTCTCAGAAGACCTCTTTATTCTGGATGTATTTTGCCGAATTTTGCTTAACTGCTAAACCGAAAGAGATAGACAAAAACGTACTACACAACAAATGAAGACTCGTCAAAGCACACAGTTTATGTCCTTTACGTTTTTGTTGTGGAGGTAACTGTTTCCGAGATATTTCTTGTTTCAATTGAAAATTACTTATACTTTTCTAAGACAGGAAGTGTCCGATTTTATTTTGTTCTATTCCAGGCCAAGCAAAGCGGCGATTTGCATTGACAATTGCATAATGAGAGTTTAAAACATTTGAATACCTCTTTAGCATAGTACATTCCTTTAGTCCCCTTCTACCTATAAGGAACTAAGTAATAAGAACATTCTGCTAATGTTTAATGTGTGGAAAGAAAAATACTGTTTTGTAAGAAGTTTGCAGAGCAGCTAGAGAAAGTCATGTGAGTGTAACACATAAGGTTTTTCTTTTATCGTATAAGTCAATGATTAAAGATCGTCTGTGATGGAAACGCCTTCACATTTCTAATTCTTATTTTCTCAAACAAGTATTATGTACGCACATATTATATTCCATCAAAAATTCTATACCATAATTTCACCGGAAATACATGCTAACTGAGTCAAGCGGCTCAGGCGTTTTCATCTGAGACTCACATTTGGGAGGTCGAATGATTGATTCGTAGAATTGATTCGTAGGATCGATTCGAAGGATTGATTCGTAGAATTGATTCGTAGGATCGATTCGAAGGATTGATTCGTAGGATTGATTCGAAGGATTGATTCGTAGGATTGATTCGTAGGATTGTTTCCCGCGGCCAATCTCTCTGACCCGTGTTTTTTCGGAGTTCTTTCCCGGGTCATTAGGCAAATCCTGGAGAGATTTATTTACTCCCCCTAACTTTGTGTCCCTTCATTTCGTCTTCATTTCATCCAACCGGTCTCTTTCAGGGTTGTAAGTGGCGGCGAGGACAGTGGTGGAGGCGCCCATCCATAATCCTGACTGCGGTCTGAAAATACAACTCTCAGCTGCGGGATGACATTAGAAGTCGTCTGTAGACACAGGAAGCTCGGTCAGACCTGCGGAGCGCTGCCTTTGAAGTTACTCTCATCTCATCTTATCTTCCTGGCATTTGACGTGCAATAAGCCATTAACTGCAATGTGGAATCCGCTTTGACATCACACATACATACACACACGCACAAAATCTGAATCCAAAAAGGCATTTTTAGAAAAAGGTCCGGTGTGTGTAAAATACGCATTAAATGTTAGTAATTTACAAGGACATGAGATTTTCGGGAAAATTCCCTCACTCCAAACTCGCTTTTAAATGGAAGATTATTCGAAATATTGAGTTTCTGAAAAGTGGTTCAAATGCTTTTGCATATTAAAATCATTTACATGAGAAATGCTGTGTAGATGTATCATAAATTTCTTGCGAATATCCCCTGAAAACCTCTTCATTCCATATTACATTTACCTAACTGGTAAACATTAACAAATAGAAAAAAACTTAGATATCGTAAAAAAGAGCAATTAATGTCCGATACATATTTATACAGCTAACCATTTCTGAAAATTTCCTTCTATTCCATGTTATCATGAAAAGAAACGGGAGTTTCAATAGCATCACATGACGACCAGTTTTTAAAACATTTGACTATCGCTTTAGCAAAGTGTACTCCCTTAAAAGGTACTAAGTAATGAACCATTTCTGCTAATTGAAGTAGAGATAAAAATAAACTTTTGTACGAATAACTTGTTGCAGAATCGGTAGAGAAATTCATGTGAATGGAACATATAACAAAGCCCCCATATGAAATATTTATAAACCAATGTTTTTACGTTGCATTCCATTCAAAGTTCGCTACCAAAGTTTCACTGGAAATACATATTTGAGATTTCCTGAATGAAAAGAATTTTTTTCAAATATCTGATGTGTTCCATTCACATGACTTTCTCTACATATCTGAACAAGTTATTGTTAAAAACTTATAGTTCTATCTACTCCATGCTAATCGGAATAAAAATTAGCAGACATGTTTTCTTGTAAGTAAAAGGGAAATGAGGGAACACCCTAGACCAAAACGAAAGTCAAACCTTTTAAAAGCTGTTGCCATGTGGATGAAGTCAGTTTCTTTCCATACCAGAAGTTGATATATTCCGGTAAGTGAAAAGTTTAAGCCAATAACAAGGAATATCTCAAAAAATGGTGAACTACAGGGAAAAATGTAGATGACTTAAATTGTAAGTTTTAGCGGCATCTTTTGTGTAATAAATTTTTGTCTATATTTTATGGTTTACTAGTTATGCAAAATTCAGCAAAATTCATCCAGAATAAAGAGGTGATCAGAGGCTATTCCGAGATAATTCAAGATATACATTTTATTTGTGGTGTAAATGTCTTTAATATACGGTATTTTAATCAAAACCGTTAGAGTCATTTCTGAGAAAATCAAAATTTTCGAAAATTTCTCCAAATAAAATGTAGTTCGGATTGGGGTGTTTTCCTCAAAACCTTCGTGACGCATCCTTGGAAGATACTAAACTTAAACACCAAGTTTGTTGTTTTACCGAATTTTCTTTTATGAGTTATCGCGTTCACAGACACACGGACACACACGGACCTTTTTCTAAACATACTTTTTTATTTTCTCTACACGTGCTATGTACATAGTGTATAGAGAGGGTATTGTAATGCACCCAAAAATTAGATACCAACCTTTCACCGGAAATATATGTTTTGAGACCGCCTGAATCAAAAAAAATCTGATGTGTTCCATTCACATGACTTTCTCTACATCTCTGTAACAAATTATTGTTAAAAAGCTTATGCTTCTATTTACTTCATGCTAATCGAGAAACAATTAGCAGAAATAGTCTTATTACTTGTTTCCTTGTATGTAGAAGCGAAATAAGGGAGTACCATAGGTTAAAGCGATAGTCAAAAGCTGGTTGCCATGTGACTGAAGTTCCTTTGTTTGTATGCACAGGAATTGACAAATTCCTGTATGAGAAAAATACAAGTTTTTCAAAGTTGAAATCAAAAACAAAGAATATCTAAAAAACGATCGAATCCACGAAAAAAAATTATATATGTAAATATAATATAAATTGTGTATTTTAATGTGCTCTACGTTTTTTGTGTGGTAAGATTTTGTCCGTCTCTTAAGGTTTAGCAGTTATGCAAAATTCCGTAAAATTTGTCCACAATAAAGTAGTCTTCAGAGGCTATTCCCAGAAAATTCAAGATATACATTTTATTTGTCAGGTAAATATCTTTAATACACAGTACTTTAATCAAAATCGTTAGAGCCATTTTTAAGAAAGTCAAAATGTTCGAAAAAAATTCCATGTAAAAGGTAGTTGGGGGGTGGGGGGGTTTTCTTGAAAATCTTCGTGTCGCATCCTTTGAAGATACCAAACTTAAATACCAAGTCTTTTCGTTTTTGAGCTATGCTGTCCACAGACACACAGACACACACATACATATACACACACACATATACACACACACACACACGGACCTTTTTCCTTTTACGTGTAGAAAAAATAGAAATATCTCGTTTGTATATGTGTGAGTGAGTGGTGAATGATAGTGGGTGTGTGTGGTGTGAGTATGTGCATTTCTCTATCTGCGAACAGCATATATAACCCGATAAAAATCCATCACCCCCTCCTGGCTAGAACCCGCGTACCAGAGACTAGCATGGCATCTCAAGATAGCGGTGCCCTAGTTGAGTCTTATAGAACGAACAGGACTTTAGAGGATATTCATAGAACATTTATTATATACATTTTATTTGCCATGAAAATATCTTAAACTTATGGTGTTTCAATAAAAACCGTTAGTCATTTTGAGAAAATCATTATTTTCAAAATAGGGTCCTCGGTGTCGAGAATTTTCTGAAAACTTTGGTTCGCATCCTTGTAAGATGCTACACTTAAATACCATATTTGGCATTTTACCGACTATTTGAGAATGCGTTCACAGATTCAGACACACTCACAGAATTTTTTATTCAGGGGTCTCCAAAACGTGTTTTTTCAATGAAATTTTGGTATTCTTTTTAGATGGAAAGCAATGTACATATACATATATATATACATATATGTAAAACTAACAGTGTAGGAAAGTCCAAACAAATAAAAATGTATGTATCTTAAATGTCTAATGCTACGAGTTGAAATAAATTGTGTTCTTCATTCTTTGTGCTCTGCATTTTTATCAATTTTTAGTTTACCAGGTATACAAAATTATACAAAATTTCTTCGAAATGAAGAGAACTTTACAAGTTAATCCAAGAAAATACAAGATATAGATTTCATTTGTCGTACAGCTATTTAAAACATATTGTAGCATATGGGGGTTAGTTAGTGTAAATATATTTATTGTTTGGGATTAACAAATTAACACTGAAATGGTTGTTAATGATAGTTGATAGAAAATTTCGTTAGTGGTGGTTTAGGTAGTTTGATTAATTGAAATAGGACGCCATTTGGAACGACAATCATGGTCTGGTTTAACCTATCCATTGCTCCGTCCGGGGCAATTGAAGACAGCTAGGCACAGTCAGTGAACGCGTGGGAAACTAATAAGCAGTCTTTGGGGAAACTCCGCACGGTGAAGGTCAGACTGGACGCCAGGTGCTACATAGCCAATGATCATCAGTGTAGGATGCCTTGGTTAGGTAATACATTTTGTCCTTGATTTAATTTATAATGTTATAACTTTCGTGTGTACCATTTCCCCCTTTTAGCATTAACTATTCCTGACCACTAGTGAAATCTCGTTATCTCTCATGTGTCAAGCATGTCGCTCGCCATTATACTTTGTTGCGTTTGTAGAGAATTTTGATCCAGTTGTTTAGGATCTTTAATTCATCATATATTAGGGTCGTAACAATAATCAGTTTAATCAAAACTGTTAGAGCCATTATTGAGAAAATTGAAAACGTATAAAAGTTTTCCATTTAAAGGATAGGAGTAGGAAATTTTATTGAAACACTCAGTGAAGCAACCTTAGAAAATGCTGAACAGAACACAAATGTTAATATTTTATCAGGCATTTTGTCTCTGGACGAGCTTCTTACAGACACACATTTACACTCACAAACAAGCACATACATACATACACAGAGTTTTATATACAAATATATTTTCTAATTTCAGGGGACCTCAAAGCATATGTTTCCGGTGAAATATGGATATCCACTTTTGGTAGACTGCAACATTTTGTATACCTACTGGGGTACGTGGTAGAGATGGTAAAAACTTAACTTCTTGGAAATAAATGAAAATAAATGCAAAATATCTGCAAGAAAGCTCAGTAATAAATAGCTCCACTAATGAGATCCAACAGAATACTACTGCTGCCAAAGTTTAAACACATTTAAAGAACCGACAGAATCTCTCCTAAAACTAGAAAGGATCATTGAAAGTGAAAACGTACATGAGATAAACTATAAAAGAGAAAAAGCTAAGAATGGAGTGCAATCTGCCTTTTTGCGTTTGTGGTAGTGCAACCTTCTTTACATGGAAGCCTTAAGAAACGATGAAAGCTATAGAAATGCCAGACTAAAACCTTGCTTTTTTGTTTTCATTTTATTGTTCTACAGGGTGTTTCAAAACTACAGTTAATCAAGATGTGGAAATTACTCAGATGCTATGTGATCCGAAAATATAGTTTTCAACGCCAATAAAGAGACATCAACAAAACACATAATGGACAGCATGGATTAGACAGTTACTCAGAAATAATGCCGCATGCCTGGCCCACGCTAACGGAGATAACGAAGAATTGAGAAGTACCGAGTCGCGTGCTTTAACAGTGTTTTCTAAACATATCGACATGTTACACAGTTGTTAGATAACATTAAGGGATTCTTGCTTATGAAACTCCGCTAAAGAACCTATACCTCCAGTTGTTTGTTTATTCTTCCAACTTATAGTGTCATCATAACATACAAGAATGCGCCGCTAATGTAGAGGCAATTTTAAGTAGTGATTTTCAGAGTGGAGAAACTGGTAAGGACAACAGACAAGAATTCTTCCAAGGATTTATGGATAAAGGTAAACCAAAATAAATTTGGAAAGGTAGAGTCAGGCTAAAATTTTCAGTGCTTAATCCACGGATCTCCTAGCTTTCGACCAATTGCCCTAACCGTTGAGCCACCAAGGAGAAATGCCGACACAGCATTGAAACCACACGTGGTTTACCGGTAATATACGAGTCAGTTGGAGAATTTAATACGTTGTCGAAATGCACGTACACATCTAGTAGGTAGAAAATTCCACCAAAAAATCCATAATTCCAAAGAAACATTATATTCCATCAAAATTTTGAGATTTCAACGGAAATATAATTTTTGAATAAAAAGAAATAAAGGTGTGTGTGTGTGTATTTGTGTGTATGTGTGTTTGGGGGGGCAGTGTAATTCAGAAACGAAAATTACGTTAGGTACCGAACTTAGTTTTTCAGTTTATTATCTTCCAAGACATACTTCCATCCAAATTACCCTATACATAAAACATTTTTGGAAACTTTAGTTTTTTTCAAAAATGGTCTAACGATAAAATATCACATGTGAAAGATATTTACACGACAAATAAAATGTATGTATTGGATTCCTGGGAATAGTCTCAGAAGATCTCTTCAGTCTGGATGGATTTTGCTGGTAAGCTATAAGAGTTAGACTAAAACGTAATACACCAAAAATATAGAGCTCCTTAAAACATGCAGTTTATATCACATACATTTTTTGTTGAATTTACCATTTTCGAGATATTTCTTGTTATTAGTTTCAATTATGAAATACTGAAATCTTTTTTTCAAACGAGAATTTGTGATTCGATTTTCTTTTGTTTTACTCATGCAAAGAGAACTGAATTGCAATCACATACATACCAATCATCATCCCTTATTCACCTTCTACTTAAAAGGAACTAAGTAGTAAAACCGTTTCTGCTAAATTTATCTTTATTGGTGCGAAGTGTATAGAAAAATAAGTTTTTATATGAATAGTTTGTTATAGAACAGGTAGAGAAGCTCCTGTGAATGGAACACAACGCCTTTTTGTCTTTCTTTTCAATCTTAATATCCTAGCTACTTCATCTCTAAGGAAACGAAAATGAAGTTTTACTTTCTAGTTTTTAAAACATTACCTAAATAAATGTGTCTTTAGATACCTTGACAGACGTAGCAGTTGTGGCAACTTGGAAGAAGTGCTACGAAGCAAATTAGAGCCTGCCACTTCATTATGGATACCTCTCAGTATTTTCTTTTCATTTTCGAAATGAGATGTCTCATGTATTAGATTGAAAACAAAACGGGTGTTACTTCCACGTCTGTTGTTTTTGTGTAATTGAAAGACATTTAACTGTGCAGAGGAGAGGAGTTGCTGTATATTTCATTCTTTAATTACTTATATGGTATTAACAGAGATGGGAAGCGAGCGAACGGAGTAAAGCCCAACTGAATTGTAAACTATTGGATCAACCCCTTTACACTGGTAATCAATGAACATCATTACTAGGTGCGTTTTACATGCAGATGGGTCTCTAATTACTCGCTATGCTTTCCTTGTGCTGTTCGAGTCCATTACATTTACTTGAAAAAGCATATATAATAGTGGATGCGAACGAACGAGCTGGGAAAAAGAGAACAGCATTACTTTGTACGAGGATTAGAATTCAATAGGGACATGCATAAAACAATCGAGAATCTGCTCGCTTAAACAGTTGAGTTTCTATCAAAAAACCACTTCATATTAGTAGAACGCACAAATAATTGTCTGGAAAAATACTCCTGTTTAATGAAACAATACACGGTGCACTGGAAAGAATAATCCTCAGTTTTAACCTTGTCTATCTCTTATTCGAAACTTTAATGTTATATTGTAGAAGAAATGTATGTTTGGACGTCCCTTAATGACAGTACTTCTCTTTTATACAGTGTTAAAAATGTTTATACAAACATGGTTCAATAAGTGTTTCCAAATAGACAAGTTGGTGTTACCATGGTGTACCGGTTTTTGTGACTTTCAGCCTATTTTTGTTAAAATGGTAAAAAGTGCATTTTGTTCAGTAATTCGCTTTTTGCTTTCGGTGAGAAAACTTGGGAAGAAACAGAAGAGAGATTAATGTTGTTCATGGGGACCTTTCACCGTCTACAACAACAGTTAGATATTGGCTTTACGATATTAAACGTTAAAATTACGTTTAAACGTAAGGATGAGGAGCATACAGGATACGCTGAAGATTGGTTACCCCAGGAAATCACTGAAACATTGTCCACAATATAGTTCTCATTGATCGTCGAGCGAAAGTTCGCGAACTGTCCGAGGCCATAGGTGTGTCGAGGAAACTGCAATTTATATTTTTCACGATGTTGGAGATAAAAAATTGTAGGTCCGATAGGTGAGAATGGAAATTCATATTTTGCACGATAAGCTAGAATTGAGAAAGTTATCAGCCCATCCATGAAAACTAGATTCATCATTATATTCCAGAAGATGAGCAATAAGCTAAATAAGGGTTGCTTCCGGTTCCCACATGTGAAAAGTTAAAGTGTATTAAAACTCAAATCAATAACAAGATATATCTTAAAAATGGCAAACTCCACGAAAAAATGTATAACACAAATTTGTCTTGGCACAATTGTACTTTAAGTTTTTGTCTTTCTCTTACATTTTACCAGTAATGCAAAATTCAGCAAAATTCATCCAGAATAAAGAGGTCTTCACAATCTATTCCCAGAACATTTAAGACACACGTTTTATTTTGCATGTAAATATTATTAATATACAGTATTTTAATAAAAATCGTTAGAGCCATTTTTGAGAAAATAAAAAAAAAAATTAAAATTTTTCCATGTTTCGGTAGTTTGGGGTGTGGAGATTTTCCTCAAAAACTTCGTGTTGCATCTTTGCAAGATACTAAACTTAAATACCAAGTGTAATATTTTACTGGTTTTTCGTTTTTGAGTAATCGTGTTCACTGACACATAGACAAACACTTACGAAACTTTTTAAAAATTGTTTTACATACAGAGGACCCTAAAACGTGTATTTCCGGAGAATTCTGTGGTGGAGTAGAATATCTTATGCACACAGAGGAGAGAAAGGAAAAAGGAAAAACAATTGCTGTACAATGCTATAGTGACTTATTGGACCTATACGACAAGAAGTCGGTGACACGTCCCATTTGGCGTAAAAGCAAACAATAGAGTACATTCATTCGCAGTTATTGCCGCCAAACAGCAGGCATTGGGTTAATAATTACTACCGAAACTCCTCTCCCCTAAACACGCTTGACTTACCTCCCTGTGATTCCTTCTTGTTACTAAACATAAAGAAATAGCTCCGGGGAAAAACATTAGAATAAAGGTCATCCTCGAGGCAAAGGCGTGTTCTGCAAAGCTTTCGCAGTCATAATATTAATCCAGCTTATAAATAGGAACAGTCTAAAAATAGCTAATAAGGTTATTATCATTCATTGATGAACTACGGAATAATATTCTGGGAAAATTCGGTAAAACAGGAAATAAGATTAATGGCAGGGGCAAGAAAATCAACTCACTTTAAACCAGTATTCAAAATGTTTGGAATTTTGCCATTAGCCTGTGAATATATTCTGGCCGTATTGTTATTTGTTATAAATCGTCCAAAAATTTTTACAAAAATTGCAGATATACATAAAAGAGACTAGACTCAGACAGGACTTACATAGACCAATAAATAATTTGCAAATATTCCAAAAAGGGGTTTACTAAAATAGTACAGTTTATTTAATTAACTTCCATCTCCTATAAAGGAATTTCATATGAATGAAAAAAAGTTTAGTTCGAAATTAAAAAGATACCTCATCACTCTCATCTTCTATACAGTGGAGGGTTTCATCCAATCAAAAATACTACAGGGTTCTTCATTTAAAGCCTAACGGGAGCATAGCACTTTTCCTGTGCGCGATTGGGTGTGCCACAGCCGGTTTTTTCCCACATAAACTCCGCGCGTAAATCATGTACAACACTGTGCATTTACAGTCTGCTCGTAAAATATTGGACCGATTGTGTGTCTAGCGCTAACAGCAAACCAAACTCCAACTTTTCGATCAAAATGAGGAATTTCTTGAACGCGATTTTCAGAGGCCGAGTACCGTGTTTATGAGTGTCAATACGACCATTTAGATGGAAGCAAGCCTCATCGGAAAAGAACAGAAGCTGTGGATCAATTAAGCCGCATTCACTGATGATAGACACCATTAACAATAAATCATTCGTGACACGGTTCACCTCGTTTAAAAGAATGGACACCTGTACACTTATAAGGTTTTAGTTTTAATAATTTAGTTGCTCTATGTGCAGAAGACTCTGAAATTCCCACCTGTTGTGCTAATTTTGGGATAGGCTTTGTTGGTGAACGTCCAAGAGTTGAGTCTATGTTGTCTAACTTTTCTTCTGTTAAAATTCTGCTTTCGTTCTATGCCACAAAACCAGTGGTTTCGAATTTCTTCACATTCTTCTCGTGAACTGTAAATCTGAAAGGAGGCACTTCACCAGGGAACTTTTGAATATACTCTGGGCAAACACGACTTGGTGATTCCCATTTATAATAACTTTTGCACACAAAAATGCGTTGCTCTAGAGTTAATCGCGTGTCAATGCTGGTGGCCGGTACAATACTGCTGACGCTAGCCCGCGCGCACAAAGGCAGCCGGTAGTGGGGGTATCCAGTAAGGCCTCGGGAGAGGAGAAACCTTAGGTGTTAAATGAAGAACCCTGGAATAATAATTAATGCAGTGTTGTAAATATAATATTCATGAATATTTTAATAATACTATGCATACTGTACGAATTTGTTTTTGCAAACAGACATGTAACTGTAAATTATGCAAAATTGACACCTCTGAAAAATTCAATATCAGAGTTAACATTTGTAAATAAATGTATTAATAATTATCAAGAATAAGCAATAACTGTAATTTGTTAATTGATATAGATCCTAGAGTTGAACTTTGTGTGTAATCTCAAAACAGGATCCGCAGATTGCAATTTAATGTATTTGCCTATCCTTGGAGGCGTTAAAATGGCAAGAATGTTGGCAAAGTGGATAGCCTTAAAATATAACAATGTTAAGAAATAAATAACTCGTGTTTTAAAATTGTACGTTTGCAGATACCCCTTTGCGCGATAAAAGAGACGCAGAAATCAATGGGCTATAACAAGTTAAATCCCGCCTATGGAGAGCTGGCGAGAATATCTTTCGCTTTCCACGTCTTGCTTTTTAGCGGAGACGGTGAGTGGGTGCGTTCATTGCGGGGAAGGGGCAAATTTTGCCAGTTCTCTACTGCCAGGTTCTAACTTGAAGTAGCCCCCGAAATATATACAGATAATATACGTAGAATATATTTATATAAAGGGTCCCTATGTGATACCTAACTTGATATTTAAATTCTACACATTACAATGATGCGACCCGACGAAAAATGTCAATATAATCCTTATACCTCATCTAACTTTCTATGGAACATTTTTCAAAAACTCAGACTTTCTCAAAATTAATCGACGATATTGATTAAAATACCGCATTTCAATATATGTATTTTCGTGTTAAATGAAATGTGTATAGCATGTTTCTAAAAGGACTCTACAACTTTGACATGGTTTTGGTGTTGTCTTGATTGACAAGAGATCAATTTTTACCTTAACGGGTTGAATATGACCTCCATCGGTCACGGGGCACACACCCCATCTAAAATCGATTTCTACCCAAATTTACTGCAGCATGTCAACCGACGCTCGTTCAATTGCAATGCAGATTCTACTCCTACGTTCTGATAGAGAAGACGGTAAGGGCGGAATAAACACTGTATTCATGGCGAATCCCCACACTAAAAAGTCAAGAGGTATCAAGTCAGGTGAGCGTGGGGGCCATGCAATTGGCGCACCTTGGCCAAGCCACTTACCTGGAAAGCGCACATTCCGAAAATGTCGAAGAGGTAGTGTGAGGAACGCCATCTTGCATAAAGTGTGCACTGCAGTCTTGGTCATCTACGTCAATCTGGGGGATTAAACAGTTTTTCAGCATATCAAAGTACACTATTCTGGGGGCGTAAACTTTGCTCTTGCTTAATGCACAAAATATGTTCAATTTGTTGCTATCACGTTCATCTTGTTGGAGATTTTCACTGGCCCAAATCCTACGGTTGTGGCCATTAAGTTTACTACTTAAATGAAAAGTCGACTCATTACTAAAGGTGATCTTTCCAATAAAATGTCCACCCTCTTCCAACCCATATAACATGTCCATAGAAAAGCCCTTATGAGCAATCTTATCAATTTCTTTTAATCACTGCGCCATTGTGAATTTGTATGGTTTGAGATGAAATCATTTTCTTCACACACACACACCAAATAGTTGTATGTGGGGATGCCCAGCTCTCAGGAAGCACGCCGTGTCTATTTTCGAGGACTGTGGTCGAAGCGTTGTCTCACTTGCTCTACCACTTCGTCAGACGTACACGGACGGCCAGAGGATTCCTTGTGGCTATCCAGTTTCAATAAAACACTTATGCCATTCATAAATAATAGGCCTTATGGGAGAATCTTTACCATACTTTGTACGAACTTATGTCGCACAGTAGTCGCTAACTTTTCTCTTCATACCAAACCACACTCGGGACAAGTAAAGGCCATCTTTGCAGCAACTGCCGCAAGCACTTGCGTTGATGCGATACTGTACTAGCGTACCACACGAAGCAAAACTTGATCTATTGTCAGTCAAAATTACTTCAAAGTGAAGTAATGCCTGTGCGTGAAATGAATAAACAACTATGAGTTGTCAAAGTTGTAAAGTCCTTTTTGGAACACGATATATAATTTTTTTCTCTAGGGATAGTCTCTGAAGTCCTCTTCATTCTGGATGACTTTCAGAACTGGTAAACCGTAAGAGACTGTTCCAACTCGACTCCTCTGAGTAAGTAGCCACTCAAACATAAAACTCGAAGGAGAATTGGAGGAGAGCGTGGTAGATAATACATCATGAACAAAGGTCACACCGCAATACTTGGACTTGCTGTTTCATTTGCAACACTTGATTCAGCCGTACATATATCTTGCCGTCAATGTCACACTGTATTGCATGTTGCAGGTAGATGAATGTCCAACGAGCTATCCACTGATCTTTTGGCGCAAAACAACAACAACCTGCCGTAAGAAACACACAAAAACTTGCTACCAAAGATGCACAATTTGTATTAAATACATGTTTTGAATGGAATTACTATTTGCGAGAAACTCCAAGTTACTGACTTCAATTTTGTCATAATTATACTTTGCTCAAATGTGAAGTCGTTCATATTTAATTATGCTGGTCAAACAAAGAGTGCGGAATTTCAAAATCATCACATAGCGGCAGGATCTTTGAAGTTTATATATCGTATAAATATACTATATTCCTTTAATTGCCTTGTATCTCATGCATTTATTCATTCATTCAAATTCCATCGGCGTGTATTATTCCACGTTTACATAGTTTCTTCATCAGAGAAATTCTCGTCCACAAGTTCGCCACTATGTACATGGTGATGAGGAATCAACTCATTGCCCAAGATGGGCTAAAGGACAAAATCACGACTTGTGGCGTGAAACATGGTGAACTTTTTCCAGAGACTTCTCCATCAGTTATGGGTTTCTTTTACGTTCCAATAAACTTTCCATGAACCAAAGTCTTTACTCCCTTACGAAAGAAGTCATGCTAAGCAATTTTACGCCCAAAATATCCATCTCCTTCTGCTGAGTTTTGCTCAAGTCTACCTTATAAAAATTAACATATAAAAATGTCAATTTATTCCAATGAACATAAAGTTGAACCCGCAACCTTGGTTTTTAGAGGTTAGCATAGTAACCACTATACCATGATGTAATGCAAACTATTTATACAAATATTTATCTAGTTAACCTGAAGTAAAAGAAGAATAAACATTTTAGATAAGTTTGCTGAAAATGGGTTGAGAACTTCAGGTGAACATCCAATTTTTACTTTCTCTAGCACATATGTACAATGTACATAATAGGTAGAGAATGTATTATATTCAACCCAAAAACTAGATACCACGATATCACGTAAATACATACTTCGAGGACCCCGATAAAAAAGATCTTTAGGAAAAGATTGTGCACGCACGCACGCACGCGTGAAGATTTTCATGAAAGTGCTTCCAACCTAAACTATCCTTTACATAGAACAATTTTCGAAGTCTTAGATTTTATAAAAAATGGCCCTAACAGGTTCAATTAAAATACTTATAAAATGTTTACAGGGGAAAGAAAATGTATATATTGAATTTTTTGGGAAGTCCTCTTCATTCTGACTTTTGCATAACTGGTAAGCCAAAAAACATAAACAAAAAGTTACTACAAAAATAATGTATATAATATACAGTTATTTTATTAGAGGGAATATTTCTGAGATATTCCCTCTTATTGGTTTCAATTTAAAAAAAAAGTGTTTTCTCAAGCGGGAGGTCCTCCTCCGTTTCGCCTCTCTTTTATTTTACTTCTGGCGTGGAACGAGATACAAATTTCACTGACAATTGCACAGCGACAGCTTTTAAAATATTTAACTGTCGCTTTAGCCGCTCCCTTATTTCCCTTTTACTTATAAGAAATAACACAATTCTGCTATTGTTTATCTTAATTAGCATTATGTACACAAAAGAATAATCTTTTGTAAGAATAGTTTGTTTGAAGATCGCATAGAAAAAGTTCCATGAATGGAACACATCAGATTTTTTCAACATAAATAGAAGGTTCGTAAAGCATTCTTCTCTTGGCTGGACTTGCAGAGCATCCCAAAGCAGACTTTTTAACAGCAATGAGAGGAGCTAACTGTATAGTGGATGCAGAGAATATTTTAGGTATTTTGTGGAATGAGCTAGGTCTCGAATACGTCATAATTAGCCACATTTCTTGCTGCACTCGCAGCAATTTTGTATCCATACGTGCACATTATCATCTAACACTGCGAATTTACACTCATGTTTGAGTGGTAACGAATGTTCACTGCAATAATCATGCTTATGTGGTACCACACAGACGGAATCCGATGGAATGTCAGGGCATAAGCTTTGCGCTTCTAAAGTGACTATATGGTGGCATATCTGCGCTACATTTGCTGTAATGCCGCTGCTTTATGTCTCTATCAAAGATAAATGCGGTTTGCTCATACACTTCTCTTGCTATCATGTCGGTTGGCTACTAAACTTTCATACCTTTGCAGTTAAAGTTTAAAATGGTTTCCATTCCAAAACTTATGATTACGTTTTACTTTCTCTTATTAGTACATAGAACCTATAAAGAGAAGGAATTGCACTGCACCCAAAATTCGATACCGAACTTTTACAGGAAATACAGTTATTAAAAAAAAGCATTTTGAGAAAAATATCTGTATGTCTCTGAACAAGATAGCTCAAAAACGAAAAGTAGGTGAAATACCAACTTCGGTATTGTAATAAATATGTTTAATGACTAAAAATGAGTTACAAATACAGCCTTTGATTCACTGCTGCAAATAGTTCACTGGACGTTTCACGCGTAGGCATTTTATGGCTGCTCTCAAATCACTCACGACTCATACAACTCAAAACATAATACAACTACACTGCACTGGGAATCTTCCACCTCTTATAGCTAGAAATTGACGTCACGACTTTCTGGAAACTTGTCGAAGATAGTGAAAGCCAAAGTTTGGAGAAACATCTCGAACATCAACGATGATGTTCTGGTTACGTCGTGCCGCTCTTCCGTGTTTTTTTATTTATTGTTTCATTTATATATCCCTCTTTATCATCTATGATCACATCTCGTTGTCTGAGCTCTTCATTCTGGATGACTGTTTTATATCTGGTAAACCGTAAGAGTTGGACAAAAACTTACTACATAAACAAATTAAATTTCATTGTTGTGTTGTTATTGGTTTCAATTTTAAAATACTTGAACTTTTCTCAAACGGGAAGTCATCTTTTGTTCATCTCTCTGGCAAGCAAAGAGAACCGAATGTCAATTGTTTCACAAAGCGATCACTATGCTTTATTTTCCTTCTGCCTACAAAAAGGCAAGAAATAACACTAATTCTGCTAAAATTTAGCTTGATTAGCATGATGTGGATAAAAGAAGAATCTTTTGTAAGAAAAGTCTGTTTGAGGAACAGCTAGAGAAAGTCAGGTGAATGGTACACATCAGATTTTTGAATCAATAAGAGTTTTGCTATAGTACAATGAGTTATAATTTCACATTACGTAGCAGAAAGTCAAGTTATCTTACGTTAAGTTCATCTTAATTCCGGCACAGGTCGCCGTTTTGAGTACATCATCTCAAAGTAACTTGTTGTCTCCTTGTGGTTTACTGGAAAAAACGTGAGTCAGTTGGAAAATTTAGTGCATGGTAGCTCAATGGTAGGGCAACTGATCGGAGACTAGGCTATCGGTGGGTCAAATCCAGGCTATGGTAATGAATTTTTCAGTCTGACTCTACCTTTCCAACACTTGTCCTATAATCGCCTAGTGTGGAAAACAGATTAAATTGAACATTAATATAATTATAAAGGATTGGCAATTTTAAAAAGTAAACTGATTTATACGTGGATATATGTCGTAAAATTTGTAAAGCCTGTCAAAATTGTGAATAGAATGACAATTTTGATATTGGAACAAAACCTCCGTTCATCTTGCTCTACCAATTTTCACATTCTGCATTGGTAAATTTTACAGTAATTGTGAACAATTCTGATAAATGTGGAGAAAATGTAAATGGTTTCCATCTTTTAATGATATTTATCATGCAGCCAGTAATTGTGTAATGCTCTCTACTTTTCGCCTTTTTACCGTAACATATGTAATATCAGCTGCTATGAGTAGCATATTTTTTTCTTTCTCTACAAGTTCTATGTACATAGTGTATGGAGACAGCATCAATTGCATTACACCCACAAATTTGATACCTAGATTTCACCGAAAATAGGGTCCCTAGTATCCAAAAAGCGTTTTTAGAAAAAGGTCCAAAACTAAAAGTCGTTAAAAGACCAAACTTGGTATATATTATTTTCCAAGAATGCGACAAGAAGGCTTTGAGTAAAATCCCCCCACCCCAAACTACATTTTCGAAACTGTTGATTTTCTCAAAATGGTTCTAACGATTTTGATTAAAATATCGTACGTTAAAGACAATTACACGACAAACAAAATGTATATTTTGACTTTTCTGGCAATAGCCTCTGAAGGCCTCTTTATTTGGGATGAATTTTGCGGGATTTTGCAAGCGAAAAACTTACAACACATAAAATGTATATCTCGTTGAAGCATACAATTTATGTCATATACTATACACTTTTCTCGTGGAGTTGACCATATTTGAGATATTTCTTGTTATTGGTTTCAGTTTTAAAATAACTAAAATTTTCACATACGAGAATTTGTCAACTTCTGGCAAAGCAAAACAACGGATATCAACCACATGGCAACCAGCTTTTAAAAGATTTGACTACCGTTTTAACCTAACGTATTCCTTTATTTACCTTCTACTTATAAGAAAGCATTTCTGCTAATCTTTATCTCGATTAGTATGAAGTAGATAGAAGAATAAGTTTTTTTTAACAATAATACGTTACAGAGATGTAGAGAAAGTCATATGAATGGAGCACATCAGAGTTTTTTTTCTCTCTCCTAACAGTAAGCTGTTGTATCAGATATGATTGTGTTTGGTGCACACTTCCCTTGCTATTATATTGGTTGGATAGTAAGTAAACTTCCATACAATTAAAAATTCAAAAAGGTTTTCCCTTTAAAAATATGTTTACTTTTTTGTTGTTGATGTTGCTATCACATAGGTATTCTATCCAAAAAATCTATTTGTAACTTTCATCAGAAATCCATAGGCCTCTTAAATGCAAAACTAAATTTTTAGAAAATATATGCTGAGTTGTTCATAGGCATTTTTGTCCCCATTATTCGAGAAACTATTTTTAAAATATTTTTTTCTATCCGCTTCACATTATTAGAACTAAACATATGCGAAAATGCTTTTATTACAAAGGTCCTTGAGATGTAATGGCAATATGGGAACAAAGTAGAATTTTAGGCGGTTGACAATTTTTTTGATAACTGGTTACTATATGATAGCTTTAAAATGCCGTTATCTATGCTTCACCAAGAAAAATAAAAACGAATAATAACTATCTCTTTAAGAAAATTATGAATATTTGAAAAGCACAACCAATAACAAGGAATATCTGGGAAATGATCGACTCTACTAAATATTGCATTTGAGTTGAGTTGTGTATTTTAACGAGATATGCAGTTTTTGTGTGATAACATTCCCTCTACCTTTTACGGCTTACTAGTTATACAAAAGTCATTCAGAATGCAAGGACTATCCTAGAAAATTCAGGAATACTTTTTATTTATTATGAAAATGTCTTAAACACATGTATGCTATTTTAATCAAAATAGTCGTTACATTTTTTTAAGAAAATTAATATTTTAGAAAAATTGCCCAATTAAGGGTAATTTGGGGTTGGTAGATTTTGTTTAAAATCCTTATATCGCATCCTTGGGGGATACTGAAATTAAAACATCAAGTTTAACCGATTTCTCGTTTTTGAGTTATGCCGTTCATAGACACATAGGTGGACACACACACATACACACACATTTTTCTAAAACTCTTATTGAGGAGAAAAGTGAGGGAAGTACTAAACTTTATTTTAAGTGCGATCTCTTCCAAAGATGCAACATGAAGATTTTCAACAATATTCCTCACTGCAAGTTACTTTTTACTTGGAACGTTTTTCGACATTTTTGTTTTCCTCAGAGTTTCTGCCAACACAGTTCCAGAGTCTTGTCGGCACACCAGCGCTGTATTCCTTTTTCCTCTTTTTTCATTTTCCCAACCTTTCCTTTGGTTTTCAGTTTGAATACGTTTTCGCTTCTAATACAAACACGCACATTTACAAAGACACAAAAACTCAGGCTGAAGGCGGGGCTCGAACCCACGATCCCCTGCGCCACGAAGCACAAAAGCAAGACCCTTAGCGAGCGCACCACTCACATTTGCGACAGCGCGAGAGAACACGTTCCTCATACAGCGAATCAGCAGTACTTCGCGACGCGGAATCGTGACTTCCACAAGGAACCCCGCCCCGTGGTAAGGAGCATAATGAAATGTTGCTTTTATAAATCTATATTATTTTAATCCTTCCTTAACAATATCCTTTATAAATAATATATGTACGTTTTACATAGATAAATTAAAGGAATGTATCACATTCTTTACCACAATTGTTGTTATTTCTGAATCTTATTTCAGCAAACAACAGTTACTTTTGTAATCTATTTAATTATTTATTATCTTATGTAAATATTTATGTGACGGACATATCAAATTGCTTCTGCTATAATACAATTTACGGCATTAAAATATAAGAATCTGTATTAGATAAAAGCTAATAAACATATTGAATTAAAAACAATCTGAGGTGTTCCATTCACATGAGCTTCTCTAGCAGTTCCACAAATAACTTTCCTAACAAGGCATTGTTTTTTATCTTCGTTATACTAATCGAGATAAACATTAGCAGTAATTGTCTTATTACATACTTCCATGTAAGTAGAAGGGAAATAAGGTAATGCACAGGCTAAAGCGATACTTAAATCTTTCAAAAGTTAGCGCTTTGTGAAACAACTGAAATTCGATTCTCTTTTGTGTACTCGGGAGTAAAACAAAAACTTTGAAACGAAAGTTGATTTCCCGCTTGAGACAAGTTTTAAGTAGTTTAAAATTGAAATCAATAACAAAGAATATCTCGGAAACGGCGAACACTACAAAAAATGTATATGACATAAATTGTGTATTTTAATTTGTTTATATATCACAGTTTGCGTGTTTTACAAACGTGAATGAAGAGGTCTTTAGAGGCTATTCCCAGAAAATTCAAGATATAAATTTTGTTTGTAATGAAAATACCTTGAATATACAGTATTTGAACAAAAATCTTTAGCGACATTTTTGAGAAAATAAAAATGTTCGAAATATGTTCCATATAGTTGGGAGTGGAGGAATTTTCTTTAAAATGTTCGTGTCGCATCCTTGAAAGATATTGAACTTAAATACCAAATGTTATCTTTTCTTTTTGAGGTATGCTGCTCACAGACACATACACACAGACACACACCCAATATGTTTTTAAAATACTTCTTTTTTGGAATCAGGGGTCTCAAAATGTGTATTTCGGGTGAAATCTCGGAATCTAATGTTTGGATGAAATACAATACTTTCTCCATCTAATATTAGATCGTACATACGTGCTAGAGAAAATACATAAATAATGGTTTAAACAATTGCATGCATATTATTTCTATTAATTTTAACAATTGACATTTCTGTAGAATTGGTCATTAATCTGGATGAGTTTTGATAACTGTAGAATGTAACAATCACACAAAGCATATAGTTGATGTCATATATGTTATATGACCAATTCCAGGGCATTCCTTGTTACTGGTTTCAATTTTAAAATACATATACTTTTCTCATGTAGAAAGTTGCATCCGTTTTTCTTTTGCTTTACTCCTGATGATACAAAGAGAACTGAATTTCAATGTCAGTCGCATAGAGACATCTTTTAAAAAATTTGACTGTCGCTTAACCTAATTCTCTTATTTACGTTCTACTTATGTGCTACTAAGTAATAATAATTTATTTAAATGTTTATCTCGATTACTACGAAGTAGATAGAAGAATACTATTTTGTAAGTATAGTTTGTTTGCAGAACTGGTAGAGAAAATCACGTGGATGAAGCACATCAGCATTTTTTTATATCTATCTACCTAGATACAGAAATTCTATAGCTTCATCTAAAACAACATTAACTGAAATGAGATAGGCTATTCTCTTCTAAAACGAAACTTTAACTGTGGCGTGAATCTGCTTTGTATTTGCTAAATATCGCTTCCACAATATCGTCTCCTATACATTTTGAACTTATACAATGGGACAAGATCATTTATCCGCGCTTTTTCGAACAGTGTTGCGCTTTTATTTCGGTTGTAAACACGCGAGTTTCTGCAAGAAACAAACTTTTCAAATATAAAATGTATCTTTTACCACAAAATATTATAAACATTAAATTATATTTACAGCCTTGTTACTACCATTACAAGAGATATAATAATAGCATTTAATAACAATAGGGTAACGGCCCCTCCAAGAGGAGGGTAATTGGGATGCTCCTACCACATTTGAGCTAGGGATATGGAATTCCCGTGCCTTTGTGTCTTTGTTCATTTGTCTTAACCTAACTATTACTCTAAACACTTTTATACTTACACACTTGTACTCACGCTCACTGTACTATTCCGGCATGTCCCTTCTTCCTTGACTTGCGGTTGCACTATATCAGTTCCTGTACACTTGTTCGAGAGCCTTCCAGGCGTCGCAGTTCCTCGCAATCCTGATCCAAATTTTGCCAGCGTTCCTCTTCATTTCGTTCGCCCATCTTGTTGTTGGTCTACCCATCCTCTCTCCTCTTGGGTTCCATACTGTTGCTATGTTTGTCTTACGGTGTGGCCTGCCCATCACCATTTCACTACTTGCGCCGCGGTAGCTGCGTCCTTAACTTGTGACCTAACTTCAGCGTTTCTTATCCGGTCTCGTATTGACTGTAATATCTTCCTTTGAATTTTTCTCTGAGTGACCTGTAAGGCTGTCCATGAATTGTTATCTATGTTTGTACTCCATATATTAACGTTGGGAGGATGCATAGGATATCTTGATTAATTTTTAGCTTTTGCGACTTCTTCATTAGAATGAAGTTTAAGCTCCAAAACACCAAAAACAGTAGGTATACTTATATATCAAATCAATATCCGGATACGATAGCTTAATACTGCCTCAAATTGCTAATTGTTTCTTTGTATCTATTATAAACACGTGGTAATTGTTTATTACTTTCTCTAGCCCATATGCACTGTGTACATAGTGAATAGAGGTAGGTGTTGTAGGTATTCCACCAGAAAATTCGATGTCAAAATATATGTTTTGAGACCCATCTTAATAAAAAAAAACAATTTTTAGAAACATGTACGTGTGTGTGTGTGTGTGTGTGTGTGTGTGTGTGTGTGTGTGTATGGGCGGCATAGATCAAAAACGAAAAGTAGGTTAAATACCAAACTTGGTATTTAAGTTCATATCTTCCAACGATGGGACACGAAGATTTTCAAGAAAATGCTCCTTTACATGGAACATTTTTCGGAAATATCGATTTTCTCAAAGAGTCACCATGTCATAAGTTTAAGATGTTTTCAATCAAACCAAATGTACATTTTGAATTTACTGGTAATAGCCTCAGAGAACCACTTCATTCAGAATGACTTCTATATAACTTTTGTGTGAACTGGTAAACCGTAAGAGGTAGACTAAAATGTATTACACAAAAATGTAGATCTGATTAAAATAGAAAATATATGTCATATACACTATTTGTAGAGTTAACCGTTTTCAATATAATCCGAGTTATGGCTTTTAGTTTTAAGGTAGTTAAACTTTTCTCAAATGGAAAACAATGTTTCTTCTCGTCTCTCTTTTGATTACTCCTAGCTAGCAGAGGGAACCGAACTTCAATTGTTTCATTTAGCGAACGGCTTTTAAAAGATCTGACTATCGCTTTACCCTAGTGTATTACTTTATTTCCCTTCTACTTTTTAAGAAACAAGTAATAAGACCATTTCTCTCAATGTTTATCTTGATTACTAAGACGTAGATAAAAGAATAAACTCTAGTAAGGAAAGTTTTGTTGTGGAATAGCTAGGGAAAGTCGTGTTAAGGGAACTCAGATTTTTAGTGCATACAGAAGGTATTGTATTTCACCCAAAATTTCGATATCGACATTCCACCGGAAATATATGTTTTGATGTCCCCTGAGTCAGAAAAAACACTTTTAGAAAAAGGTCCCTCTGTGTATGTGTGTTTGTGACTGTGGACAGCATCGCTCAAAAACGAAAAGTCCATTAAATGCCAAACTTGGTATTTAGGTTGAGTATCTTCCAAAGATGCGACACAAACTACCCTTTTCATGGAGACATTTTCGAATATTTTGATTTTCTTAAAAGTAGCTGTAACGATTTTGATTAAAATCCCACACGTTGAAGATATTTACATCCCAAATAAAATGTATATCTTGCATTTATTCTGGATGAATTTTGCCAAATTTTGCATAACTTTTAAGCCGTAAAACTTATTGTGCAATAAATGTAGATCTTGTTAAAACACACAATTTATATTATATGTCTTTTTGTTGAGTTGGCCATTTCCAAGATATTCCTTGTTATTGGTTTCAGTTTTAAAATACTTAAACTTCTCAGTTTTTTTTTTTTCTGCTTCTGAACATGCAAAGAAGCAACAACAATCGCATAACGACAGCTTTAAAAACATTTGACCATGTCTTTAGTCTAGTGCATTCCCTTAGTTCTCTTCTGTTTATAAGGAACTAAGTAATAAGTACATTCTGCTAATGTTTATCTCGATTAGTACGGTGTAGAAAGAAGAATACTATTTGGTAAGAAGTTTGTAGAACAGCTAGAGAAAGGCATGTGAGTGTAACACATATTTTTTTGCATGAAGTCCGATTCTATTATCGTTGTTCATTATAACTCGGTCGTTTGAGTCGAGTAGGAATACGTTTTACCCAAACAGAATAAGATGCTTTAAAGCCGTGTTGTATTTTGCCTGAACAACTGAGCAAGTTTTCGCTTTCTTGGATATATTCTGACAGGAAGATCAACACGCTGTAACAGTTGAGATGTGGCACCCGTCCTGTACACCCGTTGTGCCCAACTCTTCAGCGAACTTCATCTGAACTTCTCTCTTAGCGATGCGCTTCAAGCTTGTGTTATCTTTTGTTATAGTAAGTGCCATAACTCCTACACAAGTCACATTTCATGCACTACTTATAAACCAGTCTCACAATATTACATTCGATAGCTATATTAGAAGCAGCCGTTGTTACCTGATGTCGGAGATGGAGCTGTACCTTTTATAGTGAAATAGGAAATAAAACATCTATTGTGTTCCATTCTCATACCTTTCTCTAGCTGTTCCACACACACGAACTATTCTTACAAAAGATTACTCTTTTATCTATATCAGGCTAATCAAAATAAACATTACCAGAATTGGTCTTGTTGCTTACTTTTTGTAGGTACAAGGGAAATAAGGAAATACACTAGGATAAAGCGACATTCAAATCTTTTAAAAGCTGGTCACCATGTGAAAATTGAGGTTCAGTACGCTTTCCATGGCCAGCAGTAAAATAAAAATTAGGTAGTTTAAATTTGAAAAAAAAAAAAAACGAGTATGTCATAAATTATCTGTTTTAACGCGTTCTATATTTTTGTGCATTAACATTTTCTCTATATCTTACGGTCTAACAGGTATGCAAAATTCAGTCAGAATAAAGAGGGTTTTTAGCCTATCCCCAGAAAATTCAAAATATACATTTTATTTGGGATGTAAATACCTTTAGGTGGCGCCACGGCCGAGTATTTGACCGCTCGCCTCTCATCTAGATCCCAAGCGCCACTCATGCCACCAGTTGCTCCATCATCACCTTTCTTATTATCCATTTCACTTGCAGTTTATATCATCCACTTCCTCATGCTCATGCTGGCTACGGGCCGAGAACTCGTTCCAGGTCCACCATTCTGTGGCTACGTTACGTTGGCTCCCCGACAGGCTTCTGACCTCTAGGTATCCGCTTGTAAGTCCTAGGAGGGGATGTGCGTCCTAAATGCATATGTCAAGTTTCTTGCACTACTTAAAAAGCCGTCTTATAATATTACATTCTAAATAAGATCTAGATATCGACTCAGAAGCAGCCATTATTACTTGATTGAGCTGTGATTTTATGTAGTGAAATAGAAAACAAAAAATCCAATGTGTTCCATTCTCATAGCTTTCTCTAGCTGTTCCACACACAAATTATTCTTACAAAAGATTATTCTTTTATCTACACCATTATGCTGGTCGTGATAAACATTAGTAGAAATGTTATTACTTGCTTCCTTGTAAGTAGGAGGGAGATAAGGGAGTACACTAGGTTAAAGCGACAGTCAAAACGTTTAAAACCTTTTCGCTGAGTGAAACAATTGAGGTTCGGTACGCTTTCCATGTCCAATTGTAAACAAGAGAGACGACGCGAAAGGCGACTTCCGTTTGATAAGCGTTAGGTAGTTTAAAATTGGAACCAATAACAACGAATATCTCAAAAACGGCCAACTCTACAAAGACAATAAAAACATCCGTGTTTTAACGAGATCTACATTTTTGTGCAGTAAGTTTTTGTCTATCTCTTACGGTTTAACAGTAATACAATATTCAGCAAAATTCGTTCAGAATAAAGAGGCCTTCATAGGTCATTTTAAGAAAATTAAAATTATACATTTTATTTGGGATGTAAATATCTTTAATATACGGTATTTTAAACAAAATCATTAGAATTATTTTTGAGAAGAACGACACTTTCAAACAATTTACCATGTAAAGGGATTTTCTTGAAAAGCTTCGTATCACAATCCTTGGATTTACTAAACATAATCTAATACTAATATGTTTAAATAAATATAAACATCTCCTTACCACTAAAAATACCAAGTATGGTATTTAATCTTTTTTTGTTTTTGAGCTGTGCTCTCTAGAAACACACACACACACACACACACATACACACACATATACATACAGACACGCCATTTTTTTTAAAATGCACTTTGTACACACGAGACCTCAAAACATATATTTCTGGTGAAATCTTGACTTCTAATTTTTTGGGCGGAATACATCTACATATGTGCTACAGAAAGTAAAAACTCTCTCCCATGGGGTCTCTAAATTGCACATCGGAAAAGATTATAAAGCTTCTGAGATCTCCTTTACCGAGAAAATTACGAGTCTGTTAGAGAATTTAGCGCAGTGCATGTTGCCGTGGTAGCTCAGTGGTTAAAGCAACTGGACAGAAACCAGAACAAATCTCACTATGTCATTGAATTATAGACTTACTCTACCTCTCCTAAACAAAACTGATGTGGAAGAAACAATTCATATAGTGTTGTAGGTTGTAATTGCTGTCAGCTGTTTGGTACTTGGCCAATCGCAGATAATGAACTTTGCGTGTAAACCCGAAATAAAGATAAATTGCATCAATATGCCATGTGGCGAAGAAAGAATCTGCTGCAGTAATGTTTTATTTCCTTCCCAAGTGATGAATATCTAAGAAAAATAAACTGAAAGGATAGGTATTGTACATTTTGTTAAGTTCTGTCGTTTAATATTTACTGTTCTCAATCAGGAAGTAGTCCGTCTTTCTTTTGTTTGCAAAGAAAGCAATTCCAATGACAATCACACAGCGACAGCATTTAAAATATTTGACCAGCACTATAGCAAAATGTTTCCCCTGAGTTCCCTTCTACTTATAAGGGATTAGGTAATATAACCATTATACTAATGCTTATCTAGATCAGCATGGAATAGAAAGAAGAACAATCTTTTGTAAGAAGTTTGTCTGTACAACAGCTAGAGAAAGTTATGTGAATAGAGCACATGGAGGAGACATTTTTCTTAGACAAAGTGTTTGCCAAAATGGCTTTTAGATACGCCAGTAGAAATTCGAGACTGTATCTAGAAATTAAAAAATAATAATGAAGCTTTATTTCTGGACGCTCTTTAAGTACTGTGGTTCTCGGCGTCCCATTCTATGTTTGGCATGAAAGACTGCTTAAATTTGCACAGAGGCCTCTTTCTCAGTTTGAGGTTCTTTTACGTGTTGTAAATCTACGACACGGCTTTGCTTCATTTCCGAAGGAAGTCATGCTATGGATTTTTATGCCCGAAAAAAAGGCCATCGGCCCCCGCCGGATTTAAAACCGCGACCCGATGTAAAAGAAACGATTACACCACGGAGGACGACAAGGAAATTGAGTAGTGAACGTTTGCTCTGTGTTGAATTCTTTCTTTTCTATGTTGGTTTTTGAGGTTATTGGTTGCAATTCTGGCGTTTCAGAAAGAAAAATTGATAATGCAATGTTATTAATGGAATAATATTATAACTATTCACATTGAAAAATAGCCAATAGATTTTACAAAATATTCTGATTTTAGACATTTCTAAATTTCTTTCATACTCAGAAACAATAAACATTTTACCATAAAAGTGTATTTGAGTCTAATAATGTTCAAAAATTATATTGAGCTTTAGTCTTTAACTGCTGCAGTTCTCAACATCCTGAAATGGAAATGGGTTTTAATTATGGACGCTCTGTAATACTGCGGTTCTCGGCGACCCATTTTATGTTGAGCGTGAAATGCTGGTTAATTTTGCTCAGAGGCCTCTTTATCAGGCTTGAGATCCTTTCCCCTGCCTTAAATCTGCGACACGATAGAACGATTTTACTTCCTTCCCGAAGGAAGTCATGCTAAGAATTTCTACACCCGAAAAAAATGGTAACCATTACACCACGGAGAACGATAAGGAAATAAAATACAAACATTTTGCTCTAAGTTGTATTCCTTTTTATCTATATATGTTTTGAGGCCATTGGTTGGAACCTGGCTGTTCTCAAAGAAAATTATTAATGCAATGTTGTTAATGCAATAATATAATTATTCACATTTAAAAATAGCTGATAGGGTTTACAAAAGTTCCTGATTTAGTTTTAGGCATTCCTAAATTTCATTCATTCTTAGCAATAATAATCATTTTACTATAAAAGTGTACTAACAATACTCTAATGATAATAATTCTAATAATATTACAAATTTAATTGAGAGTTATTTATGGAAGCTCTTTAAATGCTGCAGTTCTGAGCATCCCATTCTATATTAGGCGTGAAAGATTGCTTAATTATGTTCAGAGGCCTCTTTATCAGGCTTGTGGTTCTTTTACGTGCCGTAAATCTACGACTCAGAACCATGGCTTTACTTCTCTTTCAAAGGAAGCTATGCTAAGATTTTTTACGCAAAAAGAAAAAAGAAATTCATCGCTTTCTGCCGTGTTTGAACCTACATCTCGAATATTAGAGGTAAGAAATTTTTGACAGTATCTAACGCCCACTTTTACTACTTGTGGCATCGGAGGCGATGACACTAATGATATATGGAATGTAGATAGAGCAGCGGTGGAATGCGACGGCGGGGAAAACCGGAGAACCCGGAGAACACCCGCCCTGGCGCTGGTTGTCCACTATAAATCTTGCGGTCGTTTGGGATCGAAAGCGGTCCGTCTAGGTGAAAGGTGAATGCCTAACCACTCGGCCATGGTGCGGCCCTAGAAAGGAAAGGATGGTAACCACTATATCACGAAGAGCGACAGTAATATTCACACTTTTAATTAATTAGATAGGAAAACATGCTTTCTGTGAACTCTGTAGAACTTACTTCGAAATAACGTCAGAGCGTGCAGAAAATCGTGTGGATGTAATAGATCAGATATTTTGTGTTATAAGTCCGTAATACAATTTGGTGAAAAGTATTTTGAAGACCCTATAATCGTTAGTTCTGCATTGAGACAGATCAATACATCGATAGTTGATGGGGTTGTTACAAGCGTGGCTCTGAAACAAAAACGTTCAGAATTATCCGCATCCAGCCGAGCTACAAAATGACTGCTGACTTGCTCTTCCCGATTTTTCTCCCTTTTTTCCCGGGTTTGTTTGGGGAATCTTTTATTATTTAATGGAATAAAAAACACAAACAGAAATGAAGCGTGTTGCGGGACGGGTCCGCTAATTGCACTGCTGGGTCCATTGTGTGTTCCCTTTGCTTTGCTGTTTGGCGCAAACTTTGGGGGTATGCGTGTACGTGTGGGAAAAATAGCATACAGTAGCATCTGTTGGAAGCAACTGCTAATTACGCTCTGTCTCCCTCTTGACATACAACTGCGAGGGATTATACATAACTGTGCTGTAGGCAAGATGACGTAGCCACATAAACATGGCGCTCAATTGCATTTCAATAATATTAGCTCACGTGCATTATCCTCGTGCTGCAATAACAATGCTTCTTAATCACGTGGACAACATTCACATTAACGTTAATCTCTCTTTAATTTGCTAGATTGGAGACCTGTTTCCAGCTAGTTGTAACTGTACTTGTACTTTCTCTGGCCCGCATGTACAGCCGTGGACAAAAAAAATGAGTCATGTCAGAAGCGCCAAGTTCCTCTGTCCTACACGGAACAGCGCCTTGTTTACACCTACTGCGATACAGTTGTGCAGCAGCAAGTTGTCTCAAGTTCCAAATATTAATAACCCATACTATCATAATCATAATCAAATACATAACTTTAGTTACTTCAACAAAAACTAGCAATATCAACTAAACATGTTAACAACAAAAACCATGATACAGTTCGTATTTACGGCATTTTCAAATCTGCTACCTTGGATGTGTGTTTGCACTGTGGCAAAACAAAGTTAGTCTTCTGAGCAGGGTCACAGATTCGCTTCTCGCATGTAGCAAACAATTTTATTTTTTCCTTCTCTTAATTATGTTGACTCAACACTTGAAGCTGATTTATTTTTGAATACTTATTTCATACACGACATTTTGTATAGTTAATAATATGATAGTTACTATGATGCTTCTTTAAGGCTTTATTCTACCGAAAAGCAAATTGTACACACGAAAAAATCTGATGTGTACCATTTAAATGACTTTCTCTACATCTCTGCAACAAATTATTGTTAAAAAGGTTATGCCTTTATTTACTTCATGCTACTTGAGAACAAGTTAGCAGAAATAGTCTTATTACTTGTTTCCTTGTAAGTAGAGTACCATAGGTTAAAGTAATAGTCAAAAGCTGGTTGCTATGTGACTGAAAATCTTTTGTTTATATGGAAAGATGTTGGCAAATTCAGTTTTTCATAGCTGAAACCAAAAAACAATGAATACCTTAAAACGAACGACTCCAAGAAAAATGTATATAACATAAATTTTGTGTTTTAACGTGCTCTACATTTCTTGTGCAGTAAGTTTTTATCTAAGTTTTACGGTTTAGCAGTTATGCAAAATCCCTTAAAATTCGTCCAGAATAAAGTAGTCTTCAGAGGCTATTCCCAGAAAATTCAAGATATACATTTTATTTGTCAGGTAAATAAATATCTTTAATGTACGAAATTTTAATCAAAATCGTTAGAGCCATTTTTAAGAAAATCAACATTTTCGAAAAAAGTTCCATGTAGAGGGTAGTTTGGGGTGGGGGGATTTTTTTTTTTCAAAATCTTCGTGTCGCATCCCTGAAAGATACTAAACTTAAATACCAAATTTGGTATTTTACCGACTTTTCGTTTTTGAGTTATCGTGTTCACAGACACACGGACACACTGACACACGCACACACACGGACACACATACACACACGGACCTTTTTGTGAAAATGCTTTTTTTGGATACAGAGGACCCTAAAACATATATTTCTGTTGAAATCTCGGTATGGAATTTTTGGGTGCGTATAGAGAAAGTAAAACGTATGTGGTGCGCAGATTGGTGCGCAAACGCATCAGGCACGAACAGTTCTCTCTCGAGGAATAAAATAAAAATGTAATCTGCATAATACTGAAGGTATTGTTAGAAAACCAATGTTTTAAGACATTTTTAAGTACCCAATTTTGGAAAATTTTGATTTTTTTTTTTTGGGAGGTAGGAGCAACACATCTTGCACAAACTGATTCAATAGGAAAATGCCAATCGCAACTGGAATAAAACGTGATGTATTACTTGAATACTTTACGCAACTGTTTACTATACATTTTCTTCATAATGAACATTGCATTCCGTTGGTGGTTTGTTTATTACCAAATAAAAATAAAGGTATATGCTAGTCGACCTCGATATGAATGCGTTGGAAAGAGGAACAAAACAGTTACGAAGCAAGTGTGTACCACAAATACTTTACTTAATTTGTACTTTTGTAAGGCTTGGTATTTCCCTACTGTGTGCTTCAGCTTAGCATCAGCGACGTAGAATCTTCTGCACCAATCTCAAATCGCGACCTATTTGTATTTAAATAAGTAATAACAGTATTTTCACTGGTTTAGCTACTAATTTATTCCCTGTAATTTATATTCATTGATGTTCAATATTCCCATAAATAATTACTACTGAACCGCCGCAGGGTTCTGCAATAAAGACGTTTGCAGTTCTACCTTGCTGCAGTTTCTAAAATTTCCACGTCTTTTCTCGGGGCAGAACCTGATGTCGGGAGACGCGTCAGTACATTAGATACGTGAGGATAGGTAGAGTCAGACTGAAAAATTCAATGCCATAGCCGGAATTTGAACCACTCCTGTCCTACACACGACTTGTGTGAAAAAACAAATTATCCAATACCAATTGAACATAATAGTTGGCTATACTATGAATCCTGGGTCTAAAGTACTTACAACATTGTAGGTCGCCATTGGGGTTGTCATCTCAAAATAATTTGAGATCATATTGTGATTTACCGGGAAACATACGAGTCAGGTGAAGGATTCAATGCTATGCCAGCATGTTGCTATGGTAGCTCAGTGGCAGAGCAACCGGCTGGAGATCGGGAGATCCGTGGTTCAAATCCCGACTATGGCATTGAATTTTTCAGTCTGACTACCTATCCGCTCCTGTCCTACACACGACTTGTGTGAAAAAACAATTTATCCAATTAGCTACGTGTATTCGCCGTCCTGTTTTAAATCTGGCCTTGACCAAACGAAGTACCCAGTTAACATTGCACGAAGCATCTAACAAAATTGTGTACTTATTAATTTACCATATTTGGAGTGTTATTATCAGTATGTGACATCACTTCAGTGTCTTTGCGTGCCTTTTCTCTTTTTCACACATGCACCCAATAATATAAATAATATGAAATACTGGCGGTTGGATTTTAATACTGTCTCAATTTGACGGAGCATCGGAAATACAGCCAGGTAAAGAAAGCATGTGCAGAGTTGCTACTTCCAGAAAACTAATGAGAAGACAGCAGCAGATTAGTAGCGTTTCCATTGTGCAGCTATACATTCCTCGCCTTTTCCTTAGTCCATGGATCCGAAGTCATGAGGACGTCAACACACTGGCTTCCTTCTCCGAGAACTCCCAGTCAGTACTCCGTGATGTTTCTTAAAATAAAGTTGCAGACTTTGAAGTTCCTGTTCGTTCAACAACTAATTCAATATGAGACGCAACTCAAATCTTAAAATGTCCATTTCTTCTGTGTTAGCTCTGGTTGCCGAAACAACAAGGAATTGTAAAAATAATTGATCTCTAACCGGTAAGTTGTTCATTCATTGTTTTGGTTTATCCTATTTACTTCCAGCAGAAGTAGTTCACTGTCCTGTATATGTAATTGTTAAAGATAAGCCAAGTGGCCTAAAAATCACTCCCTTTTATGTCTATGTTATGGAATATTCCACATCTGACGAGACCACATTTGAAACTACAATGTGGGCGCATATTCATCTGAAATGACTCTCACTAACAGCACCTGCGATGCTTTTCATAAAAAATCCAATAACATCTTTTCGGCGCACATCCTGATATTTATATAACCATAAGAGTGTTAAACTAATTCAATCAGAAATGCACCTTAAAATTAATGGATTCCTTAACCTTAGTAGGAGAGAAAGCATAAGTGATAACAGGAAATCACAGAGAAAATACTATATGTAAAATTATAATGAAAATGCATAAATCACCATGATTTTGTGAAAATATATATCTTGTTTAAGTATAACGTTACAATGCAGTAATATGTTAAATTTTCTAAAAGAATAAACGGAGTCTTTATGCCCTTATAATAGATGTATTTAGCGGAGCACAACTTTTAAACACATCAAACGAGAAATTGTGATTTTCATCTGTCAGCTGCAGTCTGGAAAAGTGCGACGACTATTAAATGGTGCAAATCTAAATACAAATTTCTGGGTGGTGCTAAAGCAAACGCTGCTTCCAGTGGCGCAATAACGTTGCCACAATGAGGCAACTACGAAAACGTAATATTCAGTTTAGGCTACCTTCATGGCATTTGCCAGATATAAGGACTGAAGGACTGGGGTACCCCTCCGCCGTCCGGGCCGTGCACGGTAAGGAGGAACAAGGCCGCTTTATCTTTCCAGACAAGATTTCGGAGGATTATAAGCCCCTCCTTTAACTCCTCAAGCTGAAAAGTTTCTTACATTGCCTTTGGGCTTAACAAGACACATGACATTCGTAGGCTCTTCCGCGGACTACCAGTGGTCCGCTTGGTACACCTCATCCGCGAGGGTATCACCCCTAGGTTAGTAAAGCATCTCACCAGATCCGTTCCAAATGGGCAAGGGCCTAAACCCCTTTCGCCCCTCTATCTTGTTGTGGAGCGGGCCAGCGCCCTGGAGGCCAAAATAGATGGAATCACTACCATCTGTTACCTCCGCGTTCACTTTTAGCTATCCAAGGGCATTCGCGGGCCCCCTCAATGTAACCGTTGCCTGAGTTTAACCATTCCAGTCGCTTCTGCTACTACAACGTGCGGTGACTCCCGCCCTAAAGATTTCTGCCCTCGTGATGTCACTGAGGTTCCAACGTGCGCCAACTATACGTACACTGTAGCATACTATGGTGAGTGTCCAACTAAGAAGGCGGTCATCGCAGCCAGGAGGCCGCAGCCGCCAACCATCAGCAGGGACCCAGAACTGCACCTGGCACCCTCCAACAACAGCGTCAAACCGGTACTACTACCACCTACACTTGTATGAAAAAGCCAATAACAGCCAGCTCAACGCCGCAGCGGCGCACAGGGCAGTGGGTTGTAATGAGGTGTCACGTGCCGGTACTCACACACATACACACACACGTATCAACTCGCACAAACACCTGCCCCAATCAACCAAACCGCCGACCCAAACTATGGGATGACCACCTGCTGGTGAGCGCAAGAACGTGGTACTCCCAGTTCGAGTGACAGGTGTTGCAGAACCACAACCTGCTGGTCAGATTCATATGCGACACTGACCCGGCCGCCAAAAAAGGCTATTGCCATGGAGGCTCTTTTACTGCTGACCACTATTATCCAACCCGCTCAGAATCGCGGATCAAACTAGGTCTCGTACCTCATTTCGATTTGCGTTCTGGAACGCGTGTGGACTGATTGATCAGGAGAACGATCGCAGCATTTTGCCGGCTCACTTGCGCTAAACTTTATGCTAATCAGCGAGACATCTCTGTCCAGACATCCCTTTCCGCTTTCCAGGCTACAACTACCTCAGGGTAGATCGCTTGGGCTGCCGTGAGTTGCAGTGTAGCACATCGAACCTTCGGCTCCCAACATTTCAAACAAAAGAAGCCACGGCTCTGTACACTGGCGGTAAGGAAGGCCTAATGGTGTCTGTTTACCACCCACCCCGATTTCCTATCCATCCCCGTCCTATATCGTCAAGTCATTCTGGACGGGGACTTCAAAACCAATACCAATTTGCGGCCCCTGGGGACGTCCGAGGCAATGAAATCATGCCCACGGTAGCAGAGTAGAAGGCGCCTGGCTACCCATCCAGCATCCAAGAGGTCGAAGACAGGCAACCGTTATCGACTTCGCGATACTCAAGCAATTCCCCTTTTATACATCGCTTACCTCACTCAAAGCACTTCATTCCGACCACAATCCCGTGTTAGCTGAGGTTAACAACACGGTTGCCAGTCACGAAGTCTCGTTTCAACAGCGCAACATTGATTGGGAATGCGTCAGGGTTTGCCTCAATGACCCCATCTACCCGAACCCAAGTATTATTCCGTCCCCGGAGGCTCCGGTTTTATGCTTTACGTCGGTCGTGGTGCGAACTGTTCGTAAACTCACCGTTCACACCCTAGCTCTCCTTCACCCAAGTGCCCTTCCTATTGAACTCCTTCTACAAATCTGCCGTTTCTGGGCAGCGTTACCATGCGCCACATAACATAGCACTTCTGAGGCGTACGCCGTGAGGTCCGCTCCCGCCTATGTGAGCACAAGGTCATGTACTTGGGAAATTGGATAAGAGCACATTAGGGAGCTGAGGTGTTCGAGACGCAGGAGCAATGGCCTCCTTGTATCTGATGATGAAGTCTGTGATGCTTTTCCCGTTAATTTGCGCCTTTTGAGGGCTCTCATATTCCCACACTAATCTGCGCCTGTGAGATCTGGGGCATGTCAGCGGACTTCAGTCTGCTACTGCTTCAAAGGCGCAGAATAAATTCCTCCGGACTATTTATTCTGTCATCTTCTCTTTTTCTATGAGGCTCCTGCACGAGTTTCTACCATAAGTGAAGGACGAGATTAGGCGCCACGCAGTTAAATGTAATGACGGTTTGCCCTCCCATTGGAGCACTGTCGTTTGATCTCTTGGGAATTATATCTCCAGAACACGTCGCTTCAGGCGATACCGGCTTCCCCACATATCATGCGGGCATCTCCGGTAACAACGGAGCAACTCCACCAGCTGGTAAAGATGAGATTTTACACAATCCTTCCAAGAGTTGCTTAGGCTTTAACATATAAACGAAAACCCAAAATTAACAAAGTTTTTAAACAAACTTACACCAGCGGTGAACCATGACTGGCAACCATTGAGGAGCAATCTTTCTACCTCTTTTCACTTCTCAACATGTCTATAGTCAACATACTACAAACTTCGCATACCCATTAGGCCGAGTTTAAAATCTAACAAAGCTGGTTAATAGGTCTAACACACTTATGGGCTGCCCTCGGCCCACCAATGCACATCGCGTATCTGACCCACAGACAATCCGCGCCCTATCCACCTCGGGATAACCTACATATATGACATTTTCATTATTGTGAGCGATTAGTCTATTGATAAGCTTTTTCAAAAAATGCTATATAGCAAGTATTTGTAAGCATGTTTAGCATTTACAAAATTTCGATGACATGAATACTTAGAAAGTTACACCAAACTTTAATTATTATTATTATTATTATTATTTGTGTGAGCATAAGTAGCAAGCATAATTATAAGCGTAATTATGGGAAGCAAATTTATGTAATAATAAAACTTTATATTTTAATTTTTATTACTAAACACAGATTTTTTTTTTTTTTTTTTTGTGTCAAAGGCAGCGATTTCACAAAACTTTTAATATTTTGTTACCAGCGATTTTTTCAATACTTGTAATCTAGGTTTGTGTTAAAAGTGTTCTTTGTAACCACTTGAAAGCTGTGCGTATATGTTAAACCTTTTTAGCCTGATTTGAAGCTTTTGCCAAGCGGTTTTAATTTAGTGAAATAGAGAGGGGAAAAAAAAAAAAAAATATGGCATGTCAAATGAACAGGGGTAATTCATATTGTCTATATTTACTTTCTCTACACCTACTATGCGCATAAAGTATAGAGAAGGTATTAAATTCTCCACAAAAATTCGATTTCGAGATTTCAACGGAAATACACATTTTAGGCTGCCCTGTATACATTTTTTTTTAGAAAAAGGTCCGTGTGTGTCCTTGTAACTATGAACACGATAACTCAAAAACGAAAAGTCGATAAAATACCAAACTTGGTATTTAAGTTTAGTATATACCAGGGATGCGACACGAAGATTTTGAGAAAAATTCCTCCAACTCAAAGTACCCTTTACATGAATAAAACATTCGAAATTTTAGATTTTCTCGGCGATTTTAATTAGAATGCCGTATATTAAGGATATTTATATAGCAAATAAATTGTATAACTTGAAAGTTTTGGGAATAGCCTCTAAAGACCTCTTTATTCTGAATGAATTGAGCTGAATTTTGCGTAACTGGTAAACCGTAAGAGATAGACAGGAACTAACAATACAAAAAATGTAGATCACGCTAAAACACACTATTTATGTCATTTGCGTTTTTTGCGTGGAATTGGCCATTTCTGAGGTATTTCTTGTTATTTGTTTCAGATTTAAAATACTTAAACTTTTCTCACACCGATAGTTGTAAACTCCTGGCCCGGCATAGAAGCGGATTTCAATTACATGGCAAGCAGCTTTTAAGAGATTTGACATTTGTTTTATTCTAGTGAATTCCGTTTATGTCTCTTCTACTTACAAGGAAGCAAGTAATTAAGACAATTTCTGCTAATGTTTTTCTCGATTATCAGAAGCAGATGGAAGAATCAGCTGTTGTTACCGAGATGTAGAGAAAGTCTGGAGAATATTACACATAAGATTTTTTAAAATTCTATTTTATTTTGCGTCACTTTAAGAGCTGTCTTCGCGACGGAACCTTTTGTAAGACACTTCCTTGACGGTATAGCGCGTTTCTAAATATTAGCTAAGTTTATTTAATATTTGTCCTACATTTGTATTGCTTGCTGCGGAATACCGCATCCTTCGGTTCCCTAATGACCTGACTGTGATACCACAACACGGCCTGGCCTCCCAAACGGTTATTTTCCAATCATCATTAGCTTCTCCCAAGAAGCAAAAGTTAACGCCTTGCGTATACGCTTACTCAGAGTGTTTCCAGCTCGTGAACCCTGAAAGGAATGTGTATACAACACACACATGAGTACAGACAGACAAGGTGACACTAACGGATAGAAACGATACTGAAGAATAACATGTAATCTTAATAGATTAGTGACCGTGCCAATTCCGTGTCCAAGAAGAAGAAGAAGAAGATTAGGTGTGTGTGTGTGTAGGCGGTATGGCTCAAAAACGAAACGCTTGTTAAATACCAAACTTGGTATTTAAGTACAAAATATTCCAAGGATACCCCACAAAGACTTTCAACAAAATCCCCCCACCCCCATTTCCCTGTACATGTGACATTTCTTTAAAACATTTTATTTTATCAAGGTTAGGTTTAACGACTTTAGTAAAATACCACACGTTTAAAATATTTTCTTGAATTTTCTGGGAATAGCCTCTAAAGCCTTCTTCATTCTGGAGACTTTTGTAAGTGAGAGAAAGACAGAAACTCACTACATAAAACATTTAAAATCCACACTTTATGACATAGACTTTTTTTAAATAAAAAAATATAAAATGCGTTAACCGTATTATTCTTCATATAACGGTAGCATTAAACTCATTGATTTGCGCAACAATATGTTCAGGTCTAATTTTTCTTCTTTTTACTGGATTGCTCAATATACTATTTTCTCCTCTTGACCGCAGCTCTTTCTTCTCCTTTCGAATTCTGTTTATCGTTTACACGAAAACATCAGTATAATATGCAGCTGGTTGTGAGCTTGTGTCACTGGATATAAATACTGTTTATTCAGAGCTTCTTCATCACATTTGTCTATAAGGTTACTTATAATTTCACACCCTTCTAAATGCCCTACCGTACAGTTCTTAACTTCGGACTTGGTGAAAAGAATACATATCTTCTTACAGTATTGAACTACTTCTACATCTTATTATGCTAAGTTAAAACACATATCTGCAGGTATGATTACTGCATAACAGCTCGCCGGGTAACGAGATAGCGCTTTCCCCTCTCCCCGCACCTCATCATGCTGGGCTCACGAGCCCAGAACACAACTATAGGTGATGGGCCAGGAGAGGCAAATGGAAGCGATACAAGCCTTTGAATCACTATTGATATTTTCGTGGATTTCATGAGCGCCATTGATAAAATAGCCGGATCTGTGCTTTAGGAGATTCTGTTGTTAACTATCTTATAAGTCCATGGCACGACAGCTCACGGGGAACCTTGGACTACCGCCCGGCCGCTGTGTCCCCCATCTCGGTCCACTACAGACGTCATGGATGGGGTGCAGTATTGGAGGGTGAGACGTGGTCAGCGCCTCGAGTCCCTCCAGGCCGGTTAATGCGGTCCTGATGACCTGGAGCCGCTACTTCTCCATCAAGTAGCTCCTCAATTGGTCCCCCAGGGACCTTACGAGGCTGAGTGAACCCCGGGCCAGGTCTCCCAGCGGGGAAAAAATCCCCACGCCGGTACTGGGGATCGAACCCAGTTCTCCCACTTGGTAAGCAGCTGCGCTACTACCGCGCTAAGGAGACGACCGTTGTTAACTATCAAAGCTTAAATTAAATACCTAGCATCATTTAATAACAAAAAGTATGTACTAACACAGTAAGGCCCGGTTTTACGAGCGCCAGTAACATTTTTGCAGCCACTTTTAAGGACGCTTTACCTGTAGTTGGCTTTTGCAATTGCTGCTTAAGGTGATGCATCTGTGAAGTTTGAGCAAAGACTTTGAAGAATAAAAACTATTATGTTTATTTATAAAAGTATATGAATTCTAAGCTTCAAAGAAAATATATATTTTTATCCACTTGGCTTACTTTAACTATAAATTAACTGAGCCTATATATGGTAGGTGCATTCTTATTAAAAGCCACTCCAAAATAACCTTATTTTCTTCCAAATTTTATTCCAACAGCTTCCCAAACTCAAATTGTTCCACACGATGCAATGTTTCACTAATTTGTTTAAAATGTTTATATTGGCCCTTAAAAGCCCATGAAAGAAAAATCCAGTTTTCAGAAATAAATTATTACGTTTTAAAAAAATCTGATGTGTTATAATCACGTGGTTTTCGCTACATTGCTGTAACAAATTTTGTTAGAAAGCTTATTCTTCTATCCACTTCAGATAATCGAGATAAACATTAGCAGAAATTGTTCTTATTACTTGGTTCCTTGTAAGTAGAAGGGAAAAAATCTTATGTATTCCATTCACACGACTTTCTCTACTTCTCTGCAATAAATTATTGTTAAAAAGCTTGTGCGTCTATTTACTTCATGCTAATCGATTAAAAATTAGCAGAAAAAGTCTTCTTACTTGCTTCCTTGTAAGTAGAAGAGACATAAGGGAGTACCATAGGTTAAAGTGATAGTAGTCCAAAATTGGTTGCTATGTCACTGAAGTTCCTTTATTTGTATGAAGTGGAGTTGAGAAACTCCTGTGTGAGAAAAATATATGTTTCTTAATGCTGAAACAAAAAAACAAGGAGTATCTAAAAAAAAAACAATCTACTCCACGAAAAAAATGTATATAACATAAATTGTGTGTTTTAACGTGCTTTTCATTTTTTGTGTGATAAGTTTTTATCTATCTCTTACGGTTTAGCAGTTATGTAAAATTCCGTAAAATTCACTCATAATAAAGTAGTCTTCAGAGGCTATTCCCAGAAATTTCAAAATGTACATTTTATTTGTCAGGTAAATATCTTTAATATACGATATTTTAACCAAAATCGCTAGAGCCATTTTTTGAAAATCAAAAGTTTTGAAAGAAGTTCCTTGTAAAGGGTTATTTGGGGTGGGGGATTTTTCTCAAAATCTTCGTGTCGGATCCCTGGAAAATATTAATCTTAAATACCAAGTTTGGTGTTGTGGTATTTGAGTTGTCGTGTTCACAGGCACACGGACACACGGACACACTGACATACGGACACCCGGACACCTACATTGACCTTTTTCTGAAAATACTTTTTTTTTTGGATACAGGGGGCCCTAAAACGTATATTTCCGGTGAAATCTCCGTATCGAATTTTTTGGTGGAGTGCAATACCTTCTCTATACACTATGCACATAGTACGTGTAGATAAGTAAAAATCTAATGTGTTCAATTTACATGGTGTCCTCTAGCTGTTCGGCAACCAAACATTTTATTCAAAACATTAATCTGTTATCTATATCATGCTAATCAAGATAAACACAAGCAGAATAATTAGTCTTATTACTAGCTTCCTTTAAGAAGGGAAATAAGAAAATGAACATGCTAAAGCGATAGTCTTGTTCCTTCAAAAGTCGGTCGCTATGTGAAACAATTGAAGTTCTAATCTCTGCCTTCCGGGAGTAAACAAAAGAGAAACGAGAAAAAAAGATGTCTCCCCGTTTGAGAAAAGTTTAAGTGGCTAACATTGGTAATAATAGTCCGGAATATCTCAAATATCTCAAAATTGGTTAACTTTACAATATATATATATATATTTTTATATATATATGTATATATATATATATAAATAACATATTGTGAGATCTACATGTTTTGTATGGTAAGCTTTTGTGTATCTCTTACGGGTTGCCAGTGATACAAAACTCATCCAGAAAGGACAGGTCTTCAGAGGCTATTCCTAGAAAATCCAAAATATATATTTCGTTTGTTATAAAAATATCTTAAACATACGGAAGATACCAAACTTAAATACCAAGCTTTTGTTTTTGAGCAATGCTGCCCACAAATACACACATGCGCGCGCGATTGGACATTTTTCTAAAACTGTTTTTTTTTTTTTTTTTTTTTTTTTTTTTTTATTCAGGGGGTCTGAAAATATGTATCCTGGTGAAAGTTCGGTATCGAATTTTTGGATGAAAAATACACTATCTCTATGCACTATGCATATATAGCGTGTAGAGAAAGTAAACTGTATTTGACATAAGCTGTGTGTTTGAATGAGATACATTTGTTCAGGTAAGTTTCTGTCCATCTCTTACGCTTTATCAGTTGTACAAAAGTATATAAAAGTCATACTGTAGGAAGGGGTCTTCAAATGCTATTCCCAGAAAATTCAATATGTACAATTCTCATCTCATGAAAATATCCTAAACATATCATATTTTTATTAAACTTGTTAGAGCCGTTTTTGAGAAAATTTAATGGTGGGTGGATTTTCTTGAAAATCTTCGTATCGCATCCTTGTAAGATACTTAACATGAATACCAGGTTTGGTACCTTACCTACTTTTCGTTTTTGAACTTTGTTACATACACAAAGACACGCACACATGGACATGTTTCTAGAATTTGGGGGGGAGGCATTTAGGGGGTCTCAAAGCATGTAAAAATCTCGATGTCGAATTTTTGGGTGCAATACTATACTTTCTCTATTCTCTATATACATAAGCTAGAGAGAGAGAGAGAGAGAGAGAGAGAGAGAGAGAGAGAGAGAGAGAGAGAGAGAGAGAGAGAGGAAGCGAGCAGTTTTAAAGGAAGGAAATCTAAATGAAACCGTCGAAAGCTCATTAATAAAATCATACCCAGAATTAACGCGGTAAGAAGGATTTTTATATGCTCTGCACATAAAGCAAAGCTCTGGATAGGGAAGGTCATAATCGCCATCGACATCGGAGAACCGGAAACGAAATCACTGATCTACTCTGGCGCGCATAATTCAAAACTAAAAACAGAGTTTTTCAGGCTCGCCTTCTTGTCAGGGTATGATACTGAATATTTATTAGGAGACGTAATTGTTGAATTTTCCAAAATATCTAACATTTTCACTAAATACCATACATTCCATGTGACTAATGAACGTATATTTTGAATTCTATGTGAGAAAACCTCCTCTTAACTATGAGATCATAAAGGGTGGACAAAAGCTTACTATTTAAAAAAAAATACCTTGAAGAAAACAACCAAAGATCCATGCCCGAAATGTTCAGCTCGAGAAGTCGTATCAACATCTCACCTTATCCTCGAGTGCCCTGCTTTACTGAACGACAGAAGGAACTTAAACCTCAAGAGTGACCTGTATTCCATCTTTAACACCACCGAAGGATGCAGAAAACTTATCAAGTTAATGGAGATGTCACAAATGTTGTCTTTTATATAAGTGATTTAATTATTATAACCACAGTTTGATACTATTATAATTGTTTGCCAATTTACATGTACTATACTTTACTGTTACTAATGTTCAATTAGTTAACTTCATGACCATATATTTGTATTAAATGTTGTATATACATTGATCTTGTAAGAATATTGTGGTCGCTGATGACCTCTGTTGTTATAAAGTGCCCTTAAATAAATAAATTAAAAATACCTTTTTTAAACAAATATGTATAGCCGTTTTGGAAATCTTCCATGTTGCAATTTTACAGTTTCGCAAGTGCACGTTCATCTATGTTTATATAATTATATACGATATATACGTTTTATAGAGCTTTTATTAATTGGTTCTGTAATAATTGCTTAAATAGAAATGATTACTGGAAAAATAATCATGTGCAGTGTAACTTAGATAGAATGACTTTTGTACAAATACTTTAAAACTATGACACAGCTATAGGCCCCATTATCAAGTATAAGGCGCCGACTTGCCGATTGAAGAGATAAGTAATCTCAACCAGAGTAAACACCGGAATCGCTATCGAGAGATAACACTATTCTCCTGGAAATTTCTTTCTCTCCGGCTACAGACAACTCTCTAGAATTTTATCAAAAACAATGCAGGCAATATACAAGCTATACAAGCAAGCTTGCTCACAAATGAGACAATAAGATAATAAGCTGATGCTCAATGCGACTTTTGAGTGCGCTCTACGAGTGAGGTTACAATGGTACGTGTGATGTGAATTTTGCTACTGCTGCGAGAGATTAAAAAGTCCTAACGTTCGACTCTCCGGTGAATGAAAAGGAAGGCAGAAGAGGCTGCTTGAGTGTATTTCATTATGCCACGTCGTGAAGAAGAGTGAAGTGAAAGGGATAATTTAAGCAGGTCACATTAGTTAAGTAACAGTGAACGTAATGAGGTGACAGTGAAAAAATGGACGGTGTATTTTTTCAGGAGTTGAGAAAGCTATTATTGTTTGTTTTTGTTTTATTTTATTTATTTGTATATTAAGTTGTTTGATAATCTGAATTTTAGTTATGTGAAAATACTCGTAAACGTATTAATGTCTCTTTGTTGTAACAAACGTTCTCTGCAATTGCATGTTTATATGGCGTAGATAAGGACGTCATGTGTTGGCTTCTGTCTAATTTGCCATGAACAAATGGGAAGACTACGATAAGCTATACCTGAAGAGCAAATTATAATTTGAAAATATCGTCACAGAAAATGAAGGAAAAATGTAAAATAAAATAACCGATTAGAATAAGTAAATATTTTAAGCGATTATATTTTATTTATATTATATGAGAAAGGAAAGTGTGGTATAAATACTTAAGTATTTACGCTACCCGTACGTTACCATTAAAGCAAATTTAAATTTCACGAGGTAATGGTTTCATCACTGTTGCACTGTGCTAATCACACATTCACTTGTACAAAATGTATGATTTAAACTCATTTGGTATTAATTGATGCCGCTGTGTTGCACCACTGCCGAATTTTAATTCCATTAGCTGCCGTGTGCGGCGCCATAGCAGTTGGCTGAGGGTGATCAGCATTGCTTTGACATGAGTGGCTGAGATATGATCAGACCTGGAAGGCAAAGTGCAAGAGGTATGAACTTACCCTCCCTCTTGTCCCCACTACTCTCTTTCAACAGTCACGTAGATCCAAAGAAACCGGTTCATTCCGGTTTTAACCCCCTTGGCAGCCTTATCAGTGCTGTGGTGACTTACATTTGCGATATAAGAATCGGGACTGGGAGAACAAGTATTTCAAGAACAAAATCCACTGTTGTGCACGTAACCTCTCCGCTTCTCAATCAGGTGAAAGGAAAAAGGACGGTGCTGATCTTAAGATAAGCACTTCAGGTTCTCAAGATACACACACGTCAGTACACACTGAGTTCTCCTATGACCCAGTTGCCTTTTTCTAAATTTTCACTGGTTTCTAATCTGATCGTGATCTTATCGGGAATGACAGTTTTTTAATCCGAAGGCGGACTAGCTTTTCAAGCTTTTGGAATATTTTCGCAGCTAACACATATTACGACTGTTAGGTCTTTAAATCTCACATGATCTGAGATTAAACCGTCTGGACCAGGTTGTTTTCTATCTTTATCTTTTATCTTATACTCCTATTTATCTATGATTGAGTTTCAGTCACAGTTTACACACACACACACACACACACATATATATATATATATATATATATATATATATATATCTTTGGGGTTTTCAGAACATATTGTTGTTCCTAATGTCGGTATATATTAGGGTTTATTGAATTTTTAATACCTTAAAGAGTGTTTTATGTAGATATATATTTATGCACCTGCAAGTACCCCCTCTTTGTGAAAATATTTAGCTGTGCGCATGTGTATTGTCAGGGCTTTGTTTATCAGGGTGAGGAATGGATAATATACATTCTGTTCTCCTTCAATACATACTATAAATTTGAAATACAGCAGTGTAATAATATGAATGCAAGTAGATCACTATACGAAACTATGTTGTAAATTTGTAATGGACAAAAGTAATATTTTATATGTGTTTTTAAAGTAACTTTTGAACCTAAAACATCAGGTCAAAACTGATTACAATGAATTTAATTTATGTTTAAATTTGTATTAAATAAGGATATTAATATGTCTTTCTGTCAGGTTGAAACTGATAGAATAGGTTAATATATTATGCGTGGAGAAGCTTTTTCGTCTTTAATTTTATTTTGTTTTTATTTAGGATTGAAAATTTCTTTTAAAGGTTTAGTTCTATTTATTTAAACTGGGTTTGTAATATCTAAGGGGTCCCTTCCATGTGTTAATCTTGAACTCAATACTACGATGTAAAGTTTTCTGCTTTTGGTTCATTTATTTTGAAAATTAAAAATTTAGCAAAGTAACCATAAAGATGATCCACTTATAAATAAAGAGAGGAAGGAATATCATACATATATATATATATATATATATTATATATATATATCTTGAAGGAACATGCTACAATACCATTTTGAAGGAACGAATTGATAGAATGACAGGGGAGACAATTCCAAGCCTTTTAAATAATATTAAGCTATCTGTCAGGAGAGAAGCTAAACGATTACAGAGAAACTGATAAATGTTAGCTTTCATGAGATCAAACGAGAGAAAATATTTTAATTCAGAATGATGATAATGATGATTATTATGCGCAAAACTTCCATCTAGGCGGTCCAAAAGTATGCTTCTTTTCTTTAATGGCCAGTTAAGATTCAATAATCAATTGTGTTCTTTTTGAAGTGAGTCATGCTTGCATTTTCATTGTCTAAGAAGCGTGGTAAGCCTTTTATAACGGTATCGTTTTGTAGAGTTCGGTGCTGATGTAGTTCCTAGATGAGAAATCCTTGCTGAAAGAGGAAGATAAACTGTTCACATTCTGCTAACAGTTAATTTCCTGTAGCTCCTTAGTGGAGCACAGGGCATCCTTACAATGTTTCCTTGCTCGGATTTCAATTTCTAGTCCGTGAGTTTGCCGCTACGGGTCATGGTGATGAGGGATCGCCTCGTCGCCCACAGATGGCAACGTAGGACGAAATTATGACTTTCTGATGCGAAATGGCGGAATTTTGCCCAGAAGCCTTCTTCTTTCAAGATATGAGGTTTCTTTACGTGCAAATAAACACTACACGGGTCACCGAATTTACTTCCCTTTCAAAGGAAGCCATGCTAAGGATTTTGCGTCCGAAAAAAATACAGGTCCGCCAGGTTTGAACCTTCAATCTTGGCTTTTATAGGCTAATATGGTAACCACTATACCACGGAGGGCGACTTCTACTAACAGCTTGTAGCTTAATTTTTGTGTTACCGGAAGGAGAAATGACTAATAACAGTTTTTATCCAGGAGAAGCTATTGGTAAACATTACGAATGAAATCAGAACTTATTAAACTTCACGTTCAAACGAGTTTTATATACTATTCCCGCATACGCCCAGTAGATATAGTTTTCTCTAAAACATGATGGCCCTAAAACGGGACCGCTCCCCTCTGACACCGTGAAACATGCATTAGCAAACAGAAGACGAAGCTGTACTAGAGTTGGGTGGAGCGATTCATCTTCAGTAATCAATTCATAGATTCGTTCATGTAATATGAACCGATTCATACGATTATTCGTTCACGATACATTAATCGTTGCCATGACTCTCTATGTTTGACTTATAGCATACAGAGGGATGATAGTCATATGGTAGCTCTTTAGCATAAAAACAGTAATTATAAAAAACGTCCTATTCTTTTCCATCTATTGCTTAGATATTTGGTAAAATTTTCTGCATTAATTGAAAAAAAAACATAAAAAGTTTAAGTCTAAAATTGACATCTAAATTTCGACTGCATGGCGGTATTTGTGTAATGTTAATACGCAGAATAATTATTATTCATCAGTATCGCGGTTGCGTGCCAATAAGCCATGTAATTTTTTATAAATACGTCATTATGAGGCAACGCTAGTTCCCAATAATTATTTTCTTCAGGAATATTCGAGGCAATTTTAATGTATTAGAATAGTATGTTCCTATACCTATTATGCAGGAGTATAATTGCTTTATTTGTCGTAAAATTTTGTTTCAGAAGTTATATATCTTGCTGATGTAGTGGCGATTTAGCTGTGCATATATTATATTTAAGAGACTGCAATATGTATATATGTATATATATATACATATATATATATATTGTAGATTCTAACGCTTGCTTTTACGTGCACAATATCTCAACCCTAAACAATATAAAGACACTCGTGGCAGCTTCGGCAGTGAACGGCGGTGTTTGTTTTCTTATATATACTGTATATTATATATAGAGTATATAAAAATTATATACTTTGTATTATATATGTAATTTATATATTTTACTTTATATATGTTATTTATATATTTTATTTTATATATTTTCTATTTTTATGTATTCTTATATTTAGCCTCATAGCTTCAATGCCATTATTTTCTCACAATAAAATAAATGATTATAAATCCCTGTATTCATCATCGTATGCACTCGAAAGTTTTCGTCAAAGCTCCGTTTGGAGCTTCTAAAGGTGGAGGCAAAAGAAATACAAACCCCAATACTTGGTCACTATTCTTCAAATCTGCGATCTTATTTTGAACGACGATACCTGCTATGGTTGCCACGATTCATGCCATTCTTTTCGACCCATACGATTCTTTTCGATTCATGCAATTCTTTTTGAACAACGATTCATGTTGAGACTACCACGATTCTCGCGATTCTTTTTGAACGATGACACCTACTATGGTTGCCACGATTCATGCCATTCTTTTCGACCCATACGATTCTTTTCGATTTATGCGATTATTTTTTTAACAACGATAGCAGCAGCAAGCATTGCAATAATTGGATTTATTAAATTCTCTTATGAATTTAACGAAAAATTTTTATTTACAGAGGAGGGGCCTTTGTTTAATTTTACTCAATTCACCCCTCACTTACCAATCCAATTCACCCCTCACCCCTGTTGAGATTAGCACGAATCTCGCGATTCCTTTTGAACAACGATTCATGTTAAATTTGACACGATTCATACGATTCCGTCCTTGTAATCGTTCATATGAACGATTCGTGGATCACCCCATGTCTAGCCTGTACTAGAGGTGAGGGGCAACGTAATAAAATCTGTTTCCTGGAGTCTTGAAGACTCTACTTGCAAATCGAGATTCGCGCCCCATTTAAGGGACCAGTAAGTGGAAGACTTGGTAACTGCAAGGGTTGGTCTCTAATCGCAAACTTCAAAGTCGCGACGAGGGTCGTCATGTTCTGATTCATAACTTACCAATGCCTCGGATATTGACAAATCACAACTGTTTATCTTATAATATGCTTGCAAGAATATGCTTTTAGCGGATAGCTTATTTTAATTGGTTATTGAATCGCAATAGTACAGAATACAGTGTACATGTTTCAGTAAGTAGTGATTAACAGGCTAATAGGCTACATCATCCATCTAGACAATATCTAACATGATTCGTTATGTAGTTCAGGAGCAAGAACTAATAAAAACAAAGGTTTCGTCAACACAGCTTCACCGAAATCATATCTGTATGTAAATAAAAAGTACCACTCATCAGGTATGGGGAATTACGAAATACTTCTACCATAACACTACTTCAATTTTTATTACCCAAAACAGGTGATTGCCTCATACTTCAACTTTAAATTCTCGTTTAATTAAGCTTAAGTCAAATATTCGTAACTTCTAAGTGCATTATGCTCTTGCAGTAAAGTAAAAACAACTGAAATGTTCCGATTTTGAGGTTAATTTCTCAACCCCGCTGCTGGTAGCATTGATTAGTTTTCTGCAATCTACACCAGACATAAAGGTGATTTGATTTTAGACAGAACAAGTAAGAAAGTAAATGTGTTTCATATAGTCTGCTACACTTTATTCACAGAATATTTTAATAAATCTCGGTCTAGATAATCTATGATAAGAGCAGAAAAGACGAGTGAAACAACAGCGGGGACTGCGGCACAGGAGCTACCGGCCGAGGCAGTCCTGCTACCCGAGACGCAAAACAGCGCGTGAACGGCCAGCTTTCACAACCCTTCTGTAATGATCATTTTATGAGTGTGTTGTGCTTTTTCCAAAACTCAGTGGATATAGTGCGACATCCGGATTATTGAACAGTCGTTTAATTTGGACTCCACATAATAACCAATCCCTTATCCAGGATTATGATAGGATTATATCCGGATTATTATACAGTCGTTTAATTTGGACTCCACATAATAACCAATCCCCTATCCAGGATTATGATAGGATTACATCCGGATTATTGAACAGTCGTTTAATTTGGAATCCACATTTTCATCAATCCCCTATCCAGGATCATGTTAGGATTATATCCGGATTATTGAACAGTCGTTTAGTTTGGACTCCACACATTCACCAATCCCCTATCCAGGATTACGTTAGGATTATATCCGGATTATTGAACAGTCATATTCACCAATCCCCTATCCAGGATCATACAAATTTCAGTTGGAAAAGTTTTCCTTAGCGTAAGAAACTAATTAAGTAATAAAAATATTTGTGTACCCTTGCTACGTGAATTAAAACTATTTTATGTACGACAATCACGATTTCATTAATTTTAATAATGTGTCTACAGTGTTGCATATAAAAGCGTATTTATTTATATTTTTCTAGTTAACCGTTGGAAGTACTCCGGGAAACGCTATCACTCAAATATCACATTTTGCAGGCAGTGGCTAAATGTGATTTTGATAACTATGTAATAGTCATTGTATTAAATATTGTTTGCATGGGGTCATAAAAACAATTGAAGGTCACTTAATATTTGACAATTTTCAAGGTGTTCACTGAAAAAATCTATTACTTTTTAATTATGAAAAATGTATGTTTTAATTAATTATTTTCCTTGGTTCTTATACAAGTGCTATGTCAAACTCAAACAAAGGCGATTCCAAAAACTTCAATATATACCTAATTTTTTTTGTCATAACAATATCTTAAATATAAGTTATTTTAATCTAACAAGTTAGAGCTATTTTTGAGAAAATCAAAATTTTCGAAAAATGTTCTATGTAAAGGGTAGTTTGGGGTGGGGGATTTTCTTGAAAATCTTCGTGTGGCATCCGTGGAAGATACCAAACTTAAATACCAAGTAAGCTGTACACAGAAACACACACACACACACACACACACACACACACACACACACACACACGCACACACGGATTTTTTCAAAGAATGTTTCTTTTTCTTTTATTCAGGGGATCCCTAAACATATATTGCCGGTGAAATCTCGGTATAGAGTTTTTGGGTGCATTTCAATACCTTCTTTATTTACTATGTACATAGTACGTCTAGAGAAAATAAAAATCTGATTTGTTTATTCACTTGACTATCTCTAGTTTTTTGCAAACTAACGTTTCTTATAAAATGTTATTCTTTTATCTACATCATGCTAATTGAGATAGGCATTAGCAGAATTGGCCTTATTACTTGCTTTCTTGTAAGCAGAAGGGAAGTACGTGAAAAAACTGGGCTAAAGCGATAGTAAAATCTGTTAAAAGTCCGTCGCCATGCAATACATTTGAAATTCGGTTATCTTTGTTTGCTAGTAGTAAACAAAAGAGAAGGAAAAAGAAAGATATCTTTCCTTTTGATACACGTTTAGCTAGCTTAAAACTAGGCCAATAATGCGGAATATTTCTGTAACAGTTTCTCTGCAACAAAAATGTATATGACATAAATTGTTTGTTTTAACGACATATAGACTTTTTTGTGTAGCAAGAACATCTCTGTCTCTTAAAATTGATCTCTGTGTCTTATGCTTTGCCAGTTATACAAAGGTCATAGAGAATAAGAGGTCTTCAGTGGCTATATTTTGTTTGTCATAAATCTGTATAAATCTATATGGTACTTTAATCAAAATTGTTATCCATTTTTGAGAAAATAAATATTTTCGAAAAAATTACGAACAATTTTCGTAAGGGATAGTTGGGGGTGGGGGGATTTTCCTGAAGTTCTTCATGCCGCATCCTTGGAAGATACTGAACTTAAATACCACGTTAGGTATTTAACCAACATTTCGTTTTTACTTTCTCTACACGTACTCTGTACATAGTGTATAGGGAAGGTATTGCACTCCACCCAAAAATCCGATACCGATATTTCACCGGAAACATATGTTTTAGGGTCCCCTGTATTCAAAAAAAGCATTTTCAGAAAAAGATCCGTGAGTGTGTGTGTGTCCATGTGTCCGTGAGTACGTGTGTCAGTGTGTCTGTGAACACGATAACTCAAAAACGAAAAGTTGTTAACATACCAAACTTGGTATTTAAGTTTAGTATCTTCCAGGGATGCGACAAGAAGATTTTGTGAAAAATCCCCTCCACTACCCTTTACATGGAACAATTTTGGAAAATTTTGATTTTCTTAAAAATAGCTCCAACGATTTTGACTAAAATGTCGTATATTAAAAATATTTACCTGACAAATAAAATGTATATCTTGCACTTTCTGGGAATAGCCTCTGAAGAGTACTTTATTCTGGATGAATTTTACGGAATTTTGAATAACTGCTAAACCGTAAGAGATGGACAAAAACTTACTACACGAAAAATGTAGAGCACGTTAAAGCACACAGTTTATGTTATGTGCATTTTTTTCGTGGAGTTTTTCGTTTTTGAGACATTCCTTGTTTTAAGTTTCTGCTTTGAAAAACGTATACTTTTCTCATACAGCAATTTATCAACTGCTGTCCATTCAAACAAAGGAACTTCAGTGACATAGCAACCAGTCTTTGACTATCACTTGAACCTATGGTACTCCCTTATTCCGCTTCTACTTACAAGGAAGCAAGTAATAACCTTTTCTGCTAATTGTTTCTGATTAGCATGAAGTAAATAGATGTATAAGCTTTTTAAGAATAATTTGCTGCAGAGATGCAGAGAAAGTCATATGAATGTTACGCATCAGATTTTTGAATTATGCTTTCCGCAGACATACACAGAAACACACAAACACGGATCTTTTTCTAAAAATCTGATGTGTTTCATTCATGTGGCTTTCTCTGTTCCACAAATAGTCTTACTAAATATGTGTATTATTATTCTTCTTTTGCTAATCGAGATAAATATTAGCACAAATGGTCTTATTACTTGCTTTTTCAAGAATAATTTGTTACAGAGATGAAGAAAAGGTCATGTGAATGGAACATATCAGAATTTTTTTCTAAATAAGGTATTCACTGCAAATTATTCGTTTTCAATATAAAGGTCTAATGGATTTAGAGACATACCTGTTTTTAATATTATTTATTTGGGTCGCTTTAACACAGGGTCATATCGCGACCTTTCAAATAGTTTATTAAATAGTTATTTGCATAATGGGTAAAATACAAATGGTAACATTTATATTTCACAATAATTCAAAAAGGTTATATTTTCTTAAAAATATTATAGTGTTTTTAATTTTTGGTGGTTATGTAGAGCACTTGGTAAGTCACTGTAGAAGTCCCTGACTTTTTCGGACACTGCAGCAGGATGTGTTGTACAGTAAGCGGTGTGTTGCAGGTCTCACGTTTTGATTCTGGATCTTTATTAATGATGAAGGAACGTGTGAGTTTGCACTGTCCAATTTTGAGGCGGGTAATTACTGTTTGCTTACGACGTTCTAATTTTCGGAGGTGTCCGAAGAAATTGGTAGATCCGGCTCGGGCATCAAGCAGTTTGCTGTGGGATGTTGACCATGTCGTTTTCCAGTTTTCCATAAACAGTTGTTTGGTGTATCTAATGACGTCTTGATTGTAGAAGTTATTCCCTGGTCACTGATAGGATTTCCGGTGGCTTCCTTTGCAGCTTTATCGGCGTTTTCATTTCCACTGATATTTGCACACGGGTTGCTTGTTTTCCAGAGCGCTGAATAATAGAATATAGGTGAAGTATGTTACTTATTAAAGGATGCGTAGGACTTAGACTCTGAGTGACAAAAATTGTGTTTAGTGGATCATTGTAAATTACGTACTCTTCTGATTGGCATTTTGAATGATGTACTACAGTGATTCCTTAACTGCAAAAACTTCCCAGGAGAAGATGGAAACATCTTTCTGTTGTGTGCAGAGCATAGTGTGAGTAGGATATATAACTGCATAGCCACGACGCTCTTCGTTTGTTGCAGTTCCATCCGTGAGGATTTCCATAGTATCTCTTAGACTGTTTCATAGACCGATTTTTTTTTTTTTTAATTGCTTCATTTGTATAGCCCTCTTTAACATCAATGGTCATATCGGGGGCTTTGAGTTGTGAAACTGTAGGTTCAGAACATTAGGTTAATCATTATTATATTACTAAACACACGCACATTTACTCTCACATTCATACTTCCAGACTCTATGGGGGATAGGGAATAGTTCTGTTTAAAGAAAATTCCCCGCCCCAGCCAGGAATCGAACCCGGGTCGTCCGGGTGAGAAGTCATTCGTAGACCGTTGTGCAGATGAAATAAGGTGTTTTCGATTTTGTGTAACAATGAAGTTGAATGTTGGTTATTGGTCGCAGAAGGTGCCAGGAAGGCGTGTTCTTTTCATGAAGATGATATTTGGCATCTTAAAGCCTACTTCTTTACTATATTCCATAATTCTGGCATGGAAAGGACGTATGCGACGTTGTTTAGATGATCTAGATGACGAGTTAATTGAGAAGATGTGCTACACTAGATAGAACTGAAGCTAGCTATGTGCTACACTAGCTATGTGCTACACTAGATGGAACTGAAGGCTAGCTATGTGCTACAATAGATGGAACTGAAGCTAGCTATGTGCTACACTAGATGGAAATGAAGCTAGTAGCTATGTGCTACACTAGATAGAACTGAAGCTAGCTATGTGCTACACTAGATAGAACTGAAGCTAGCTATGTGCTACACTAGATGGAACTGAAGTTAGTAGCTATGTGTTACACTAGACAGAACTGAAGCTAGTAGCTATGTGCTACACTAGATAGAACTGAAGCCAGCTATGTGCTACACTAGACAGAACTGAAGCTAGCTATGTGCTACAATAGATGGAACTGAAGGCTAGCTATGTGCTACACTAGACAGAACTGAAGGCTAGCTATGTGCTACACTAGATGGAACTGAAGCTAGTAGCTATGTGCTACACTAGACAGAACTGAAGGCTAGCTATGTGCTACACTAGACAGAACTGAAGGCTAGCTATGTGCTACACTAGATGAAACTGAAGCTAGCTATGTGCTACACTAGATGGAACTGAAGCTAGTAGCTATGTGCTACACTAGACAGAACTGAAGCTAGCTATGTGCTACACTAGATGGAACTGAAGGCTAGCTATGTGCTACAATAGATGGAACTGAAGCTAGCTATGTGCTACACTAGATGGAACTGAAGCTAGTAGCTATGTGCTACACTAGATAGAACTGAAGCTAGCTATGTGCTACACTAGATGGAACTGAAGCCAGCTATGTGCTACACTAGATGGAACTGAAGTTAGTAGCTATGTGCTACACTAGACAGAACTGAAGCTAGTAGCTATGTGCTACACTAGATAGAACTGAAGCTAGCTATGTGCTACACTAGATGGAACTGAAGTTAGTAGCTATGTGCTACACTAGATGGAAGTGAAGCTAGGTATGTGCTACACTAGATGGAACTGAAGCTAGCTATGTGCTACACTAGATGGAACTGAAGCTAGTAGCTATTTGCTACACTAGATGGAACTGAAGCTAGCTATGTGCTACACTAGATAGAACTGAAGCTAGCTATGTGCTACACTAGATAGAACTGAAGCTAGCTATGTGCTACACTAGATGGAACTGAAGCTAGCTATGTGCTACACTAGATGGAACTGAAGCTAGCTATGTGGTACACTAGATGGAACTGAAGCAAGCTATGTGCTACACTAAATGGAACTGAAGCTAGCTATGTGCTACACTAGATGGAGCTGAAGCCAGCTATGTGCTACACTAGATGGAACTGAAGCTAGCTATTTGCTGCACTAGATGGAACTGAAGCTAGCTATGTGCTACACTAGATGAAACTGAAGCTAGCTATGTGCTACACTAGATGGAACTGAAGCTAGTAGCTATGTGATACACTAGATGGAACTGAAGCTAGCTATGTGCTACACTAGATGGAACTGAAGCTAGTAGCTATGTGCTACACTAGATGGAACTGAAGCTAGCTATGTGCTACACTAGATAGAACTGAAGCTAGCTATGTGCTACACTAGATGGAACTGAAGCTAGCTATGTGCTACACTAGATGGAACTGAAGCTAGCTATGTGGTACACTAGATGGAACTGAAGCTAGCTATGTGCTACACTACATGGAACTGAAGCTAGTAGCTATGTGCTACACTAGATGGAACTGAAGCTAGCTATGTGCTACACTAGATGGAGCTGAAGCTAGCTATGTGCTACACTAGATGGAACTGAAGCTAGCTATGTGCTACACTAGATGGAACTGAAGCTAGTAGCTATGTGCTACACTAGATGGAACTGAAGCTAGCTATGTGCTACACTAGATGGAACTGAAGCTAGCTATGTGCTACACTAGATGGAACTGAAACTAGTAGCTATGTGCTACACTACATGGAACTGAAGCTAGCTATGTGCTACACTAGATGGAACTGAAGCTAGCTATGTGCTACACTACATGGAACTGAAACTAGTAGCTATGTGCTACACTAGATGGAACTGAAGCTAGCTATGTGCTACACTAGATGGAGCTGAAGCTATCTTAATTGCTTGGGAGAGACTCTACATTTTTCTACGTATGGATAGAGGTGCTTCATCTACTTCTATCTGGAGACTTGCCAATGGACCAGCAATAAAGGCACTAAGAATTGATCTTAGAGGGTGGACTGTATTTTGTCAAGCAACTTGAGGGTTGTAAGAGATGCCGCGCCATATTCTAGCTTAGATCTAACAATAGCCTTGTAAGCGTTTAGCAAAACGGTGAAGTCAGTGCCCCAACCCTTCTCTGGCTGCATTCATGTTTCAGCTGTTCTTGTTTCCATGGAAATAATAAGAATTTGAATTTAGTTTGTTGTTGTATGCCACAAATAATCTTGTCTGAAATCTTATTGTTTAATTATAAGCATTAAAATGCACTCTTATAAAAGTATTTATTTTTCGGACATACAAAGGCATACAAAGCAGCTTACGGTTATACTAATTTGTTCAACAGATCTATGAAGAGCTTTTGGCTCCATGTTCATTTCCATAAAATATTTCCAGATTTTGATAGCGTCTTCGAAATATTGGCCAGTTTCAAGTAAAGAAAGACAATTCAGGAAAGAACCGAAATGTGAGGTCATTAAACTTTAAACACAGGTGTTGCAAAGGTCTCATTTTTTACATGCTTCTATTGTTATGTGTAAATAATCCCGATATTTTTAGACAAATGCATCAAGTAGTTTTTGCGAGAAAAAATTGGTTTTTTAATTATTATACCATAAATGCTCCTTGCGCTCCAGTTTTCAAAATTTTGTCAAGGGGACCAATCTGTGCAAATTTCAAGTTCAATGTTTCTCATTTTAGCACTTGCTTCTATTATTATGTATAAATAATTCGATATTTTTAGACAAATACATCAAGTAGTTTTTGCGAAAAAAAATGTTTTTTTCTTAATTATTCTACTATAAATTCTCCTTGCGCTCTAATTTTCCAATTTTTGTCAAGGGGGCCAACCTGTGAAAATTTCAAATTTGTAATTCAATGTTTCTTCTTTTACCACGTGCTTCTATTGTTATTTGTAAATAGTTATGACATTTTGAGATAAATGCATAAAATATTTTTTAGAAAAAAATTGTTTTTTAAACTGTTCATCTATAAATGCTCCTTGAGCTCCAGTTTTCAAGTTTTTATAACAAAACTTCATATTTACATTCCTGGAATATCACTTTCAAATTATCGGATGAACTTGAAACTAATAAATATTACTGCAAGAAAAGTAATGAGAAACTATTCATTCATGGTTTTTTCATTATTTTTGTGGGTTAATGTATTTTTAATACATTTTACTTAGAAAATACATTCGATAATTTTTATTTATGATATTAAGGTTCTCTGGTAGAAAAATCAAGTTGATTGGTTGTAGTGCACCGTAAGGAGCATTTTGAAACATTTACGAGCGTTGGAAAAGAGAAACACGCCTTTAAATATAAGTGCCATTTATTACCATTAAAACGTCATTTACAAGTCACGCGACAAGTGTTTAAATAACAACTGGATGAAAATGACTTTGGCCTATTAATCTACAAGGAACATGGTACATTATTGTGCTAAAATCCAGGAATCAAAATGTTTAAGAATTTTGATCAGTTTTCACAGGTTGGTTTCCTTAAGTGAGTATGAAACCAGCTTTTCATAGCTAAAAAGTCAAACATTAATCTTAAATAATTATCCTAATAGACAATAACTTGCTGATTGGTACTTACATACTGCCGAAAATGAGCCTGGTTTTTGCTAGATGCATAGCATAGACAGTTGAACCATACTTTTAGAGAGTTGTTTTTTTTAAATACGCACAGCAGTCACATTTGGAAAGAAATCCACAGCTTTAGATTTCTTCACAGAATGGAAGTAAGTAAATGCCAGGAGGCCCAACCGCGCAGATATCCCATCGTGTGTTGAAAGAGTAGTAGAACTCAAAGGAAGTATTTCAAGTTAAAACTGGTCAGTAGCAGCCTTTTACTTGACTCAGCGGAGACGGTGAATCAGTCGTGCTTATTGCCTTTTTCAAAAGTTAGAAGTATTGACACATTTAAACAAAAACTATGAATATCATGAAAATGGTTAACTTCACAAAGAATATACATGACATAAATTGTATGTTTTACCGAGTTTTGCGCAGTGAGATTTTGTCCATCTCTTACGGTTTACAAGTTATGCAACTTTTATCCAGAACAGGGAAGTCTTCAGTAGATATTCTCAGAAAATTCAAGATGCACTTTTTATTTTTCATGCAACTATCTTTAATACCTGTATGAGGAATTTTAATCAAATTCCTTAGAGCCATTTTTGAGAAAATCAAAACTATCGAAAAATCTTCCACATAATGGGTAGTTCGGGTAGAGAATTTTCCTGAAAATCTTCGTGTCATATCCTTGAAAGATTGTGCACTTAAAAACCAGTTTGGTATTTACCCAACTTTTCAGTTTTAAGTTTTGCTGTTCACAGACACACACTGATAGACTTTGTTTTAGAAATACCTTTTTTCTTCCTCAAGACTTGGTATCAAGTTTTTGCCTGAGAGAAATTAAAGAAGCTTAGTAGGAGAAACGGAAACCATGTTTTATTAAAATGTGTAATTTATTTGCACACGGAGACGAAGAGGACAGAAAACACCGGGAAGGATAGGGGCTCTGGGCCACCCATTCCACAGAAAATATAACCCATAAACGTTTTGCTGGAATATTAATGCTTTATAAAGTAAGCATCCACAAATGAGAGGTGTAGCTGGTTACTTTCCGATCGCTACCTCGTGTTTCACCTGTGGTATACATAAGAGAGCCCGAGGATGCACTTTGTGTATATGTTCAAAAGACTGCCCTCCCTTTCCCCGCACTACTCCAAAGTCGCTACAAAGCCTTTACAATCCGCTATTATCGCTCTTTTTTCCTCCACCCCCTGTCTGTTTACACAACATCTGGGTGGGGCGAAACACAGCGCAGCTTATGGGTCCGTTCTTCCTCAGCTGTAGAATAGAGAAATATTCACTAGCAAATTTAATATTTCCAAATCCCTGCAAAGCCGCGGTCCCCTCTGGATTCTACTTCCCAGCCACCCGGGCACTCGGCCCGTAAAAACCAGAGAAGCCTCTTCCAGTACCTACACAGCTAAATAATAAAATACCAGCTAAGGGTAACTTAATTATAGCTTTCGGGTACTTGCCTTTTCCGCCGACGATGTTACGGGTCACCGTACTCTAAAGCAATAATAATAATAATAATAATAATAATAATAATAATAATAATAATAATAATAATAATAATAATAATAATAATAATAATAACAATAATAGTTATAAAATGAGCTTTAATGTTTGCACATCTTTCTGAGAATAAGCTTTTTTTTCCTCCATTCCTCTCTATCCATCCATTCCAAATCTTCCGGTCCTTATTTGCCAGTTCTTATTTTCCGCATCCGTGAGCTTCGAGGTTTCCTTTTTCCTCTTCTTCCAGACGGTCTTCATTCCAACGCCTTTCTTGGTAACCTATCTTAATTCATTCTTCTCTCATGTCCGTAACAACTCATTTTTTTTATCTTATACAGTGTTATTTTCTGTTCTTAATATTAATTTTTTCTCTTATAACTCTATTTCTTAATTTTTTCCAATCTTGAACTTCTCGCTGACCTTAAAAATCTGATCTGCTCTATTCAATGAGTTTCTCTAGCTGTTCCGCATTTTTTTTACAGAAAAATGTTCTTCTATCTACATTATACTGATCGAGATAAGCAATATCAGAATCCTTCGTAAGCGGAAGGGAAAAATGGATGCTCTAGACTAAAGCGATAGTCAAATCTGTCATCTATCCTCATTCCAATGCGCCAGTTTCCCACTGGCCTCTGTTTTACTTGGTGTTACCCCGGTTGTGTTCTGAAACTCTTTTAACGCATATGCACTTCTACACAGGTGAAACATGGCGCTACAGGCATTATCGTCTGCGGTTCACATTCTTGAGGTCCTCGGTTCAAATTCTGTGGGCTGATTGAAGTACTTTCGTTGTTACCCTAAGTCGTCGAGGTAATTACCGGATTGCATATTTAATACCACTTTCGGTCAAAAATAACAGTAAAACTGGCACAAAAAATGGTAATTGTGATTACGGTGCCATCTATACGTTTTGCTGGAAGTGAAAGTGTTGGATGGAACGGTACCCGCAGTGTCATGCATGCATTTATAAGGTATGTGACCTAGAAAGCTGGCTGTACATCGTCTGATGGTAAAGCAGCCAAACTGCATGGCAACTTTGCACCATCTGCGAAAGTGGTATGGGCAGGGGGAAAAGACCTTCAAGGTCAATGTCCAACATACAAATCAAAGAAGTATCAAAAACGGAATCGTCGCGATATGGTCAAGAACTTGAAGCGACGTTAAATACAATTAAAAAAGAAAAAGAAAAAGAAGATCTGATGTGTTCCATTCAGATGAATTTCTCTACACCACTCTAACAAATTATTATTAAATATCTTTCTTCCATCTACTTTATGATAATCGAAATAAAAATTCTTTAATTACTTGCTTCCTTGTAAGTTTGTTGCCTTCCGTGATGTAATGGTTACCATACTAACTTCATATACCCAAGGTCGCAGGTTCAAATCCGGAGGGCGATGGGCTTTTTCGGTGTAAAAATCCTTAGCATGGCTTCCTTCAGAAGGGAAGTAAAGTCGTTGGTCCCGTGTCGTAGATATACGGCATCTATAAAAACCTCAAGCCTGATAGAGAGATCTCTGAGCAAACTTAAGCGATCTTTCACGTCCAATGTATAATGGGACGGTGAGAACCACAGCAGCTAGCGTCCATAAATAACATGTCATTTCCATTTCCTTGTAAGTTTAAGGGAAATAATGGAATACACTAGGCTAAAACAATACTCAAATCTTTTAAAAATTTGTTGCCATGTGGTTGAAATTCGTTTCTATGCAGGGCCAGGGGTTTACAGCTTTCCGTGTGAAAAAAATTTAAGTATTTTAAATCTGAAACAAATAACAAAAACTTATATGATATAAATTGTGTGTTTTAAGTGATCAACATTTTTGTGTAGTACGTTTTTGTCTATCTCTTACGTTTTCTTAGTTACGAAAAATTCAGCCAAATTCATTCAGAATACATAATTCTTCAGAGGCTATTCCCAGAAAATTCAAGATGTACATTTTATTTGACATATAAACATATGTAATATAGGTAGTTTAATCAAAATCGTTAGAGTCATTTTTGATAAAATCAAAATTTCCGACTTTTTTTAATATATAAAGGGTAGTTTGGGTTGGGCAATTTTTCTCAAAATCTTCGTGTCGCATCCCAGGTAGATACTAAACTTAAATACCAAGTTTGGTATTTTACCGACTTTTCGTTTTTGAGTTATCGTGTTCACAGACACACGACACACGGACCACACACACACACACACACACATACATACACACACGGTATTTTCTGAAAATACTTTTTTTGGATAAAGGGTGGAATGCAATACCTTCTCTATACACTATGTACACAATAGTGTAGAGAAAGTAAACATGTAAATATAAATTGTTTGTTTTGACGAGATCAACACTTTTACGTAGTAAGTTTTTCTCTATCTCTCACAGTTTACCAGTTACACAAAAGTAATTCAGGATGTAGAGGAACTAGGAGGAAATTCAAGATATACATTTTATTTCTCATGTAAAAATATCTTTATACCAAATCGTTACGGCCGTTTTTGAGAAAATCAAAATTTTCGAAAAATATTCCGTATAGAGAGTAGTTGTGGCTGGGGAAATATTTTTGAAAAATCTTCACATTGTTGGAAGATACTGAACTTAAACCAAGATTTTTATTTAACCGACATTACGTTTTTGAGTATGCTGCACACACCCACCCACAATCGCAGTTATCTTTTCTTAAAATGCTTTTTCCTTTTGACTTCAAGGAGTCTCAAAACATATATTTTCAATGAAATCTCGGTATTGAACTTTTGGGTGGAATACAATACCTACTCTGTCTACTATGCACCTTATAATAAACACTAGAGAAAGCAAGAATACGGCGCTGTCGGGCTACTTGATATAGAATGCGTTGTGGCATCAGATTCTTACTTTTAATTCGCATTCACCGAAAACAGTGATTTTCAACTCCATAATATTAATTTCTTAAAAACCAATGTGATAAATGTTTTATTTCTTCAACTTAATTGCTTTTCCCATGAAGTTTAAGAACTTTCTGTTTTTCTAGTTCCTGGAACTTGCTTATGGTCGACTTTGGTGGAGTTTGCTCGTAATATCTGAAGCGACACATAATATATGAGTTATAAGTAACTACACCACGAAAAACTTGCAGTATTTCACTAAAGTATGTCAACTCTCTGTGGAATATTCTATTTCGTCCAAACTCCTTGAGTATCTCGACCTACTTTGCTGAACAACTCTTAAATTACATTTACTTTATGCGCTCGTTAGGTTAAGTCTGCGATATTAGCAGCAAAGCTCTTCCTTTACCAGTGCATGTCCCCATTTTCACAGCACATTGTGGAGCGTTTAAAGTATTAACGAAAGCTAATAGCGACTGGCTTGCTTAGCGCCGACACGGGCGCACAAAGATAATCCTCCTCTAGGATTGCTGTTAAAACACAAAACACGCTACATCTGCCATAATCGCGCGGCATTAACAGAAATGTTATTAATTAGTCAGTGTGTTTTAAATTAAATACTAATTCGCAGGCTTTAGTATTCGCTGCGGAAACGTCATGCATACAAACGGCAGGGATAGCAGCAGGTTTGCCAATCCACGAAATTACCTGTTAAGTGAAATACTAGGCAACTATCGGTTTAAGTTCTATAGTTTAGCAAAGGCTTGCGGATTTACTGAAATAGCACCTACAAATTGCGGTGTGATATAATCACATAACTTTCACTCTTCACTCTTATTAATTCATATAACTGTTTATCCTATAAAGTATTTATACAAAAACTTAATTTTGATATTGTTTAACTCTTTGTAGTAGATACATACGCTGGCTATTCCTTTATACTGTCTCTACCACCTTCTATGTACATAATAGGTAGAGCTTTTTGTGACTTTTAACCTGCTAGGTCATGAAACATAGAAGTAAAATGCAGCTCAAATGAGCTCTAGGTCCATAGACTTATAGTTATTCGCCATTTATCTTCTCAGGATAAAAGAAAATCTAGAAGAAAGAGAAAAATAAACTTTATCCGGGTAACTCATCCTAACCGAGATTCGAACTCAAGACCTGTTGAACGTTAGGTAGGCACGTTACCACCACACTGCAGAGGCGGAGATAAATAATTACATTTAATTTAAAAATTCGATATAGAGATTTCACAGGAAATACGAGAGTGTAAGGATCCCCGAAACAAAAAAGCAAAGCAACGCAAAAAAAAAAAAAAAAAAAAACAAAACAAAACAAAAAAAAACACAAAAACAAAACAAAAACATTTTTATAAAAGGATACTTGTATATGTCTGCGTCAGTTTGTCTATGTTTGTGTGAACACCATAACTCAAAACAAAAACTCAATTAAATGCCAACATTGATATTTTAGCTCAGCACCTTTCAAGGATGTGACACGAAGGTTTTAAAGGAAATCAACGCAGCCCAATCTATCTTTTGCATGGAAAAACTTTCAAAAATGGCACAGAGTATTTTGATTAAAATGCCGTATATTATATATATTTACAGTACAAATAAAATATATATCTTGAATTTCCTGGAAATAGCCTCTAAATTTGGTTTTATTCTGGATGACTTTTGCATAACTGGAAAACTATAAGAGTTAAAAGAAACTTACTGCTCCAAATTCATAGAGCTCGTTAAAACACAAAATTAATGTCACATACATTGCTTTAGTGGAGCTCATCAGTCTGTTGCGCTCCTTGTTATTGGTTTCAACTTTGTACTAAATAAACTTTTCTCAAATGAAGTCCTTAGTCCTGGACAAACAAAGAGAACAGGTGTTCAAAACATTCAGATAGCGACCGATCGACTTTAAAATATTTAACTATCGCTCTTAAGCTTAATATATTTCGCTATTTATATTGTAACTGCAAGGAAATATATAATAAACACATCTGTAAATGCTTATCTCAACTAATATGAAGTCGAGATAAGAAAAATAGTATATGTTCCATTCACATGACTTTCTCTAGCTGATCCACAAACAACTATTCTTACAAAAGAGTACTCGTTTACCTGCATCATACTAATCCAGAACATTACAGAATTGGTCTTATTACTTGCTTCTTTATAAGTTGAAGAGAAATAAGGGAATTCACTAGGGTAAATGGTAATAACATCTGTTAATAGACAGTCGTTGTGTGAGACAATTGAAATTCGGTTTTCTTTAATTCATTTTATTAATTCGGAGTAAACAAAAGAGAGACGCAAATAGAGATGACCTACCGTTTGAGAAAAGTTTAACTAGCTTAAAACTGAAACCAATATTTGGTATATCTCGAAAACGACTAATTCTACAAAAAATGTCTATGACATTAATTGTGTGTTTTAACGAGATGTACATTTTTTGTGTAATAAGTTTTTATCTATCCCTTACAGTTTTCCAATTATACAAAAGTCAACCAGAAAGAAGAGGTCTTCCGAGACTATTCCGATAAAATTTATGATATACATTTTGTTTGTCATGAATATATGGAATATGGGGGTAATAATGTTGATAACTATACTACTGAAAATTTAATTTTTTTCACACAAGCCGTGTGTAGTACATCATTGGATAGGTAGAGTCATACTGCAAAATTCAATGCCATAGCCGGGATTTGAGCCTCGGATTTGCAGGTCTCTAGTGGTTGCTCTAACCACTGAGCTACCATGGTAACTTACCGACATGGCATTAAACTCAACTGACTCGCATAATTGGCTTAAACTATGAAGCCCGGGACTTAAAGTACTTACGACATTGTAATTCGCCATTGATATGTCATCGCAAAATAATTTGAGATCACCTTGTGGTTTAATGGGAAACATGCGAGTCAGTTGAGGAATTTAATATCGTTCCGGCATATTGCCATGATAGCTCAGTGGTTAGAGCAATCGGCTAGAGCCCGGGATATCTATGGTTCAAATACCGCCTATGGTCTCATGTTTCTAAGACTTTTATTACATGCTTTAATGTTTTGATGAAACCTACAATCCCAATATCTATAATACTAGAAAGATATAGACAGAAACAGAATTTTAAAAATCTGAAATACCCAATTCATTGGACTCTCTACCTCTCAGTAACAAGTTATTGTTGAAAAGCTTATTCTTCTAGGTTCTTAATACTAATCAAGTCAATCATTAGCAGAAATTGTTTTGTTACTACTTACTTCCTTATAAGTAGAAAGGATAATTAGGAAATACAATGGACTAAAGCGATAATCAATTTTTTTTAAAATCTAGTCATGTGTGATTAAAATTCGGTTCTGTTGCATTTTCTGTAAATGCAAATCCTGTATCAGAAAAGTTTAGTCTTTGAAAATTGAAACCAATGACAAGGAATGTCTCTGAATGGTGAACCAAAAAAAAAAAAAAAAAAAAAAGAACGAGATCTAAATGTCTTGTGTAGTAAATTTTTGTCTGTTAACGTTTACCAGTGAAGCAAAAATCAATCAGAGTGAAGTAACCTTCAGAGGCTATTCGCAGAAAATTCAATATATACATTTATTTGTCATGTACATGTGTTTAATGTGCGGTATTTTAATCAAAACCTTTTTAACATTTTTGAGCAGATATAAATGTTGGAACATTTTCCCATGTAAGAATAGTTAAGAATGAGGGGATTTTCTTGAAAATCTTTGTGTCGGATCCTTGGAAGATTCTCAACTTAATTATCACGTTTGGTATTCTACCGACTTTTCGTTTTTGAGTGATGTTGTTCGCAGACACACAGACATACGACACACTGAGATCTTTTTCTAAATCTTTTCTTCTTTACAAAGAATCCTAAAATGTGCATTTCTAGTGCAACAATCCTGGTATAGAAAATTTTGGGTAGAATGTAATACTTTCTTTGTCTATGGACTATACACTGAGTAGCAAAAAAAAAAAAAAAAAAAAAAAAACAAGAAAAGTAGCAAAATTGTTGAGCTAACATTTATTAAAAAGAAACTATTTTCACGTATAAAAAGTAAATTATAAGCGCGTAGTCTAAAGTTAAAAATACCAGAAAATTAATTGTTTTAGTAATCATGATTCATGAAGGTATCCCACCAAACACCAATTTTAAGGGTAAGGAAAACCTAAAGCAATGGCTAACGGTTCTAAAACTCTGCCTCACTAAATCCACTATTTGAAGAACAAAGTTACACTTTTATTTGTTTAACAACAAAAATACTAAAAGGTATTAAAGCCTTAAACTGTAAATGTTTGAAAGACTCTTTGTATGTAATACTTTGTTCCTTATCCATCTTCGTTTTCTTTAAACAAAGTTATGCTTTAAGATATAACATGGAGATTTCTCGTACATTGCTACTTGCGTTTGCAGCGGAAACATACTGGTGCTTAATTCGTTATTATCTCTGGAGCGGCACTCTCCGGAATTTGTCTGCTATTTCTGTTAGGTTGACAGGGGAATATCACATCACGGTTTACATAACCTACATATGGAAACTTCTGAGAGTTACTGTCATAAGCACACATAAGCGGAAAACTTGTCTTAAACGTGTAGCAATGAGCTCGTTCTTCTATGACGTTGGTATTTCAAGATTAAACAGTGCACAGGGGCGAGGATAATGCTGGTTAATAATAGCAGCAAGTGTAGAGTAATTAATTCATTGATATGAAACTCAAACGGAGGAGGTTGTCGTGTACCAGAACTCAGAAACTATGCCATCCTCTTGAAACGATATAGATATAACTTTTAGGACCCTGCACTTAAAATAGTAGGTTTGATTATAAAAGCAATAGCTTAATAAGTACAGGTCCAAAATGAAATGAAGTTATAGAAGCTTTGAAGATATCTCAGAGTAGTAAAGTAGCCGGGCCAGTACGAATAACAGTGGAATTGTTGAAATAAGGAAGGCATATATATACACACACATTTATGTCTGTTTATATCACTTGAGATTAGCTCAAATGAGCAGAATAGTTGCAAAAAGGAGCTTCATATAACTTTCCTGCAGTTAAAGTAAAGTGTTTCCCAATGTTCGTAACTTTGATTTCGAGAACATCCAATTTTCAATCTAGATTTTCCGTGATTTCGACTACTGGAACTTTCAAAGTCCGGCTACGCGGGTATATAAGGGAATCAACAAGAGTCGGCCGGCTGTCTAAAAGCAGTGAAGTAAACGCAGTGAATAAATATGCAGCTTACAGTGGATAATGCCTACACAGTGCAGTCAAACTTGAGTTGTGACTCAGCGACTCAGTTATTTGTGTAACAAGTGTGTAACTTTAGTGTTACAAGTCTAAGGTGTTTTATTGCGTTGAATGACTTAGTGGCAAACTAAGTGAGTTTAGCAGAAACTGGTGTTGTTATTTGTCACAATAAAAAGGGAAGTAGAAAAAGATGTTAAGAATTACAGAGGAATTAGGTTACGGTTTATATTGTAAGCAAAATTTTTACTATCAGAAATAGATTTGCAGAACAAAGTTTTAAACGTTTACAGCGAAAAAAAATTGGTTTGAGCAACATATTTTTAATTTTTCAAATTCGTAAATAAATGTCCGCCAAGGAATGTAATTCCATTTTAGTTTTGTACACTTAGAAAAAACTATAATTGTATGCCTGTGATGCAGATTTGGAACACTGTGATGAGTATGGGAGTTAATAAATATTTTATTCATCTTATTAAAAATATATACGGCGCATGTTATGCTGCAGTGAAATTGGGGAGGCGAATATCTGAAACATTTATAACAACAAAACGTTTGGTGCAGGGTTATTCCACGTCCTCTGCAATTTTTAAGATAAACTTACAGAGTGTTTTGGTGAACTGAGATGCATTTTGCAATAGGATGGATATTCTGGTGAATGAGAAAAATCTTACTATTTGTTATTTGACTAGGTGATAATAGCCTCAGATAGAAAAGATGCGGAGTATTTAGAATGGAAATTAAATGAAGAATATAATGAAGGAGGGTTGTAAATGAATATCAAAACAGAATATCTTGTTATTGGAGGAGTAAGAAAAGATACGTACGTGCCTGGTCTGGGGAAGATAAGATTGGTTTTAAATATCTAGGATCTATGATTGATAAACTGGCAGCTCTATGGAAGGTGTGACACATCGTACATGGCAGGAAAGAGGTTCTATTTGAGCATTAAATGGGGCCCGGTTCGTAAATGGTAGTTTGGTGCGGGGGGGGATTTTCTTGAAAATCTTCGTGTCGCATCCTTGAAAATACCAAACTTAAATATCAAGTTTGGTATTTAATGGTCTTTTTGTTTTTGAACTATGCTTCCGAGAGACACACCCACCCACACACACACACACACACACACACACACACACACACACACAAACAGACGTTTTCATAAAAATTCTTCTTTTGCACTCAGGCGACCTCAAAACATATTTTTCCGTTCACATCTCCACATCAAATTTTGGCAATACAGTCCACCTTCTCTGTACCTACACTGTGTACTTGTACATAGCGCGTGTAGAGCAAGTAAAAAGCAATTAATTCACATTAACATGGTTAAATTTAAACATTTAAAATTCCTTTATTAGCAGAGGTAGCTTTCCATTATATTAATAAGATATTTTAGAGGAGCTCTGAGGTGAAACAAAACAATCGGGCTTAAACTTAACTTCAAGCGCATTACGATTTATGTCCTTATGGTTCCCAGCGCGTACATGTTTACCGCTGGATAATACTTCAAGGACTTATGAGCAAGCTGTATTGAGGATGATCATATCATTATGACTCACGAAAGGCGCAGTTTTACGCAACTTCCCTGTGAAATTTCTGCTGATAACTATCAGGTAATTTGCATATACGTCATCACAGAAGTAGTAGCAACGTACAAACCAGTACAATAAAAGAAAAAAACAAATCTGATGTGTTCCATTCACATGGCTTTCTCCAGCTGTTCCTGAAACTTTTCTTATAAAATATTATATTTTATCTATATCGTGATATTCGAGAAAAACTTTAACAGAAATGTAAATATATCTAAGGGAAATAAAGAAATACACTAGGCTAAAGTAATATTCAAATCTTTTAAAAGCCGGTCGCTATGTCAAACAATTTAAATTTGGTTCTCTTTGCTCCAAAAGGAGTAAACAAACGAGAGACGAAAAGAAAGGTAACTTCCCGTTTGAGAAAAATTTAAGTAGCTTGAAACTGAAACCTGCAACTCGGATTATCTTGAAAGCCGTTAAGTCTACACTTACATACCAAACGTTTCTCATAAATTATAATGTTTTATCTACATCATGTTAATCGAGATAAGCATTAGCAATAGTGATTCTATTAGTTGCTTCCTTGTAAGTGGAAGGGAAGTAAAGGAATACACCAGGCTAAAGCGAAGGTAAAATATTTTACAAGCCGATCGCTATGTGAAACAATTGAAATTGGGTTCTCTTTACTGCTTAGGAATAAAAAAATTGTATGACAAAAATTATGTGTTTTAACGACATCTTCATTTCTTATGTAGTAAGTTTTTGTTTATCTCTTACGATTTACCAGTTATACAAAAGCTATACAACAGTCATACAGAATGAAGAGGTCTTCCGAGACTATACCCAGAAAATTCAAGATATACATTTCGTTTGTCATAAAATATATATTAAACAAATTGTATTTTAGTCAAAATCGTTAAAACCATTTTTGGGAAAATCAAAAGATTCTAAAAATGCTCCATTGTAAAGAGTAGTTTGGGATGGGGAAATTTTCCTGAAAATCTTCGTGTTACATCTTTGGGGGACTACCTACTGAACTTAAATACAAAGTTTGGTGATTAAGCGACAGTTCGGTTTGCGTTACGCTGTTCACACATATACACACATATGGACCTTTTTCTAAATATGCTTTTGTTTTATTCATAATACATGTATTTTCGGTGAAATCTCGGTATTGATTTTTAGATGGAATACAATAACTGCTCTATGTACAATGTACATAGTAGAGAAGGTACTGCATTCCACTCAAAATAATTCGAGACCGAGATTTCACCGAAGTTTTGATATCCCTTGAGTTCAAAAGAAGCATTTTTAGAAACATGTCCGTGTGTTTGTGTGAGTGTGTGTGTGTGTGTGTGTGTGCGTGTGTGAGTGTGTGTCTTTGGGCAGAATAGCTCAAAAACGAAAAGTTGATTAAATATCGCTGCATTTTGGATGACTTTTGTGTAACTAGTAAACTATAAGAGATAGACAAAAACTTACTACAAAAAGCAAACAACAAAGAAACCGAAAAAAAAAGAAAAAAAAAAGATCTCCTTAAAACACACAATTTATGACATGTTTATTTTTGTAGAGTAACCGTTTCTGAGATAGTCTTGTTATTGGTTTAAATGTTATCCTACTTATACTTTTCTCAAACGGGAAGTTATCTTTCGTTTCATATCTTTTTCGTAATTCCTGGTCTTGGAAAGAGAATGGACTTTCAACACAAACGCATAGCGACTGCTTTTAAAGCACTTCACTGTCGCTTTAGCTTGGTTTTCCCGTATAAGAAGCTAAGTAACAAGATCATTTCTGGTAATGTTTATCTTGATTAACAATATGTAGATAAAGGAATACTCTTTTGTAAGAACAGTCTATTTCCAGAACAGATAGAAAAAGTGTGAATGTAACACATAAAATTTGTTTATCAACTTCACGTATAAACTTTTGCAGTAATACTTTTATTACACTCTTCCTTATAGATACGCGGGAATAAGAGAATACACTAGACTAAAGTTAGTCAAATCTTTCTCGAACTGGTCGCTATGTGATGCTTTGAGAATCCGTTCTTTTTGCTTCGGCAGGATAAAGAAATATGAATAAAATTTCCAATTTCCGTTTTCCATAAATTATGCTCCATTTGAGAAATATATAAATATTTTAAAATTGAAATCAACAAACATCTCGGAAAGGGTTAACTCCACAAAGCATTTATTTTACACAAATTTTATGTTTTTACCGAGATCTACTATATAAGGTTTACGCTATCCTTTTAGACTTACTAGTTATTAAGAATGAGGATATTCCCAGAAAATTCATATACCAGGTGACCCACGTATTTGACGTGGGCGCTAAAAGAGTTGCATAACCCAACAGAGCTGTTTAAAGTTCACCGCCAGTGGAGAACGGGTGAGAGCGACTTTTATTTTACTGTTTATGCTTATGAGCGGAGACGGTGAGCGGGTCGTACTCATTGAGAGGATCTGGTATGATCTTCAGGAAGTAGTTAATTTTATATGTAGGATAAAGGGATGATAGGGAAGATAATGATGGCGCAATACAGGAATGAATGGCGGGGAAACGGAAGGATTTAGAGGAGACCTACCAAGACAGCTCTCCACATGAAGTTATACCAATAACTTCTGGTACTACTTTTGCCGTTTTTTTACACAATGGAAATCTGTTGTAATTTGTTTTTGGGTAATTTAATACCCTTTTACTGTTAGGTCATATTAGATGGTGAATGAAATGGGTAAAATGATGCTCAAGTGGACCCTGGATCCATAGAGCTTCCGATTACCCGACATTCATCTTTCAGGATAAGGGAAAGACCAAGAGAAAAATCTTATCCGGGCAACTTGCGCTAACCGAGATTTGAACTCGGTACTTCTTGAATGTGAGGTTGAATGTTTTACAGATGTGTTAAAATAAATTGCATTTCTTCGTCACATTCCAGGTGGCCTAACTGCTCTGTATTTAAAGTATGCAGATATCCCTTCGAGCGTTAAAAGAGTTGCAGAAACCAACAGGGCTATTTCAAGTTAAAACTACCCAATGGAGAACTGGCAAGATTACCCCTCGCAATGGGCGCGACCCGCTTGCTGGCTCCGCTTATAAGCAAAAGGGATAAAGCGAAAGTCGTCTAACCAGTTCCCTAATACGGATTTTAACTTTTAATTACCCCGTTGATTCTGCAACTCCTTTAACGCTCGAAGGGGTAGTTGGCCAGGTGGTATGATGTCTTCTTCAGATAACATGAAAACTCCTTAGCTTTAAACCACAGTTCAGTAGGCTTTAAGCCAAGATGGATTAATCAAATTGCTTCTCAGTGAGAAAAAAATGTTTAGTAGAAAAAAATAGCTGAAACTGTGCTATATTTTATTAGGGTTAAGGTTAAGCACTCACCTTTAACTTACTTTTTATCCAGAGTTTACTAGTTTATTTTTATTATGCTTATGAAAGAAAACACAAAAACAATAATAATAGTAATATTACTTGTTCTGAACGAAGCAAAACTTAGACTACATTATTTTTTCTTCCTCTTATTAGCATCATGATTATCGCTTTCCTCACACACTACGGTACATTAAATTTAGAGTTGTTACACTAGTGCTTATTAAAATTAATTATAACTTGAAATCTTATAATAATATTTTACCTATTTCAGTCACCTAATTTAAATCGCTAAGTCAAACAAGGAATCTTGTTCATGAATATCACTATTACCTTTACCAGACACAGATGAAAAATCAGTAATACTCATGAAATAATGCAGACACATAATTAAGTAGTTTAAGTACATTTTTTGAATTTTGACGGAGCTTTGTATTTTCATACTTATGTGGTAAGGATAAATGGCTGTAAGAAATAAAAGCCATTATTTACTTACAATCAGTTTTTTGTAGGTGGTAGCCATCCTTACATTATCAGCGTTTCTCCCTACATGTGATAGCAACACCAATCAGAAGCTTGTGGCTTTGGGAGTTAGAACGTTTATGAACACATACCTTCAATTATAGCTTGTATGATTATTTAAGTAATACTTGTTTCTTTCTGTATTGATTTTTGTATTAAAATGCTTCACATGATGCATTTGAACATATACTATTCATATAAAATACAAGTTTTATAGTAAATGAGATAATAATGAGTGTATTACATGAGATATTTAAAAAATAAATCACTTATGTTGTAGAACATTTCAATTTTTGTACTCTCCAGAACTTTTGTATTTCTAAACATATTAATGTATCAAAATTGCCGTTGTTATTTTTTTAAAACTATGGTTATTTCTTTAATGTACTTTTGAGAAGCAGTACGAACGTTTTGAAAGAAATTGGTGAAAAAGTGCGCCGTATGGAGTGCTTTGAGTATGGAAGAACGATGAAAAAAGTTTGCGAGTAAACAAGATTTAAAACTAGCTGTTTCTATAAATGAGCATGCGCCTATAGCATTAGTAGATTAGATACCAAATGGAAAAAGAAAACGATATACTTTTTAAAGTTTAGGGTTCATCGTTTTGTGATATGGAAAAAAAAAACAACAACATTGTTTTGTAATTCTTGTTAAAATTTCATTGATGCGTTGCCTCAAGTTTAATGAACAAATCCTGGCCTCAATAAGGCTAACCTCAAAGTTACAGTCTGGCCGCAGCTAGCGGACCGACAGGTTGTTTGTCCGCTGTGTTGCCCGTAATCGAGCGACGTTAAGGAGCGTCAAATAGATTGTTCTGTGTGAGTCTACAAGGAAAGAATTTCTACTGATGGAGGCAATACGCCGGCAAAATACACTGCAAATCTCATTTCGAGGAGCTGAACGTCGACCCAGCGCGATGGAAGTGCATGACTGGATTCACGACTACATGAAAATACCACCTGATCAGGTAGATACACTACAGTTTCATTCTAGAGAAAAATCAGTTTTTATAAAATTTATATCTGTAACACATTATGAAAGATATTTACTGCAATTTCAAGGGGCGGCAAAGTTTAGTTATGAAAATGGTGAAATACTAACGGTAAATATTGGGCCCGCTGACTGCCGCATTGTAAATGTCCGGGTTTTCAATTTAGTGCCTGAGATCACTCACACGTTTCTGGAACAGAAACTTTCACATTATGCGAAATTACTAGAGGTTCAAGAAGAACAATGGAACGCAGGCTATAAGTACCCCGTCAAGTCTGGTGTTCGTTCTGTACGAATGGAATTAAAAAAGGAAATTCCATCTACAGTAGTAGTGCGTGGGTTTCCTGTTGGTGTGACTTATCTAGGACAACCGCAAACTTGCTATGTGTGTGGGGAAGCTTCTCATTTTCGCTCACACTGTCCATACAAAAAGTCTGTACTGCCTGTCTCTGTCTCGCGCAGGGCTGTGTTACTCAGCGATGTAGTGAGAGGTCAAGTTAGCGCTCGGGCCGAAGAGGAATGTAAACGTCAAATGGGCCCGCTACTGAAGCTAGTGAAATAGAGCCTGTTTGTAACGTCAAACCTACAGGGGAAGTCTACCCGAATACCAGCTGTATGCGTGACGATGTGGCGGTGCAGGAGACTTCTGTGTCCGCACCGGTAGCTGTCAATACTCCCTCAGAAGTAGCAGAAATGAGTGTCTCATCCCCTACACTATCTTCTGTTGTTGTGGTGCCTAATAGTGGTGACCAGAACATGGTTGGCCCCTGCGATATACCAGGCACTGTAATAATTGAACACCAGAAATGGAGTGAGATGGATTCTGACGAACCTGTGCCGGTTAGGAGAGAACGCCCGCTGTCTGTTAGTGAGGAGGAGGGCACCGAAGAAACGGAGACTAACATCGCGTGGGAGACCGTGAGAGACCCTCGACTCAGGAAACACTTGCCTTCTCGGTCTGGAAGCCTACCGAAAAAGTTTCCACGGGTATCACGAACACATATTCATGCCGTTGAAAATCACTAGATACATCTTGAACGGTGACCTGCTCTGGTTTACTTCTGGCCTTGTCTTAATGGTTGTCTTACGTACCTTTGCCACTGTTAACATCAACTCCCTACGCTGCACTGCCAAACAGGCTCTTTTACGTGATTTTGTGCGGACTCATGATTTAGATATAGTTTTCCTCCAAGAAGTTAACATAACCGACTTTGGCTTTATGGGTCCACAGTACAGTTGTGTGGTGAATGTTGGAGAAAATATGCGTGGTACTGCTATTTTGTACAGAGCAGGTTTGACGTTTGCCGAGATAGAGATGCATCCTAGTGGTCGTGTTATAAGTGCTAGAATGGACAACATGCTGCTGCTTAACCTGTACCTGCCTTCAGGGAGTGATAGGCGCCATGAGCGAGAAGAATTTATAACAAACATTCTGCCCTATTATTTGAGATGGAATTATGCCCTGCTTTTAGTAGGTGGCGACTTCAATTGCGTGCTACATGCTAAGGATCAGCGTCCTGGTTATAACAAGTCTTTGGCATTGGATCACCTGGTAACCGGGCTACGTCTTTGTGATGTTTGGGAACATATGAACGCTACGTCTGTAGAATTTACTTACTGTCGAGCGAACTGTGCCTCAAGAATAGATCGTTTCTATTTAAGCGCTCAGTTCAACTCTCTGATTCACACAGTGCGAGTTTTACCTGTTGCCTTTACTGACCACCATGCTGTCAAACTGCAATTAATCGCTGAGAGTCGCATTCCGCTATATGGCAGAGGTTATTGGAAATTAAACGAAGCTTTATTACATGACAACATTATTGCTGCTGACTTTGCCAAGTTGTGGCAAAGTCTTCAGGGTAAAGCTCGACGCTCCCCGCTGTCAGTGGTGGAGAAATGGCGACGTATATTTAAGCCTGGTATTACGACCTTCTTCAAGATCAAAGGTCGTGAGAGGGCAATTGAACGACGGCACACCTTCGACTTTTACCAAGAAGCATTAATGGGTCTTCTCTCTAGACAACAGAGTGGTCAAGACGTAACCCATCGCCTTCGAGCTGTGAAGCGGAAGCTCGTGGACATACAGCAACATTTTTTGGCGGGAACTATGACCCATTCGCGAACTCATGACTCCGTCGTGGCACAGGAGAAAGCTTCATTGTTTCATACCATTAAGGAGAAGTGTGCTGGTAGTGGTCGTTACATCCATGCTCTTCTGACACCGGTAGGTGCCAAGGTCACCTCTGTGCCTCAAATCCTACAGACTATCCATACATCTTATAGCACCATGTTTGACACCACTGACCTACGCAATGACGCCATGGAGAAGCTCTTCCAATATGTTGACACCGGTATAACTGTCGAGGAACAGCGTTCCTTGGAGCAGCGATATTCTGCCACCGAGATTCTGCAAACCATTAATTCCGCTAGCCTCCATTCCTGCCCAGGAGAAGATGGCCTGACATATTCCTTCTACAAGACCTTTTGGAGTATAATCAAAGCAGAAGTTGTAGAGTTGGTAAATGCGATCCTTATTGGATCGAACTGTTGCCCTGGATTCGCAGATGGCATCGTCATCTTAATCCCAAAGAAAAGGTCTCCAATGAGTGTCTGGGACTATAGACCCATAACACTTTTAAACACCGACTACAAAATTGTGATGAAAGTACTTGCATCCAGATTAAGGGTTATTCTACCTAAAATTATAACCTCCGGACAAACATGTGGCATCCCGGGCAGGACCATAATTGACAACCTTCTGGTCCTCCGAGATACAATTCTCCATTATGAACGGAATCCGTCGGAGGCTGCTGCGTTGGTCAGTCTGGATTTTGATAAAGCCTTTGATAGAGTTGGCCATGCTTATATGTTTAAAGTGCTTCAGAAATTCAAACTTCCACCGTTGCTAATATCTGCAATCAGAACCGTCTACAGTGGGATGTCTTCGAAGGTGCAAGTCAATGGATACTTCAGTAAGCCTATAAAGCTTACTAACTCTGTACGCCAGGGTTGTCCACTATCAATGATTCTCTTCTCCCTTTCTTTAGAACCCTTTCTTCGCTATCTTCAAGCTAAGTTGACTGGGACTGTCACTCCAGCTCGATTATTTTGTGCCAGAGCTTATGCTGATGACGTCACGCTGCTCATCCGTAGGCGCGAGGCCTTACCCTTGGTACATACCGCCATCACACTTTATGAGAAAGCTTCTAATGCCAAAATGAACACCGCGAAGTCGCAACTGCTCCCTCTTGGATCGTGGCCGACTGATCACACATTGCTCGATATCCCGATACAATATAGTGTCAAGATTCTCGGCATCTTCTTCTCCAAGCCGTTTACATCGATGATTGCTCGCAACTGGGATCACAAAATAAATTTGATTAGGCTGAATACCACTGCACATCTTGGCCGAAACTTGAATCTTCTACAGAAAGTGTGGCACATCAATCAGTTTGTTTTGGCAAAATTATGGTATATGGCGCAGATACTACCAATGCCTGAAAAACACGTCTCCCGAATTGAGCGACTAATTGGATACTATTTATGGAGAGCACAGCCCTTTCGTATAGCTAAAACCCAATTGTGGCGAAAACGTAACGAAGGCGGCTTAGGTTTAATTGCAGTGGGACCTAAGAGTAAAGCGCTTCTTGTTAAATCTATTATACTTGCCACTAGGGGATATGGAGAGGAACAAGAAATAGCATTTTGGGAACCCTTCAAGAATTCTCTTGGAACTCCAGTTCGGGCTGCTCCTGCGGGTTTTAAGAGAGCACTCCAAGTTTTGGATGGCATTGATGTCGATGTCCTACCTCAGCAACCTAGAGGACTATCAACTGAGCTATACAAGCTTTTCCTACAGCGGCTGCTTGCACCAATTCATGTGGAGGATAGGATGACCAACAGACCCTGGTGTCAGGTATGGCGGAACATCCATTTGCGCAACTTATCTACGGAGTGGACTACATGCGCATATTTGGTCATCAATGATGTTGTGGCTACAGAGGATAAAAAATTCCGATACAACATGGTGAGGACCCCCACATGCAACACTTGCGGTGTGCGGGATACTCTACGCCATCGTTTTGTTACCTGCACAACAGCACGACAGATTTGGCACTGGGTTGTTTCGCAATTGCACCGTCTTGCTCCTTCGCAAAATCCCAACGATTATGCTCGCACATTACTACAACTAGAGACTCGAAGTACTACCGACCGCTTCGCACAGGTGTGGCTCGCACTTGGCTTTCAGCATTATATGCTGTCTGAAACGCATCCCAGCGTCGACGGTTTACGCTGTCATCTTAGAGCAGCAAGAGAAGATCTGCAAAAACATAAGCGTCTTTCACGGCAGTCGGCAACAGCTTTTGCCTTGCTCATTCTATAGCACTTACAACACCTTATGTTGTTACCATCTTCCTGCACATGTTTAATTTAAACGCACAGACAACATTGTTCATAACTATATATATATAAAAAATTGTGAACTGATATAATGTATTATAATATAACTTATAACTTTTGTAATTAACAAAATGAATAAATAAATAAATAATAAAAAAAAAAAGTTAACGAAGTTAGTTTTTTAAAGACAGCGTTTTATTATAATGCATGGAATGCCTGCACTTCATGCGCTTTGCATGTTTACTATAGACGTCAATAACATGTATTTACTCCCCCGACTATATATATATATATATTTTATGCAATACTATTATAGCTGAATTTGATCATTTATATCGTTCCGTTTTTATTTCCCTTTATTTCTTAGCATATGCTTACGATTTAATTCATGCAGCATTTATAGATAATTCTTCCTTGCTGTCATTGTTGATTGGTTTGGTCAACACTACTAGGCGTGTTTAAAAAATCATACTTTGTATTCAATGAAGCAATGTGATCTTGATACAGCTTTTGAACAGCTGACAGTAATTTGTTTTATTTTTGCGTAAATATTTCTATTATTCGCTATCGTCAAAACAATAGTATGCAATACATGTGTGTTAAGTTCTTAACAGAAACTGCGAATTGAAATTCGACTTCGTCTGGTATTTTCCAAACTGTCTTCTTCGTTTTGAAAAGATGCTCTAATATCAGTGTATTGTAGTACTCTTGTTATGGGACCTTCTAAAATTTATTTAACTAGTTTTCTCTGTTGTATATAAAACTTCACAGCACTCTCTCTCTCTCTCTCTCTCTCTCTCTCTCTCTCTCTCCATATAGTAGCTCTGGTAAATTGGAACACACGCTCCTGACCTATACACTGCATTGTTTATTCAGAGGAAATTAATGCGAGTTAACAATTGAATACAGAATATGTTTATTCGAGGATGTGGTAGCTGTTGTTGATCCCTACACGTTAAGTTGTAATTTGCATGAGCAATTGAATACTAACTACATGATTATTTAAAACAGATGTTATGTGTGTACTTGATATGTTATTTCGGTTTGTATCATGACTATTTGAAGCAATAATTCTCTCTATAAAGTAGAGGGAACAGAACAAAAAAATGACAAAGGAAGACAGTGAGTTCTATTGAAGTTGGTGTTATATCTGTTCATTCTTTTGCCTACAATTCCGACAAAGGCTGCAGCCATTCTTTTGTGTAAGAAAATATGGAAAAACTGCCTCGCGAACTGACGGTGATTAAGGTGCGTGAAATTCGGAGCATGATAGTTGGTAGCCTGGTTGGTTACCTAGTAGGAAGGAGTGAAACATGCTATTCAAATGGAGGTGTGCAAGATGGAGCTTGATTGGTGGTTGGTACAAGCTGCGCGCCAGTTCTTGATGAAGGCCATTTTTAAATGAAGGGTTAGATGCGAATCAATTACTCACCTTTACTGAAGCATTGGAGGAACGCAGTCAGATAATGTGTACGTTATTTCCTTGCTTCCGCGTTGCCGTTACTGCTTACACTACACCATACACATAATTCTCTTGTATTTCTTCTATTCCCGACATTTCTCCCTCATCTTCTTCTGAATTGCTGTCATTTTAATTTATAGTTAAGATCTCTTGTTAAAACTGGCAATGACATAAACCCTTATGCAGTCAACTGTACGCAGTATATTTTCGAAACGTTGTCATAGGGGCGCAGAGCTGTTTTTTTAGTATAACAGACTATTTGTTGACCTGTTTATCAAGGGTAGACTAGCTCACTGTATCTTGGCTAAAGGTCACTCGTCTAGAAGGAACGAGCAGCTTGTGGCCGGCTAGGTTAACTAGTAGGAAGGAATGAGCAATGCTCTTCAAATGCAGGTATGCAAGATTGTGCCTGATTGGTCATTGGTACCTGGTTAGTTACCTAGTAGGAAGGAATGAGCAAAGCTATTCAAATGAAAATGAGCAAGACGGAGCCTGGTTGGTCATTGGTGTCTAATTGGTTACCCAGTAGGGAGGAGTGAATAACACTATTAAAATGGAGGTATACAAGACGAAGCCTGAATGGTCATTAGTGCCTGGTTGATTACCTAGTAGGAAGGAATGAATAACAGTATTGAAATGTAGGTATGCAAGACGAAGCCTGAATAGTCATTAGTGCCTGATTGATTACCTAGTAGGAAGGAATGAATAACAGAATTGAAATGGAGGTATACAAGACGAAGCCTGAATGGTCATTAGTGCCTGGTTGATTACCTAGTAGGAAGGAATGAATAACAGTATTGAAATGGAGGTATACAAGACGAAGCCTGAGTGGTCATTAGTGCCTGATTGATTACCTAGTAGGAAGGAATGAATAACACTATTGCAATGGAGGTATGCAAGACGAAGCCTGAATAGTCATTAGTGCCTGATTGATTACCTAGTAGGAAGGAATGAACAATGCCATTCAAATATAGATGTGCAGGACTGAAGCTGGTTGCTCGGCCGTTTGTTGCCGGTAAACGATTTCCCTCGTTCTATCGAGCAACCAACCAGTCCGTGCACGCGTTAGAAAACTACACTTGATATCTTTTTATTGCAGGAATGTTTGGCTGTGAGAAGCCTATTTCGTGTGTATTTATGAGCCCTTTGTTATGGAATTATGCTATCCTGATCACCAGAAAACATACCCACGCATATAATTGTTAAATTATGGGGGAAATGGTAGCTGGAAAGGATAGCTATAATGTAGCTATATTTAATAAAATAATTTGAGACTATGTGTTCCACGGCCATTCTAATCGTGTTGAGTTTAAATAAACCCAGACTAATGCATGACTTATGGCTTTAGCAGAGGTCACTTGGTTGCACTATTAAATATCTAACGAAAATATTTCTTCGTCACAGATGCTAGAGCCCAAACTGAATCTCGCAGACAAGCGACCAACCAGGTAGCAGGCCAAGCTCAGTCATCGTTCAAGTGCTCCTGATAGCTTATAGCTGGTTTTCTTTGGTCCTCATAACTGACAAATGGTATCCTAGACTTAGGTTTGCAACTTTCTTCCCAAATTTCCGGTTTCTAGAAATATTCCCTATTCTCTCTAGCGTGCCTAAGTGTGTGTATGATTTTAAAGATAAAAAATCTTATTCATATGACTTTATCTACAACTCTGTAATAAATTATTGTTAATAAGCTTATTCTTCTATTTCATGCTAATTGAGATAAACATTAGTAGAAGCGGTCTTATTACTTAGTTCCTTATAGGTAGAAGGTAAATAAGGGAATACATTAGGCTAAACCGACAATCAAATGTTTTAAAATGTGGTTGCTATGGAATTGAAATCCATTTCTTTGCGTGTTGACAAATTCCCATATGTATTTTAAAATCTAAACAAATAGCAAGGTATGTCTTGAGAACGGTTAACTCTACGATAAAAATGTACATGACATAAACTGCATGTTTTAAGGAGCTCTCACTTTTTGTGTTTTAATTTTTTGTGTATTTCTTACGGTTTACCAGTTATTGAAAATTCGGAAAAATACATAGAGAATAAAGAGGCTATTACCAGAAAATTCAAGATATACATTATATTTTTCAGGTGAAAATCTCAATTATAACAGATTTTAATCAAAACCGTTAGAGGCTTTTTGGAAAACACCAAAACTTTCGAATTTTTTTTATGTAAAGGGTACTTTGGGGTAGGGAAATTTGTCTTGAAAATCTTCGTGTCGCATTCTTGGAAGATACTGAGTTTAAATACCAAGTTTGGTGCTTAACGGACTTTTCGTTTTTGAGCTGTGCTGCCCACAGACAGACAAACAGACAGACAGGCAGACACATATACACACACGGACATTTTTCTAAAAATGTTTTTTTTTTATTTAGGAGGTCCCAAAACATGTTTCCGGTGAAATCTCGGTATAGAATTTCTTTTTGTAATGTAATACCTTCTCTATGTTATATGTATTAAGTAAAAAAAAGTAAAAATGCTTCACTTTTTCAGTGAACTCCAAAAACACGTATCTCCGGTGAAATCCCGGTATCGAATTTTTGGGTGGAATACAATACTTTCTCTGTCTATTATATAGATACATTGTGTACACGTGTTAGAGAAGGTAAAATTGGCGGCTCGTAAAATGAGCATTTCCAGAAGAACAATATCCAGATTGTCCAGACAAAACCTCAATCCTCGACATTTCCTCACCCCAAAATTTAAGTATCAGAGAGACCTGAAATGCAAATGCCTACTTGAGCGTTATGCTAACAGACACAATAAAATTATTTCTCTGTATGAAAAAACTTTCAAATTGAAGGGAGACATAACTTCCGGAACAACAGAGTAAGGAGTTCTGGAGAAGCTCATGAAAGGGTACCAAAAAGGCCCAACTTCCCGGATCTCAGTGATAGTTTGGTGGAGAATGAGCTGCGAAGATAAGGGCTGTATTTCTGCCTAAAGGGTTTAAAGACAATAGCCAGAGTAATATGAATCAACCCTCATTGAGGATGTAGTGAAATGTTTGCACACCGTTTTGTTCTAGAATGAGACCTCCAAGCAAGATTCTACGCTAGCTCATTCAATCTTGAGTTGACAAAAATATTATGCAAACATTTTCTTTAATCCTATTCAAGTTGGCCCCTATAGCAGTCCTGGACTCAACCCCTTGGATTACAAGCTGTAGTTAATATTGCTGTAAGAAAAGGTAATCTAATATTGAGTTTGTCAACAATACCTGGAACCGGCAGTGGCGGATTTCTCCAGAGACGATGTGTACTGCAATAACATTTATGAATGCACCGATATCCATAAGTCCTGTATCAGAGCAAAGAGGGATTATATTGAAAAATCTGATGTGCACCATTCACATGACTTTCTCCATATCCCTGCAACAAATAATTCTTAAAAAGCTTATACTTCTATTTACTTTATGCTAATCAGAAAAAATTAGCAGAAATAGTCTTATTACTCGCTTCCTTGTAAGTAGAAGCGAAATAAGGGACAACCGTAGGTTAAAGTGATAGTCAAAAGCTGGTTGCTATGTCAATGAAGTTCCTTTGTTTATATGGATAGAAGTTGAAAGTTCCTGTATGAGAAAAGTATACGTTTTTCATAGCAGAAACCAAAAATAAGGAATGTCACAAAAACGACGAACTCCACGAAAAAAATGTATATAACATAAATTGTGTGTTTTAAAGTGCTCTACATTTTTTGTGTAGTAAGTTTTTGTTCATCTTTTACGGTTTAGCAGTCATTCAAAATTTAGTAAAATTCATCCAGAATAAAATACTTTTCAGAGGCTATTCCCAGAAAATTCAAGATCTACTTTTCATTTGTCAGGTAAATCTGTTTAATATCCGAAATTTTAATCAAACTCGTTGGAGCCATTTTTGAGAAAATCAAAATTTTCGAAAAAGGCTATTCCCAGAAAATTCAAGATCTACTTTTCATTTGTCAGGTAAATCTGTTTAATATCCGAAATTTTAATCAAAATCGTTGGAGCCATTTTTGAGAAAATCAAAATTTTCGAAAAAAGTTCCATGTAAAGGGTAGTTGGGGGTGGGGGGAATGTTCTCAAAATCTTCGTGTCGCATCCCTGAAAGCTACTAAACTTAAATACCAAGTTTGGTATTTTACCGACTTTTCGTTTTTGAGTTATCGTGTTCACAGACACACGGACACACGGACACACGGACCTTTTTGTGAAAATGCTTTTTTTGGATATTGGGGGCCCTAAAACATATATTTCCGGTGAAATCTCGGTATCGAATTTTTGGTGGAGTGCAATACTTTCTCTATACACTATGTACATAGTGCGTATGGAGAAAGTAAAAATTATGTGTGCATTTATCACAGAATACATGTGGAATACTGAGTCATAGTCAAAATATAAAAACAGCAAAATGCATTGTTACCGCTATAAAACAATCTTTATGGAACGAATGGCAACAGGACTAATGGCTAAATTTATTTAGGAATGTATCAGGTAGTCCAAGTATTTGACGTGTGTCATGCATTGACTCATCAGAGATATTTCAAGCTAAAGTCTTTCAGTAGGGAACTTGATGAGCGGTTTCGTTTTACCCCCACTGCTTATCAGCGGAGACGGTGAGCGCTCATTGAGAGAGTGAATTCCTCGCTGACATATTTAACCTGGAAACAGCTCCGTTGAGTTCTCAACTCTTTTAACGCACGAAGAGATATCTGTACAGGTTAAATAAGGGTAATTGGGTCACCTGGTACAACATAGCTTGTCTCGCCAAATGTGGGTGAGATTGTTCTATAAAGTGACTAATGAAGAGAAGTAAAAAATCTGATATGTTATTCACATGCCTTTTCCACCCGTTCTGAAGAAAACTATTCTTGCAAAAACTTATTTACATAATGCTAATCGAGATAAACATAAGTAAAAATGGTCTTACAACGTATTTCACGGTAGCCAAAGGGGTTATGTGAGAATGCACGAGGGGAAGCGATAGTCTAATGCTTTAAAAGTTGGTCACTGACATTAAAATTCATTTATCTTTGCACGATCGAAGTATATATTAAAATCGAATTCTGAATTCCCATTTGAGAACATGTTTAACTCTACAAAATTATATTTTACATAAATTGTTTGTTTTAACGATATCCCATGTTTTGTGTAGTAAGAATTTACTATTTCTTACGGTTTACCAGTCATGCTTCAGAGGCTGTTTCCAGAAAATTCAGGTCATATATTTTATTCACTATGAAAATTTCTTAAACATATGGTATTTTAATCAAAATCGTAAGAGTCATCAAAAGTTTCTAAAAATGTTTCATATAAAACGTATTTTGGCTAGGAGGATATTCCTAAAAATCTTCATATTGCATCCTTGAATGACACTGAACTTAAATAAGTTTGGTACTTAACCGGCTTTTCGTTTATGAGTTATGCTGTCACAGACATATAGGGACACTCAGATACACGGACGTTTTTCAAAAAATCTGATGTGCTACATTCACATAACCTTTTTACCTATGCTACAATAAACTACTCCTTCAAAATATTCTTCTTCTATCAGCTTCATTATTATAAAGATAAACATTAGCTGAAAATAAATGGAGTATTTCCTACTACGAGCCTACAAGAAGGAACATATGGCAAATGGTTAGTTCCACAACACAAATGTATTAGATGCAAGTAGTGAGTTTTTATGAAATATATATTTTCTGTGTAATAAGCTTTTATCTTTCTCTTAGTGTTGATCAGTTATGCAAACGTCATTGAGAATTTCAGAATCTATTTCGAAAAAAATCAATATATCCATTTTGTTATGTGGATATTTTAATATACACCATTTTCGAGAAAATAAAAAAGCAAAACAGTGTCTATGTAAACGGTGTATTGTGTTGCACGATTTTCTCATCTTTAAAAGATGTTAGCTATAAAGTATTTAGCACATAAAGGAGTTTTTTCTAAAAATTATCTTTTTGAATACAGAGAAAAAATATTTCCTGTGAAAGCGCGAAATCAAATTTTTGTTTGAAATATAATACATTCTATACTTACTATGAATGTACATGGTACATTCTTTATCCTTATGAGTACTCAAAACACGTATTTAGCATGAAATATAGGTATCGATTTTTTTAAGTGGAAAGTTGTAGTATCTACTGTACCTACTATGTACATTACACGTGGTTGAGAAAAATTACACCAGAGAAGGGTCCAGAAGGTATTCCGTTGCACTTTTCAAACAGGTTAGTTTGTACCTGCCTGTGAAGAATGTTGCTAGTGTGCATGGTGTACGTTACGGAGGAGTATTCCCCATTGCCGCCGTGGGATTATTGCACGTCAGACACCTGGAGGAAGGATAGGAGAGAGAGGGACGTCGTGGGGGTCCCTAACAGTTCACAAGCAGTTCTTCATCTCATCGCAGGGTGCTCCAGGAGCCTGCCTCTCAGGTCCGAATAAACCACCTGTGTCCGAGACAACTACTAGCGCCATCCCGCAGCCTAGGGCTGTATTCCATTTCAAATTATATATATATATATAGACACACACACACAAACTGGGAGGTGGATAAGTGCAAATAATTTCATATTTAGTAGAAAACAATGAGTGCAACACATACGTATTATGTTAATACATGTATTATATTTCTGTTGAGTTTAGATACTTCACGCAGTGGCCAACTCCTGTGTTTACTACAACTCGTACACCGCCGTCCTGCTTCACGTAACTCACAATGAGGGAACGAGGGAGAGATTCAGTTGCACACTTTCCTTTACAAAATGAATGACTTTACATATGCTGGATTAGCAGATATTCATTTAATTTTCACCGCAACTGGGGATTCTGCTAATGCTGCGAGAGACTGTATCATTGGCGACTTCTAAATCGGCATCTTCCCAAAAGAAACTTTAACTGCAGTGTATCAAAGGATCTGTGACACAGGTTCTCTTAACTCCCGATTTGAATATTTATAATCGTTGTTTAATTTTAATTTTCACCTTTTTTAGACCAATGAGGGTGGTTTTATCGTATTAAGAACAAAGTTCAAATGCTTAAATGTTGGTTTGAGTTATGTATTTGTTTAATAACATCAAAACACCAAATTTAAATAAATTATAATAATGTCATGGTGTTCAATTTGTTTCAGTTGAACACTGTATATACTGTGAATCCTAATCAGATAATGTTGCATGAAATATGATTGCATATGATTACATATTGAAACTTCAGAATTATTCCTCACATCACCTTACCTGTAGTCGGGCATGGCAAAGGGCAAAGGTGGGTCAGCCGTGTGACCTGTTACGTAAATAATCACCGAACGTCTAAGTTAGGGAATAATAGAAATCCTAAAAATATCAAGAAGTTTTCTTTATAAACATAAATTTAGAAAATAACGAAAAAAACTGCAAATACTGAATCATCTCATCGTCCTCAAAAAGAGATAGAATCATGTTCACTCACCTTCAGCTTCATCTCTCATCTGGTATCTTGAAGTTTATTGGAATATTTGTCAAGCAGTTATTCTATTATAGTTTTCAATTTGAATGATTGTTAGTAGTACGCCTTTAAAGATCTTGTTGCACAGAAGATTTACATCTCGTTGCAGCACACTAATAATATCAAGAGTTGATCTATATGGTGTAGTGTTAACTAATACCAACGGTTGCGGGTTTAACCCTGGCGTAGAGTGATGGATTTTTTTCGTACGTAAAAACATTTAGCATGGCTTTCTTTGCAAGGGAAGTAAAGCCATTGGTCTCTTACCTTGAAGGCAAAGGTACCTAAATTCTGCCACGTTCGCTAGTCGCAATTTTGTCCTATGGGACCATGTATGGGCGATGCTATCCCTCGTCACCATGTACGTCTAGTGGCGAACAGGCGAACTAAGATTTCCATTAATCAAGAAACCACCATTAAGGTGCTCTAATACGACGACATGGTGGGACGGAACTTCAAATGAAATGAAGTTATTATTGGCGCTAACTCATCCATCTTCTTTGTTATTGCTTTCAATTTCGCTTACCACTCTCAAGTAATATTTTGCTTTTCGTTTCTTTCATGGCATATAAAAAGCATGCAAGTAGTTGGGGAAGTAAAATGAAATAGTTTTTTATTTTCTTTACACGTACTATGTGTTTACAGAATGTATTGCATTCCACCCAAAAATTCGATACCGAGATTTACCGGAAATGTACGTTTTAGTGTCCCCTGTACCAAAAAAAAAGCATTTTTAGAAAAAGGTCCGTGTGTCAAAAACCAAAAGTCGGTAAAATACCAAACTTGTTATTTAAGTTTAGTAAATTGCAGGGATGCGACACGAAGCGTTTGAAAAAAAAATGCCCCCACCCCAAACTACCTTCCTTTACATGGAAAACATTTAAAAAGATTTGATTTCCTCAAATGTAATTAAAATACCGTATATTAAAGATATTTACATAAAAATAAAATGTATATCTTTAATGTTCTGGGAATAGCCTCTAGAGACCTCTTTATTCTGGATGAATTTTACTGAATTTTGCATAACTGGTAATCTGTAAAAGATAGACAAAAACTTACTGCATAATTAATGTAGATCTCGTCAAAACACACAATTTACACCAAATACGTTTTTTCGTGGAATGGACCACTTCTGAGATATTTCGAGTTATTTTTTTCAGATTCAAAATACTTTTTCTCACACTTTTCTTCTGGCCATGCATAGAAACGAATTTCAACTACATGACGACCAGCTTTTAAAATATTTGAATATCACTTTAGCCTAGTGTATTCCCTTGTTTCCTTTCTACTTACAAAGAAGCAAGTAATTAAGACAATTCCTGCTAATGTTAATCTCTATTATCATAGCCATGTGAATAGAATACATCAGATGTTTTTTAAACATATAATTTGTATATAGAGGTACAGGAAAGAAATGAATATAAAACTCTCTACACGGTTTGTAAACAAACTATTCATCATGATAATCGAGATAAGCATTAGGTGAAATGGTCTTACTACTTGATTCCTTGTAAGCAAAAGGGAAATATGCTAATGTGATACTCATATCTTTTAAAAACTAGTCGCTATGTGAGCAATTGAAGTTAGATTCGCTTTGCAAGGCCAGCAGTAAACAAAAGCGATAGGTAACCCAGTTTGAGAAAAGTTACATCGTTTAAACTTGAAACTAGTAACAAGGCATGTCTTGGAAATGGTTAACTCAACAACAAAAATGCATCTTACATAACATATGTTTTAACGAGATCTACATTTTTTGTGTAGTAAGTTTTTGTCTGTATAGGTAGAATCAGACTGAAAAGTTTAATGACATTGCCGGGATTTGAGCCACGGAACTCCCGGTTTCTAGCCGGTTGCTCTACCACTGAGCTACTATGACAGCATTCCGGCATAGCATTGAATTTTTCAACTAACTGACATGTTTCCCTGTGAACAAATTATTTTGAGATGACAACCACAATGTTGTAAGCACTTTAAGTCCCAGGGCTCATAGTATAGCCAACTATGGTCAATTGATATTGATTGATTTAATTGTTTTTTCACACAAGCCGTGTTACGACAGGAGGTGGACAGGTAGAGTCAGACTGAAAAACCCCATGCCATAGCCGGGATTTGAACCACGGATCTTTGAAAAATTCAAAATTTAATGCTATGCCGGCATGTCGCCATGGTAGCTCAGGGCAGAGTAACCGGCTAGAAACCGGGAGATCCGCGGATCAAATCCCGGCTATGGCATTGATTTTCAGTCTGACTCTATCTAACGAACTCCTGTTCTACACACGACTTGTGTGAAAAAACAATTAAATAAGGTTTTTGTCTATTCCTTACAGTTTACTAGTTATGCAAAATACAGAAAAATTCATTCACACTGAAGAGGCCTTTAGAAGTTATTCCCAGAAAATTCAAGAACATATTTTATTTGTGATGTAAATATATATAACATACGGTATTTAATCAAAATCGTTACATTCGTTTTTTATGAAAACAAAAATTCAAAACATTTTCCTTTAAAGGCTATTTTCTTGAAAATGTTCGTGCTACATAATTGGAAGATAATATATTTAATACTAAGTTTGGTATTAAATGGTGTTTCAGTTTTTGAGCTAGTTTCTGAGCAGACATACATGGAGCTTTTTATGAAAATGCTGTTTATTTTTTGGATGCAAGAGACTTCAACTTATATATTACCGGTGAAACCTCGGTAGCGAAGTTTTGGGTGGAATACAATATCTTCTCTCTTCTCCCAATTAATCTGTCTTTAAATAAAACGCTATAGTCGTTTAATTGTAACTTTTGCTTTTTCTACACGTACAATGTTCATAGTGTGTAGAGAAGGTATTGCATTACACCCAAAAATCGATACCGAGATTTCACTGGAAATGGACGTTTTAGAGTCCCCTGCATGCAAAAAAAGGATTTTTGGAAAAAGATTTGTGTGTGTATGGGTCCGTGTGTCTGCGAACACGATAACTCAAAAACGAAAAGCGATAACATATCAAACTTGGTATATAAGTTTAATAACTTCCAAGGATGCGACATGAATATTTTCAGGGAAATCCACTCACCCCCAACTACCCTTTACATGGAAAAATTTCGAAAATTTTGATTCTCTCAAAAACGGCTATAGCGATTTTGATGAAAATATCGTATATTAAAGATATTTACACGACAAATAAAATTTATATCTTGAATTTTCTGGGAATAGTCCCTTTATTCTGAATGATTTTGTATAACTAGTAAACCGCAAGTAAACCTTACTACACAAAAATATGTAGATCTCGTTGAAACACACAATTTATGTCATACACAACTTTTTCATGGAGTTAGCCATTTTTAAGATATTCCTTGCTATTGTTTCAGTTTTAAAATACTTACAACTTTTCACATTCGGGAATTTACCAACGCCTGGCAATGTAAAGAAACGGATTTTAACCATATGGCAACCATCTTTTAGAAGATTTGACTATTGTTTTAGTCTAGTATATTTCATTATTTCCTTTTTACTTACAAGAAAACATTTCTGCTAATGTTTATCTGGATTGGCATGAAGTAGTTGGAAGAATAAGGGTTTTAATAATCATTTGTTACAGAGATGCAGAGAAAGTCATGTGAATGGAACACATCAGATTTTTGTAACAGTGTTTTATTTTGAAATGCACCATTTTATTGTAGCGGATAATTTAATTAATTAGAGTTTTAAAAGTTGAGCATCGATTTAAGTATACATGAAGAGTATGTTTCGTGTAAGTTTCACCATTTATCAGAGCTTCCTGAGAAGTGTACATTGAACCAGAAGGTTACTTTGTGGGAAATAAAGTACTTTACCCTTGGGAACTTCCTTATGTCTGCTTTTTATTACCGTCTTTGAGAAATAAACAAAAGACAATGGGTTTCTTCCCACGAATAAAGTGATCCCAGCGATGCAGTAAGTAATTTATTTGACAGTGTGGGTCTCAGACGGAAAATCCCTTTTACCACAATTCAGTTAATGGCTGTCTCATCTTGCTATGTATTTTACACGCGCCTAAGAATGTAGTTCCGCGTATTTCGTCTCAAGACTCGTATCAACCTTAAGTGATAATTTCTTTTTTATGGCACGTGCATAGTTTTATCCACACAATTATCTATCAGGCGGCGCCTTGGCCAAGTGGTTAGACCGCTCGCCTTTGATCCCAAGCGCCCGTATGTGGAATTTGTGTAAACGAAACGGCTTCTGAGCGGGTTGTCTCCGACTCCTCCGGTTTTCCCCACTCATTTCTCCAGTACCACCTTTCCTATCATCCATTTCGCTTTGATTTCATATCATCCACTTCCTCACGCTCATGCGGGCTGAACACTCGTTCCAGGATCTCCATTCTGTTGTTACGTGCCGTTGGCTATCCAACAAGCATCCTAGGCATCCGCTTGTACAGTATTTTTCAACAAGATGACCCTGCCACACTCTTCTTCCAAAATCGGCCTGCATTTAAAGTTTGCGGTTAGCAGGTTTGCGGTTTGAAATCACCCCTCGCTGTTGCCAAGCCTTCCACTTTCTGATGCCTTAATTGAGACACGATTCTCGATTTGCAAGCTTGTATCCAGGAAACAGATTTTACTACGTTGGCTCTCACTCCTAGTACAGGTTCATCTTTTGTTTGCTAATGGTTAAAGCCGAGGGGGGGGGGTCGGATCCGTTTGAGGGCCATCATGTTTTGGAGAAAACTATAAGTCCTAGGATAAGTCAGTCCAAAAATACGGGGATGGTAAGTCGACTACGAAAATTGTCAATCAGTCCTAAATAAGCACATACTTTACTGATAATGTGTTTTTTTTTATTTATATCCCCCCTCAAACGTTGTGTTCCTTTCAAATAATTTATTTGAATCGTTTATTACTTTCTCTGCACGTACTATGTACATAGTGTATAGAGAAGGTATTGTATTCCACACAACAATTCGATGCCAATTTTGATCGGAAATACATGTTTTGAGACCCCCTGAATCCAAAACAAGCATATTTAACAAAAGGCAGTATGTATGTGTGTGTTTGCCTATTCATATGTGTATGTGTGTGTGTCTGTGGAGAGCATAACACAAAAATGAATATGGTATTTACATTTAGTATCGCCAAAGAATGCGACACGAAGATTTTCAAGAAATTACCCCCAACCGCAACTACCCTTTGCATGGAACTTTTTTCGAAAGTTTTGCTTTTCTCAAAAATGGCTCTAACGATTTTGATTAAAATATCATATATTCAAGATACTTATCTGACAAATAAAATGTATATCTTGAATTTCCTGGGGATAGCCTCTGAAGACTACTTTATTCTGGATGAATTTTACTGAATTTTGCATAACTGCTAAACCTTAAGAGATGGACAAAGACTTACCACACAAAAATGTAGAGCGCCTCAAAACACAATTTATGTTATATACATTATTTTCGTGGAGTTGATTGTTTTTGAGATATTCCGTGTTTTTAGTTTCAGTTTTGAAAAACTTATACTTTTCTCATACAGGAATTACAAACAATGGAACTTTGGTCACATAGCAACCATCTTTAGGCTATCACTTTAACTTATAGTACTCCCTTATTTAGCTTCTACTTACAAGCAAATAAGTAACAAGACTATTTCTGATAATTTTTTTCTGATTAACATGATGTAAATAGAAGCACAAGCTTTTTAACAATAATTTGTTGCAGAGATGTAGAGAAAGTCATGTGAATAGAACACATCAGATGTTTTACTTTCTCTAGCACGTATCTACAATGTATATAGTAGATAGAAAAGGTACTTACTGTATTCCACTAAAAATTCGATACCGAGATTTCATTAGAAATAGATGTTTTAAGGTCCTCTGAATAAAACAAAGGCATTTTTAGGAAAGGGTTCGTGTGTGTTCGTCTGTGTGTGTGTCTGCGTGTTTCAGGTAGCGTAACATTGAAAAGTTGGTTAAACACCAAACTAGGTATATAAGTTCAGTATCTTCCAAGGATGAAACACGAAGAATTTGAGAAAAATCCCCCAGGCCGCCAACTACATTTTACATTGAACATTTTTCGAAATTTTTGATTTGTTCAAGAATGACTCTAACGATTTTGTTTAAAATACCTAATGTTTAAGACATTTTTATGACAAACGAAATGTATATTCTCAATGTTCTGAGAATAGCCTCTGAGGTTATTCTTTCTGAATAAGTTATGTGTAACTATTGCATAACTGGTAAACTGCAAGAGATGGAAAAAAGCTTACTATAAAAATGTAGATCTCGTTAAAACACACAATTTATGTCTATAATTTTTTTTTGTAAGTTAACTGTTTTCAAAGTATTCAGTGCTATTACTTTTAATTTTAAGCTACTTAATTTTTCAAACGGAAACTCATCTTTTTGTCTCTCTTTTGTTTACTCCCGGCAAGCAAAGAGAACAGAATTTCTATTGTTTTACATAGCGATCGGTTTTTAAAGGATTTGACCATCGCTTCAGGCTAGTGTATTCCCTTATTTTCATTATACTAATAAATGTACAAGTAATAAGACGAATTTTGCTAATGTTTATCTCAATTAGCATACTGTAGACAAAAGAATGATCTTTTTTGAGAAAAGTCTGTTTGCTGAACAGCTAGAGCAAATTATGTAAATTTAACAGTTTAGATTTTTGACAGAAGGCTTTAAAGGTTCAAATTGAACGCACTCCCGAGTAGAGAGTCACTGGCACACGAAGAAGAGAAACGTTGCTCTTCTTGTACGCCTAATGACAAATAAACACTGTTTTTATTCAAACCTAACCTCCGAGGACATTTTAGTGTTTGCGACAACATGAGTGATGACGTGGTAATTTGCCTCACACATGTTCACTTTGTCACATACTGTGAAACATCGTAACTCTGCACCTACTAAACCTGTAATGCTACCATAAAATGACAAAGCTCTATAAACGAAACGTGACTTATGTTTCCAATTCAGCTCTTAACGTTTTATTTCACCTCCAGATGGCATTTCTATCCGCTCAGACATTCTTGCATTTTTACTTTTTCTACACGTACTATATACATAGTGCATAGAAAAAGTATTTATTATATTGCACCAAAAATCATTACCGAGATTTGACGGGAAATACATGTTTTGAGACCCTCCTAAATAAAAAAAATAATGTTTAGAAAAAAGTCCGCGCGCACGTGTGTGTGTAGGTGTGTATGTGGACAGCATAGCTCAAAAATGAAAAGACCACTGCATATCAAACTTGGTATTTAAGTTTGGTATCAACCAAGGATGCAACATGTAAATTTTCAAGAAAATCCCTCACGTCCAACTACCCTTTACATGGACAAAATTTCGAAAATGCTGATTTTCCCGAAAATGGCTCTAACAATTTTGATTAAAATATCGTATATTTAATATATTTACATGGCAAATAAAATTTATATCTTGAATTTTATGGGAATAGCTTCTGAAGACATGTTTATTCTGGATGATTTTGCGGAATTCTGGTAAACCGTAAGAGATGGCAAAACCGTACCACGCTAAAATGCAGAGCTCGTTAAAATGCACAATTTATGCTACATAATTTTGTTTTCATGGAGTTGTCTTTTTTTTTTTTTTTAAATTATTCCTTGTTATTAGTTTCAGCTTTAAAATACTTATATTTTTTTATACGGGAATTTGTCAACTCCTGACCACACAAACAAAGGTGCTTCAATCACATGGCAATCAACTTTTAATACATTTGACTATCGATTTAGCCTATGGTACTCCCTTATTTTCCTTTTTCTTATAAGGAAGCAAGTAATAAGATCCTTTCTGCTAATTTTTTCCCGATTGGCATTAAGTAAATAGAATCTTTCTAACAATAATTGATTGAAGAGATGTAGAGAAAGTCAAGTGAATGGATCACATCAGATTTTTACTTTCTCTAGCCCCCTATGTACAATGTACATAGGGATAGAGAAGTATTGTATTCCACTCAAAATTCGGTGTCGAGATTTCACCGGAAAACAGGTTTTAGGAGCCACTGAGTCCAAAAAAAAAACATTTTCAGAAACAGGTCCGTGTGGACAGCATAGCTCAAAAACGAAAAGGCGGTTTACATACTAAACTTGATATTTAAGTTTTGTATCTTCCAAGGATGCGACACGAAGATTTTCAAGAAAATACCCTCACCCCTAACTACCGCTTACATGGAAAAATTTTCGAAAATTTTGTTTTTCTTAAAAATGGCTCTAGTGATTTTGGTTAAGATGCCACATATTAAAGCCATTTCTATCACAAGTAAAATGTATATCTTGAATTTTCTGGGAATAGCTTCCTAAAGACCTGTTTATTCTGGACAAATTTGCTTAATTTGACATCACTATTAAACCGTAAGAGATAGACAAAAATTTACAATACATAAAATGTAGATCTTGTTAAAATACACAAGTTATATCATATACTTTTTTTTCGTGGAGCTTACCGTTTTCGAGGTATTCCTTGTCATTAGTTTCAGTTGTGAAGTACTTATACTTTTCTCCAACGGGAGTGTCCGTTTCTAATTAGTTCTACTCTTGGTCAAGCAAAGAAGCGATTTGCTATGACAATCGCATAAAGGTAATTTCAATTGCATCATATAGTGACAGCTTTTAAAACATTTGTTTATCACTTTAGCCTGGTGCATTCCCTTAATTCCCTTCTACTTATAAGGATCTAAGTAATAACATTCTGCCAATGTTTATTCTTTTAACATGGTGTTGGAAGAAGAATGATCTTTTGTAAGAAGTTTGTAAAATGGATAGAGAAACTTATGTTAGTGTATCACATCAGATTTTTTTGTTAGAAACCTCGTGAATAAATTAGCATTTCTTTATGGACCTTTAAACTAAAGCTAAATGTAATAAAATCTCGGATGTCTACCATCCATATGACTTTCTGTTCTTAATCTGAAACAGAGTATTCTTACAAAATCTTATTCTTCTCTCTACTTCGAACAAATCGAGATAAACTTTAGCAGAAATGATTACATTACTTATTTTCTTCTAAGTAGAGTCAAAATATGGGAACACGCTTGGATAAATCGATAGTCAGATATTTTAAAAGCTGTCACTATATGATGCAATTGAAATTACCTTCTCTTTGCATGATCAGAGTGAAAAAGGTCATCCGCTACCTTTGACAAAAATATTAAATATTACAAAAATTTAAAAAGCAATAACAAGAAATATGTTGAAGTGGTTACATCTATAAAATATGTATACACATAAATTGCGTGTTTTAACAAGATCTACATTTAGTATAGTAAGGTTTGGTCTACTTTTTATGGTATAACAGTTATGCAAAATTCATTCAGAATAAAGCGGACAAATAGGCGACTACCAGGAAATTGAAGATATACATTTTATTTGTCATGTAAATATCTTTAATATACAGTATTGTAATCAGAGGCACTTTTGTTAAAATAAAAATTGTGGAAAAATCTTCCATTTAAATTGTAGTTAGGGTTGGGGTATTTTTCTGAAAATCTTCGTGTCGCATCCTTAGAAGATACTAAATTTAAATGCCCAGTTTGATATTTAATAGAGTTTTAATTTTTAGTTATGTTTCCCACAGTCTCTCTCTCTCTCTCTCGCTCTCTTTTTCTCTTTCTTTCTCACATACATTCACACAAATGCACTTTTTCCTAAAATGTGTTTTTGATTCAGAAACGCCAACATAAATATTTACGAGAAAATATCGGTATCGAATTTTTGGGTGGAATACAATATCTTCATTACCTACTGTGTACGTACATAGTACTTGGTAGAGCGGGTAATACACGATAGAAAATATACGAGACATTTTCTTAGGATCGTGGTTTTTACTTTTTTTAATTATTATTTCTATATTTATGATTCACTATGATTTTGTACAGTGCGTGGTAGTTCAAACCAAAGATGGTAAATAACATTTGAAGTGTTAAACTTCCAATTTTTTTTCTACACAGACCGCTTATTTGGAGCGTATTCTAGGAATAATTTATTTAAAATATCACTCTTCATCCACCTTTTCTTTGCGGCAACAATTACTAAGAACGTTTTAACTAACTAAAATTTTGGTAACAGGTTACGTGGCGTCTTTCAAACTCTGTTGTTCATCATTAGAATATTTCACGGCATGAAACAACAATGAAAACAAAGTTTAATGTTTCAAGACAGAGTTTTATCCTTTTTCCTCTGTTAAATACCCGAGAAAACGTTATGCTTTATTTTCAGTAAGACATGAGTTATCGTAAAGTAATTCAGTTATGGAGAATATTATGGACCTTGGAAAATGAAGACTATAAATTGCCTAGAAAGAATAATAAAGATTCTAAAAAGGGCTTAATAATTAGAAAAAGAACGTAAAAAAGTAAAGTAAAAATGTTACTAAAAGTTTGCATTTAGTAAGCGTCATCTCTTACTAGATGAAAATTAATGTTTTCAACTATATTCACCAAGTGATCTCGTTGTTATAGACTATTGAATAACAAACCTGTTTTTATTTAGAAAGATTAAAAAAAAACGAGTTTCGTTCTGTGATTAATCAGTTGTATTTAAAAGGCTTAACACCGAAAGAGATCAAAGCCGGGTTGGATGAAGTTCATCATGTATCTGCCCTTGTGTTTGTAATAGTTGACAATTGTTTAAATGAATTTAAACGTGACCGTACATCCACAAATAAAGACGTCCAGGAGTCTAGAGAAAGGCCATACACATATCACAAGCTGTAGTAGTTTCAATTTTGCACCAAGAATTAGGTCTGACAGAGATCGCGGCGAGATAGCGTGTTTGCTCCCAATGGAGAATAAACCCAATCGTGTGATCCATTCGGAGACTAGGTTGGTATTTTCCGTCGCAAGCTTCTGTGTCGATACATAACTGAGAACTAAACATGGATGCACTTCTACACTGCAAAGACAAAATTGCAGTCGAAAGAGTGGGTTTTGAAAAGGCAAACCGACTCCGAATAAGTCAAAGGTGGTGAAAGCGACCAACCTCGGTTTTTTGGGATACACTCGAAATTATTACATCGATTTGTGCAAATGAAGCACGTTAAATGGAAAGGATTTTGCACGTTATTGCACCGGATGAGCGAAGAAGTGAAGAAAACACACTCTCCTCTGGTAAAGAAAAATAATCTTTTCCATCAAGACACTAGCACAGTTTCGATGGGAGAAATTGCGGAATTGAGGATTGAATTGTTAAAAAACTTCCACCGTATTCACTAGATTTGGTCCCAGTGGATTTTAGACACGAACTATGTACATAGTGTATAGAGAAGGTAACTGTTGTATTGCACCAAAAATTCGGTATCGAAATGCCAACAGAAATATATGTATTGAGGTCCCCAGAGTCCAAATAAAGCATTATTAGGAGAAGGTCCTTGTGTTTGTGTGTCTGTGGACAGCATAGCTCAAAAACTAAAAGACCGTTGAATACCAAACTTGGTAATTAAGTTTGGTATCTTACAAGGATGCGACACGAAGATTTACAAGAAAATCCTCCCACCTCAACTACTCTTTACATGGAACTTTTTTTGAAAATTATGATTGCTCTAAAATGGCTTTAACGATTTTGATGAAAATACCGCATATTAAAGCTATCTACATCACAAATAAAATGTTTATCTTAAATTTCTGGGAATAGCCTCTGAAGACCTGTTCATTCTAAATGAATTTTGCTGAATTTTTCATAGCTGGTAAACCATAACGTACTGTACAAACAATGTAGATTTCGTTGAACTACACAATTTATGCCATATACATTTTGTTGTAGAGTTGAGCGTTTCTCAGATATTCCTTCTTATTAGTTTCAATTTTAAACCAGGTGTCTTCTCAGACGGGGTCACCTTTCGTTTCATCTCTATTTTATTTCTCTGAAAGTGCAAAGCAAAGCAAACTTCAATTGTTCACATACGACCGGCCTTTAGATTTGACTATCGCTTTAGCCTAGTGTATTCCTTTATTCCCCTTCTACTTATAAGGATGGTATTGCTTATCTCGATTAGCATGAAGTAGAGAGAAGAATAAGATTTTTAACAATATTTTGTAATCGAAATGAGAGAAAGTCATGTGAATGGAACTCATCAGCTATTTTTTATTTCCAAATTTGAAAAAGTGTACCGCGGAAAACGAGTAACATTTAACAAGGAGGACGTCTTCAAAAGTGTCTATTTTTAGAATGATTTAAGGAGGTGAAGAAACGTAGGGGAAAATCTTTCGAGCTAAACGAAGATAATGTTGAAAAAATAGAGAAATTTACCAAAAATAATTTTTATTTTCATCTTTTCCTAAGCATTTATTAAAGCCCCTTAAACATATCTTAGTATGAGATTGATACACTTAATGATCATGTAACATTCATATTACTCTTTTAAGCGCAGTTAAATATATTTCCGTAAAAAATTGCAAAATGTTGTTGGAATGGAATATACTGTGCAACACGCTTATATCCAAAATTATTTTTATGTCAGTCATATATTATTGTCTGCTCGTATGTTTGAATTAAGAGAGAGGATCAAAAATCTAGGTGAATAAGATCGAGTTAAGAAAATAACATCAGCAGCCTAAAATTGGCTAAAACGAATCAAAAAAGAAAACCCACAAAAGCACAAACGTAAAACTAAACCCCACGATTATCTGGTTTACGGCGACCCCTTCGAAGATACCGTAATTTTGGACCCTCGTTTCCCTACGTTTTACTGGTTGTTTTCGTTTTCCATTTTACGGACTTACAAACACATATTTACAAGAACACAAACAACCATGCCGAAGGAGGGACTCGAAACTGCCATCCCCTCCACAGAGCACCAGAGGTAGGTTCTTAACCGAGTACAGCCCTAGGGACCGCTGACTTTGCCCACTTTAAAAGAAAACAAATTTTTTCTCAATTTCAAGGCCTTATTTATTGATGTTTAAATATTACTTTGACAAACTATGTCAGTCAATGAACTTGCACGCTATTTAGATCGCCTTATAATAACGCTCTACAAAGCACGAAAATATAATTATTTGTAACAGAAATAATCCTTAACCCCTGAGAAAGCCTAAAGCAAATTAAGTAAGAAAAGGGAATGTAAAAATATTTAAAACCATAAATATACTATATAGTTGTATAAACGTATTTATGTTCAATGAATGAGTTGCAGTTATGTACAAATGTTAATATTTTAAAATTTCTTTCGTTGCAATCCTCAAAATTAAAGATAATATACAGGAAAATGTGTGTATAATCTAAAATTGTAATTAATAAGGGCTATATATTAATGTTATTGTTTCTTCCATAACAAAAAGATATATATTTATCTGTTTTTGTTATGGAGGAAACAATAAAATTAATGTAAACATTTAAAATAGAATTTATATATTTGAAATATCAAAATGGCTGCAATATAAAGAGAAAGAAAACAAATGCAAGGAGACGTTCATTGTTTTTGTCATAGTAACGAAAAAATTGAGAAGTGTTGTTGATTAGAAGAAGGTATAGAGACGCCATTACATAAAAGACACACTTCATTTGTGGAAAGTTACATCGTAATGAAAAGTAATAATAGTGAATTAAAGATCAAGTTATTATAAATGCATATAAAATAGTAAATATAGAAGAGTATTACTTCGTTAAAGAAGTCAAATCATAAATGTAAAGTAAGCATACTGTTTAAAAATGTGTCAATTTATTGTGAATTACGACGTAACATTTTTGGCAAATATAATACAAATTATTATCCTCAGCTCACCATCAATAGTACTTATGCCAAAAGAACTGCTTTCCGTTCATGAACTACTTTAAATAGTCTCTTACCGAAAAATTTAGAAAATAAAATACCTTGCTACGCCGAGGCCTATTACACCAATTCGGATACATACTGGAATAAAAAATCGTTGAGGAGATACGTATGATGGATGGAATGGATTGCCGCCACAGTTTGCTTAACTGTAAAAAATAAAATTCCCTTCCACCTCGTTAAAAACACCGCTGCAGCTTAAAACTTGCACATTTCATGCCAACATTATGAATATTGTGGAATGCTTAATTAACAAAGAATTTATTTGTCATAATTTATAAAAATTGAAAAATTCTAAAATGTTTTCCCTGCTTTTTCCCCCCTACCTTTTAAGTTTACAGATTTATATAAATGTATTTAAGAATACAAATCTAATGACTACCTTTTAAGTTTACAGATTTATATAAATGTATTTAAGAATACAAATCTAATGACTATCACTATCTGATCCGCATACAAACTATCCTTAAACATGAATTCTTTTGTCTACTTTCTTACTTTAAGGTAATTCAGATAAAAATTAGTAGAAATGGTGTTATTACATAGTTCCTTACACTGAGCTAAAGCTCAGGATTTTCCACATCTCGGACAGTCATTAATGCACTCAAGCCTCTAGGTCGGTCAGGTAGCAGAAAAATCGCCATGTTTCAACATAAACCTCACATACGGTAGTCTTTCTTTGAATTCTGTGCAGTGCACAGCGAGTTGTCGTACAGTAGTAAAAAAATGGCAAATCGTGAATTTAATAATTAGCAGCAAGAATACGATTGTAGATTTTCTTCATAAGAAATGATCTCTTGTTCTTCATCTTGCACTTTACTCCATCCGAATATTCAGAAATATTTATTATATTGTATTGCCTATTAAATTTTGTCAAACGTGCTTTTTCATACTTAATAAGTCATATCCCTTGAAGAGCGTAATTATGGGGTTTTACTGTACACTGCTCCGAAACAAGCAGATGGCGTTAGGATGTCATTTAGTTCACCGGGATAGATGGCAGCGTAGTCGCGATTCCCATTTATTTTCAGTTTTACTATGTTTTTGACTGAATGTGGAACTTTGGGTAGTGGTATTAACTGTGCCATCCGGTACAATAGCGCAGAGAGAAACGACGAAAAAAACTCCTGCAAGGTTGGTTGGTCCATGGGACTTGAACCCGGGACTTCACGAATGCGGGACACAGATATTCGCTTTAAAAGGTTATTCCTGTTAGAATGCAATATTTTCTCAATTAAACACTAGCTTAATTCTACCTGAATTTTCTAATGTAAGTCAGTTTAGGTTTGTCCTATTTTTACTTTCTGTACACGTACTATGTACATAGTGTATAGAGAAGGCATTGTAATGCAACCAAGAATTCGATACCGAAATTTCACCGGAAATACATATTCTGGGTCCCCCTGAATAAAAAAAAAAACATTTTTGGAAAAAGGTCCGTGTGAGTGGGTGCGTGTGTGTTTTCAAGAAAATCCCCCACCTCCAACTACCCTTTACATGAAACATTTTTTGAAATTTTTTTCGTTGAATTGACCATTTCTGAAATATTCCTTGTTATTTGTTTCAGATTTAAAATACTTAAACTTCTCTCAAACGGAAAGTTGTAAACGTCCTGCATAGAAACGAATTTCAACCACATGGAAACCAGTTTTTAAAATATTGGACTATCGTTTTAACTTATTTACCTTCTACTTACAAGGAAGCAAGTAATTAAGACAATGTCTAGTTATGTTTACCTTGCTTATCATAAAGTAAATTAAAGAATATGTTTTTTACAATAATTTGTCAAAGCGATGTAGAGAAAGTCATGTGAATGGAACACATTAAGTTTGGAATTCTGTTACGGCACAGATGCATTCAGCCATGTGCGAATCCTAACCAACTGGGATGTTTTGGCTTTATCTGTTGTGCTCTGGACTTACAGGACTCCAGTGCTCATCTGAGGTTCCTGTGGAAGCACAAATAGCCTTCCTTTGGCAGAGAAACCAGAGAGTTGGCCCGATGACGTCCCCAAAACCTGTGGACCTTTGCTAATCATCCTCTCCCATTAGCGAGTGTCGTGTGTTTTGCAGAAGCAAAGTGCAGGGGCAAACCACAAGCTAGACTCACCCTCATCCCATTTGCAGCCCATATCTCTCCGTCTCTTTGTACATGCATGTCGTCATTCTTATGTTGGTGGTAATGAAGAGGTAGGATATGATGAATCGTACCTTTGGCCGGGGAGTTGATCCTCTTCCCTCTCTGAATTCAGGATATTAGCAGCTTTGCAATCCCGCCCCCTCCGCCGCCGTCCAGGCTTCCTATTTCCTGTGAGTGAAGGAAAGCGGCCGGCCGCCGAGATACCTCCTGCTCTAAAATTTATGTGAACAAATAGCGCGCAGTAGTGGACGTGGTTTCTACTTTAATTGAAAAGTAATTCAAAGTTGGGCCACTGCAGGTAGGTGCTCCGCTTTGTGCCAACAATATCGCCCAGATTAATGTACTGGCCTCCGGGCTGCAACAGATAACTGAAGCATGTTTTCATCCTTTGGTGCGTTGATTAACGTTTAGGGTTTCATTCCCAACCACGTCATAATAAGCAATCAACTTCTGCCTTGGAGCAGCGCTGCTTCAAGATGAATGTATACATACTTACAGTTCAGCTGCAGTAGTAATTACAGACGACTGTGTCTGAATTAGCTATTATACCAACATGGGTAGCTATTGTGTTTAACCACAAACACAAAGTACCAACCGCAGTGCTCCGAAAAAAAATCTGATGTCTTCCATTCACATGACTTTCTCTACTTCTGTGTAACAAATTATTGTTAATAAGCTTGTTCTTCTATTTACTTCATGCTAATCGAGAGAAAAAATAGTCACATTACTTGCTTCCTTGTAAGTAGAAGCGAAATATGGGAGTATCACAGGTTAAAGTGAAATCAAAAGCTGGTTACTAGGTGACTGAAGTTTCTTTATTTGTATGGACACGAGTTGTAAGATTCCTGTATGAGAAAAGTATAGTTTTTAAACCTGGAACCAAAAACAAGGAAGATCTTAAAAACGATCAACTCCTCGAAAAAAATTATATACCATAAATTGTGTGCTTTAATGTTGTCTACATTTTTGTTCGTAAGTTTTTGTCCATTTCTTACGGTTTAGCAGTTATGCAAAATTTTGTAAAATTCATCCAGAATAAAGTAGTCTTCAGAGGCTATTCCTAGAAAATTCAAGATATACATATTGTTTGTCAGGCAAATATCTTTAATGTACGGTAGTTTGATCATATTTGGAGCCACTTGTTTTTGGAAAACAACATTTTCAAAAATGTGTCCATGTAAATGGTAGTCTGGGGGGGGTTTCTTGACAATCACTTAGCTACACATTCTGCAACACATTATTCTAATAACAACGTATTCTTCTAATTATTTCATTCTAATCGAGATAAACATTAGCATGAATGGTCTTACTGCTTAGTTTGTTGTAAGAAGAAGCGAAACAAAATAATACACTAGTCTATTCAATTATTTTAAAAAAAAGTCACTATGTGATGAATTTGATTTGCGATTCTCTTTGAATAACCTGTATTAATACAAAAATAAACGACTGAGAAAAGTTTCAGTATTGGAAAATGTACAGTAATAACCAGGAATATCGTGGAAATAGTTAACTCAAAAATCTGACGTTCTCTAGCTGTTCCACAAACAGTTTCATTACATGAGACTATTCTGTTATCTATATAATATTAAGCAGTGTTTTTTAATCATTGTTAGAATTTGCCCAAGTAAAACATGATAGGGATGTTTGTGCTCATTTACTTATAATCCGCCTCCATAGTAAACAATGCTTTATTGGACGTCTCAGTCCAAGCGTGGACGACAAACTCATTTATTATGAGCGTCCAGCAAGGTTTCAGAATTTGTAGGCATACCACAACAAATGACCATTCTAAAAAGTTGTTTTTAAATTTATTTTATAAGCAGGTGAGAATCTTATTAAGTCGCTTCTAGTGAGTTGATTTCCCACTAACTAAAATGGACCTGCTAAATCCGCACATTCTGGAACTGTCTCTTGGAATGAATTCACGTGGCAAACATGTGTGATCCTCCTTTTCTTATTTTTCTTTTCCTTTAATGGTGCTAGTTATCATCTCTTCAACAATTCCTATTTCTGTTCCTTTCTAGCATTTGCATATCTTTAGAATTCTTCTGCACAATTTTCGTTTTATATGATTCCATTTTTTTTCCACATTTTAATGCTGTGTGTTCTGGTATATCCTTTGCCTCACAACAGGAGTAAATTTCACTATCGACTAATGCAATTTTAAAAGGTAAGTTTTAAAACGTGCATGTCCTGTCAAGAATCCATTTGATTATGTCTCCTACTTATCCAGGGTTCTATTTTCGGTTTCAGTTTTTACTTTCTCTACACGTATACTATGTACTTAGTGTATAGAGAAGGTATTGCATTCCACCCAAGAATTCGATGCCGAGATTTCACTGGAAATAGACGTTTCAAGGTAAAAAAAAACCAGAAAAAGGTGTGTGTGTGTGTGTGTGTGTGTCTATGAGTTTGTGGACAGCATAGCTCATAAACGAAAAGACCGTTAAATACCAAACTTGGCATTTAAATTTGGTATCTTCCAAGGATGCGACACGAAGATTTTCAAGAAAATCCCCCCACCCTCAACTACCCTTTACATGGAAGTTTTTACGAACATTTTAATTTTCTTAAAAATGACTCTAAAGATTCTGATTAAAATATCTTATATTAAAGATATTTACCTGACAAATAATATGTACATCTTGAATTTTATGGGAATAGCCTGTGAAGACTACTTTATTCTGGATGAATTTTACGGAATTTTGCATAACTGCTAAACCGTAAGAAATGGACAAAAACTTACCACACAAAAAATGTACAGCACATTAAAACATACAATTTATGTTATATACTTTTTTTCGAGGAGTTGATCGTTTTTGAGATATTCCTTGTTTTTCGTTTCAGCTTTGAAAAACTTGAACTTTTCTTATACAGGAATTTGTCAACTCGTGTCCATACAAACAAAGAAACTTCGGTCACCTAGTAACCAGCTTTTGACTATCACTTTAACCTATGATACTCCCATATTTCGCTTTTACTTACAAGGAAGCAAGTAATAAGACTATTTCTGCTATTTTTTTTCTCTCGATTAGCATGAAGTAAATAGAAGAATAAGCTTATTAACAATGATTTGTTACACAGAAGTATAGAAATTCATGTGAATGTAACACATCAGATTTTTTTGGGATTCAGGTGGTATCAAATCATGTAATTCCGGTGAAATCTCGGTATCCAATTTTGGGTGCAATACAATACCTTCTCTATACACTATGTACATAGTACGTATAGAAAAAGTAAAAATAAATAAAGGAGAGGCTTCCCTCAGGCCAGGGCGAGAACTTGTTTGCGTTGTCTAGGCAAACAGGCGTGGGCAGGAGTAGGTCGAAGCTGTACACATCTACATACCTACTAGGCCGCCCTGGAGGGGAAATGCCCCATGCTGATACCGCGCCCCCTCACGCCTCAGACAGCCCACATCGGTGTTGCAGAGCAGGCTAAAGGAATCATTACCTCCTATAAGAGTTAATATTAACAAGCCTTCAAAGTGGAAACATAATCATATGAGTGAACAAGAATGTAGTAGTACCACTTTATTATTCACAACACCCGACCTCCAAAGCTGACGATGAAAAGGCCTATGTGTTTTGCATCTTAATGTATTCAAAGAAATCCTTCAGCCACGGAGGAAAAACAGCAGTACAAATGGTGTTGACGTTTTATAACCCACTCTCAGGAATTTGCATTCTGCTGCTCCTGTAATGAGTGATGAAGTCTGGCCCTTTGCATGAAGAGCGGCTACCTTACTATTCTTGAGCAGGGAGCTAAACGTGTCTGGAGTTTTATTGCTCCGCATTATGAAAGCAGTGTATCCTAACTACCAGTTTTATATATTCTCATAAAGAATCGCTTCCCCATACAGGCAACTTGGTCTTGCAAAACCATGCTGATGCCCGCTGGGATCGTATAACTTGAAACCAGAGTTTTAATGGTGCATTATCCTTATTCCAAGAACTTGGAGACAACATAACATAATGATTAACGTGTTTTATGGTTCAGATATAGTGTTTATCATTTTTATAGGTAATTTCTGCCGGCCTTATATATTCTTTTCTTTAATACATTAGTCGTTAGTATGTAACTACCCCTGTTATATTATATGGTCACTTAAGTTATGTTTTCTTTGTATACTACCAACAAGTTATCATCTTGGATAGGTAGAGTCATACCGACAAATTCAATACCGTAGCCGAGATCCGTGGTTCAAATCCAGGTTATGGCATGAATTTTTCGGTCTGACTACCAATCCAACTCCTGTCCTACACACGGCTTGTGCGAAAAACAGTTAAATTAACAAGCTATAATCTTCCCAACACCTGGAATTCATCACTTAACAATCCTGAGCAACATCATCTTGAATAACAGCAAGATAGGCCTTTTGGTCTGTTTCGCCTCACCAAAGATCATCTCTCCAGCGACGTTTAGGTCTTCCCACATTGATCTCCACCGGGTTTTATTTTTAAACTATTTGATTAGACTACTATCTGGCATCCGTTGTATATGCTTAGACCAGTTTTGTTTATATGTAGAGACTTTGTTGTTTAAATTATATAATTTTAGTTAGTCTCTAATTATTTCATTTCTTACGTTGTCCAAACGAATAGTATATCCAGCAATACTTCTTAAAAATCTCATTGCTGCTTATTCCGCAATTTTTTATCAATTCTGTTCATCGCCTAATTTTCAGAACCCTGTGTCAATGCTGACACGATTTTGACTTTATGAAACTTCAGCATTGTAACCTTTCAAGTTTTGTTTTTCAAATTCATTTAAGGTACCAATATGTTGTGAAATGTGTATACTTCTGAGCAACATCAAAGAACATTTTCATATTGCAGCAGATAATGGAGTTGAGAAGAGAGTGCCACCTGCAGGCACATACCGGGTAAGTCTTCTGAGCCTGCGGATTGATGACAAGGAAATCCTGTATTTTACAGATGATGCCCGCTGATTAGGGCTGCGGTGTTAACGAACGTGCTCCATTGTGTAATGGTTAACATGGTGGAAAGTCATGGCACCTCCGAATAAATGTGTTTTATGATTCCTCTACACGTATTCTACTGGTTTATAGAGAAGATATTGTATTCTACCCAAAAAGACGATACCGAGATTTCTCCGCAAATACATGTTTTGAGACCCCCTTAATAAAATTAGAAAAAGATCAGCATGTTTTTCTCTGTGTGTGTCTGTAGACAGCATAGCTCAAAAACGAAAAGTTTGCTAAATGCCAAACTTAATATTTAAGTTTAATATTTCCCAAGGATGCTGCACGAATATTTTCAAGAAAATACACTCAGTCCAAACTACCCTTTACATGGGAAAAAATTTTAACAGCTTTGATTTTCTCAAAAATGACAAACGATATTTTAATCACATAATAAGCAGCTTTTAAAAGATTTGATTATCGTCTTAGCCAATGTCACACCCTTATTTCCCTTCTGTTTGCAGGGAAGCAAGTAATATGCCCACTTCTGCTAATTTTATTTCGATCACAATGCAGTAGGAAGAGGAATTAGCCTTTTGACAATAATTTGTTTCAGAGATGAAGTGAATGGAATGCATCATATTATTTTATTCATTTGTGTCAATGTTTCGAGAATATTCTAGCAAATCAGATTACTTTCCGAATGCAGTAGAAAGTGGACTTGCGTATAAATAGAATGGTTATTCGTGCTCTCTGTGGAACAATGTTTCGAATAGAGAATATCTGAACATGCTGTTAGTATACGGGGAAGCGCAGTAGAATGCAATATTCCCTTCAGCAGCTCAGCATTATCTTAGCTTGCCGTGACATCACATCGGCCATGATGTGCCGGGTTAAGCTGGCGATGATTGAACACCTATTGAGGTATGAGTTATGAGCATTTTAACGGCGTGGACACTTCGGAAACCGTGACCAGGTAATGATATATTGCGGCCTACCACTCCCAGGAGAAGAGATGAGAGGAGGGGAAACTACAGGCTAGCACATAGGAAACGACGGAGCTAAGCGCAGAGAAGCACGGAAGCCCCTAACAGTTTCATTAGATGTCAGCCCTAGGGCACCACGGTGGCCGGAAGGAGGCCTCTGCAACGGCACCTAGCCACAACCAGCGCAACTGGTTTCACTTGGAGCAAGCAACCGTGCCATCTGTCGTCGATCTGAAAGATGAAGAAGGGAAATGAAATGAATGAATGAAAGGGAAAGGAACCGTAATAGATATTCGGCACCCCAGTATTCTCCTAAGCGGCCCAAGGAAAACCACGGAAAAACCCAGGGTCAGAGTGCGGGATCAACGCGGAGCGAACTCGGACCTCCGGAATGCCAGTCCCTGAGCCTCCTGGCTGGTTTGAATACCCATTACTTCCACATGTGGAAACGGGTAAAGTGTAAAGGTTTATCTGTGTGATGGTCCGGCATAATACCACACTCACTGTTAAATGCACTACTTTGGGAACCAGAGAGGTGCACACGACCATAATACAGGCCTCAACCGTTATCTAGTTTGTATGTATGTACTTTCTTTTGCATGAAAAAGTAGCTTTAAATAGTAAAATATCATTTAGAAATGCTTTATGTTTGTAAGTCTTAATTACGGTATTATATGCATTTTATTATAATGCACTAAAGCATATTCTAATAAACAACAATTGGTGCTTTAATTAATTAAGAGAGACGACATTTTCAAGATAAACTACAAGTCCTCGTTAAATTTATTAAACATAAAACTTACCTTCAAATGACAGTATTTCAACCTGGGGCATCTCTGAAGGTCAACGTGCACACTGCTAGGACTACTAGAGCAAATCACTTTACACTCAAGACATTTCGGCCGAAACTGACACAAGGCGAAGCAGTGGACAGTAAGGCGCCGAGAATGATTAACTTCTCAACCCGCAGCTGAGAAGACTCACTCCGCATAGCGTTTATTTGATTTCCAAAACGATTTCGATAATATACACCGAGAAAATCTGTGGATCATAAATGAATCAATAAGTTTAAATACCAGTCATCCCCATATTGTTTTACAAAATCTATATTAGTTCACCTTCCAGCTCTATTGATGTCGACACACCATTTATGATTAAATAGAGTAATTTTTTCCACTGTTTAGTAGAAATATTAAGCAAGGAATTCTCTGTTTAGTCATAAAACAGGCCAATCCCTGGAGATGACCTGTTTTCTAATTAAATTGGGGAGTATTCCTCCAGTGTCTAGTAGACTTTTGACCGACCAGATGTCGGTGTTTTTTAATTATTCAACAACTAAAAGTAACTTAGTTTTGTGCTTCCTGATTTTTACCGCAAAAATAAGCATACAGAGAATAGTTCTTCAGATTGTATATTAAAAAAATCTGATGTGTTCCATTCATGTAACTTTCTCTACATCTCTGCAGCAAATTATTGTTAAAACGCTTGTGCTTCTATTTACTTCATGCTAATCGAGAAAAAATTAGCAGAAATAGTCTTATTACTTGCTTCCTTGTAAGTAGAAAGGGAATACCATAGGTTAAAGTGATAGTCAAAAGCTGGTTGCTATGTGAAGTTCCTTTGTTTGTATGGACAGGAGTTGACAAATTCCTGTATGAGAAAAGTTAAGTTTTTCAAAGCTGAAATCAAAAACAATGAATGTCTCAAAAACGATCAGCTCCACGAAAATAATGCATACAACATAAATTGTGTGTTTTAATGTACTCTACATTTTTGTGTAGTAAGTGTTTATCCATTTCTTAGGGGTTAGCAGTTGTAGAATATTTCGTAAAATTCACTCAGAATAAAGTAGTCTTCAGAGGCTATTCCCAGAAAATTCAAAATATACATTTAATTTCTCAGATAAGTATCTTTAATATACAATATTTTAATCAATTCCGTTAGAGCCACTTTTTAGAAAATCAAAATGTTCGAAAAAAGTTCAATGGAAAGCGTAGTTTGGGGTGGGGGGATTTTTCTCAAAATCTTCGTGTCTCATCCCTAGAAGATAATAAACTTAAATTTCAAGTTTGGTATTTTAGCCACTTTTCGTTTTTGAGTTATCGTGTTCACGGACTCACGGACACACGGATACACACACTGAAAATACTTTTTTTGGATACATGGGACCCTAAAACATATATTTCCGGTGAAATCTTGATTTCGAATTTTTTGGTGGAGTGCAATAACTTCTCTATACACTATGTACATAGTACGTGTAGAGAAAGTAAAAAAGGAAGAGGAACAAAAATAATTTTGAGTCACATGAATTGAGGACGGCAAGGACGGAGGATCCAAATTTGTCTGATAATGCAAAACGTTATGTTACTGTATCACATACAGCTCGCAGAAGACGTACAAAAATTGTACTGTAACATAGGTGAGGTAAAGAAACTGAGTACTCGTGAAAATACGTACTACTGGCATACAGCTGAGTGCATGCAACATCTACCGTTGCGGATATTCCTATCCAGGAAATTATTTATTACAGACAATTAACACATGTTGCATTCTTGATTTACTCTTATCAAGAAGATAAACAACAAAGATCAAAATGAGGTTAGGTAGGTTACATAAAGAATTTGAAAGAAAATATCATAACCACATAGCAGTGAGAATTTTTATCCCTACTGAGTGCTTGGATGAAATTCGCCTCATTTTCCCCATAAGATGAGCATCTGTTTAACTTTTTTATCGTGATTTTAAAGTTATGAGGAGAAAAATCAAAGTAAAGGCCGTATACACACTCCTCAGCAATAGGCATGCTTCACTAATAGAAGCATACATCAAGTCACAGAAGCTTAGTGTAGAAGACAATAATGAATCTGACTTCAAAAGTTGCTCTTATAAGAAAATTATGTTATAAAAATAGTGCTATGGAAAAACAAGACATGAGAAAGAGCAATTTCATATTTTAAGTTATAGCTGGTTTATATATAAAATTAGACGCCTGCTGAAAACTGAATTGTCCATTTCATTGGTGGTGTATCCAAATTAATATTTCCTCTGTAAAATACGTGCCCTGAAAGTACCGCACTACCACACCAAGCCGGGCAGCTCAGGCTTTATTTCTGAGATTGGTATTCGGGAGGTCATGAGATCGGTTCCCCGCGCGACCTCTCTGACTCGTAGGGTTTTCGGGGGTTTTTAACGGGTCAAAAGGCGAATTCTGGAAAGGACTCTTCATTCCCCAAAATTCCTGTCCCTTTATTTCATCTTCATTTCATCCATTTCGTGGAAATGACTGCACTCGGAAATACAGCTCTCGGAGGCGGGATGGCGTTAATGGTTGTCTGCGGACTCAAGTGGTCTATCTGGGACTCCTGGTGCTCCCCGCTTCGAGATGAAGAACTGTTAGTTCACATCCTGTCCGCCCTCTGAAATTACACTCATCTCATCCTTCCTCTAGGAGTCTGAGTATAACAAGTCCACGGCTACAGTTTGGAATGTCCCTCCGTAACGCGCGCACACACACACACGCACACACACACACAGCAGTACTAGTAAAGGAAGGAAACCATGGAAAAGTTTTCATAAACCAAAAGAAAATTGCATAGCACAAAATTGCATTGCAAATGAGTTTCTATATTTCCACAAACATTTTTGTATGTAGTCCAGCATAGATTATGAAACAGAAGACGGTTTCTGAATCTACAGATTTAGTTTGCTATCATAAATTGTGCTATATACCTAGAGATTGTATAGACTTCATTTGGTGTTTCGAAGCCCTTTATTAACTATTGATGCTATTTCGATGACATAAATATTCATATATTTTAAGGATCTATTAATAGTGTTTATTAAATCATGACATAGAAAACATTTTATTCTACAGATGGCTACTTATATAAGTTAAACATTAGTGATACTGTTTTGTAATGTGTGGCATATAGGTGTAATACATTTATAAGTGAAGAATTATTAATATTTCCACTTTTTTGAACGTAATGTGAAGTACATTTTAAGATTTTGAATGAAAATACATCTTCAAATTAATTTTTTAATTTTTTAACAAAGTAAATATTATTATCACAAAATAGTGATGTAATATTTTGTAGCTAGATATACTCTAATGTAAAAAGATTTAAAATCGCTATATGTTTCATGAGTATTGAAAAATTTAGTTTTTTGTCTCTCCTATAACACTGATTTCAATGGAGGTGACTGGGTTTCGAACTCGTGGGTTCAATAAAATGATTGAGAAATCAGAAGAAATTCTAATCAACAAAGGCGTTAGACACGTGTGGCCATTGTCAACGACAATTCTTAATATTTATGTAAATAACGTTATCCAAAGCTGGAAACAAAACTTGACGTAGCCGTAAAAAATAACTAAAGGAAATACTTCATTTTACTGTACGCTGACGAAGTTGTAATAATACAAGAAACAGAAGATGATTTACAGCATTCAGTACATTATCTTAATAAAATATGTAAATTTTATAATATCCAAATATCAAAAAGGGGACTAAACTAATGCAAAACTTGGGGAAGTACCAAAAAGGTGGAAAATAGATTAGAATAAGCCTCCTTCATTAATTATTTAGGATACGAATTAGTAATGAGAAGTATAATGACATAGGCAGAAAATTTACATTTCAAACAATTTGTGCAACCATACATAATATCTTAAAGAATAAAACAAAACACGAAGCAAGTATGAATATGGTAATTCTTACGTTACTTTATGGATTTGAAAGTTGAGTACCTTCACAAAGGACTGCGGCGGGTTTATTGACCCCACGTGATGGGAGCCAAGTATGAAGCTCGATTTCTGCACCACGTTACGGTCCCAAGTAAACAGCGTTGTTTAACACCCCGTTTAAGAGCCAAGTATGAAGGCGATGTTGCTCTTTTGTTGGCGGTACCTCCAGACTCACTCCACTGCCAGAAGAGTAGATCTCCACGTACTTTGTTCAGAAGATCCATTACCGGTGGTTTGCCTCGGCTCAGCTCAGTCTGCACGTGGGTTTGACTCACTTGGGTGGTAGCAATGAGAGTAGCTTGGGAGTAGTCTTACGAAATATTTAACACACTTTTATTTTCTATATTCGATTTATTCCTGACTAGAATACATGTCGACAAGCACTTTGTTTTACAATCTAACAGGTTACAATTACTTCTTAACTTCACTCAATAAACTTATTTCTTTCACTTATTACTCTTAAATCGTACTAACACTCCTCTAAGGAGTAAGCACCTTGAACTTAACAGCTACGCGTACACAGCGACTAAGTGAGATTGAATGCCTTGATGAGGATAATTGCGGGCGCCTTGATTTACGTAACTGTTTCTAAATATCCATCACTGAGTGCCCCGATGTACTACAATCTCCTAATTATATACTAGATTTACTGTCATTGCGGCTTCTTTCTGAATGGTCAGAAAGTCCGCGAACTAGGCGTTGATGTAGCCCATAATGCATTATTTTCTACCCAGAATGCATCATAACACCCACGTGACAAACATCACACAGTGGAAGAATACTCATTTCGCTACAGCTTGGGTCTTTACCATCACTTATTTCTCTATTACACGCACACGTTCTATATACGTGCCTAACAAAAGAATGATTTTTTTTACAAATTGTGTTCCTCTTTCCACCAGCCGAGTTTGAGTAAACAACTCTGAACTGTGCTTGCTAGAAGCTAGCTTTACACTCTTAAATATATGAAATAGTTGATTATTAACACTCTTAAATACGTTAATTAACAATTGATGGAAATAACAACAGTCAAAGTAGCGAGGCCGACTAACGGTCTCAGGACAATAAGTTGAATACAACGTTGTGAGATTTGACATTTGAGGAAAACAAAAATATGTAAAAGGTAAGACAGAATTATAAATGAAGCAATACGAAAAGAATAAGAAGTAGAAGCTGTTAACTCAAGAATGAATAGGAACAAAATAAGATGGTTAGAACATGTTAAGAAGATGGGAGATACCAGACTGCCGAAAGTACCTCTCAAATCAGGCCATAAAGGAAAGCGAGACGGAAGGAGATGGAGGGAGACACTGATGTCGGAACAAGCAGCAGCCTTGTCCATTAAGTGTAGAATAAGATATCTTCTTCATTCAACACATTAGGTATTTGTAATAATTTTAATTGTGTTCTTACAGAAACCGTGATGAGGACAGGAGTTGGATAGGTAGAGTCACACTGAAAAACTCAATCCCATAGCCGGGATTTGAACCACGAATTCCCCGGACTCTAGTCGGTCGCTGTATCACTGAGCTACCATGGCAACATGCCGGCATAGCATTGCATATCTCAACTAACTCGCATGTTTCCCGGTAAACCATACAAGGTGATCTCAAATTATCACAATTGTACATAATAGTTGGCTAAAACTATGAATCCTGGGACTTAGTGCTTACAACATTGTAAGTCGTGATTGGGGTTGTCATCTCAAAATAATTTTCCGGCTATGGCATTGATTTTTTGTCTGACTCTACCTACATTAGATATTTGCCTATTCTGTGCTCACTCTATCACTCCCATCCCTCCTTGGGCAACCAACATGTGTTCTACCTTGGGATGTATAACTGTGTATGATTCTGGGTATTCTCTCATCATTCATTATCTTCATATGTTGCTTCCAACTATTTTTATTCTCCTTAATCTTCTCACTTACGAGGGGCGTTCAATGAGGGCGTTACAAAAAGAGAGAAAAACAAATTATTTTAATAGATTTTTTGTTTTGTTTTTAAACATAATCTTCTTTTAGCTCGATACACTTTTTCCAATGTTTCTTCAACTGTTTTAAGCCTTCCAAAAAGTAGGATTTCAGAAGGTCCTCAATATAGGCGTCTATTTGGAAGATGACCTCTTCGTAAAAATGTAAATCGTTTTCGCCTACTTTTTCAAATTTGGAAATAAAAAAAAAAGTCACTGAGGGCCAAAGCTGGCGATTACGGTGGATGTTGTAGTAATTCAAACCTTAATTCTACAATTTTCGCCATTGAAACTGCGCAGGTGTGTATCCTTCCATTGTCTTCTTGGAAGAGAATCTTTTTCTTTGTCAAATAAGGGCGTTTTTCCTTGATTTCTCTCTTCAACCGGTGCAATAACGATGCAAAAATACTCTCCATTTATCTTTCTTCCTTTCTTTCTTTTTGCAAGTAATCTATGATTCCGCGGCATCACAAAACACTAAAACCATCCTCTTGTCTGCAGGTTTCACCACCTTTTTCTTCTTTGGAGCCGGTTCGTCTTTAAAAACCCATTGCACTTTTGTCTCTGGAGCGAATTAGTGTAGTCATGTTTCATTCAGTTATGTATCGACGTAGAAACTCGTCTGGATTGCGACGGAAAAGTGCCAAACCAGCTTCAGAATTGATCACACGATTTCGTTTATTCTCCATAGAAAGCAAACGTGGCATCCATGTTGCCGAGACCTTTGTCAGACCTAATTTTTGGTGTAAACTTGAGAACACTGTACCTTGTGATTTGCCTGTAGCCTCTACTATTTCGCGCACTTATCGACGATCACTCAAAACCTTATCCTAGATTTTGTCAACCATTTCGGAGGAAGTTACTTCTACTGGTCATCCGGAACGATGTTCTACGTTTTGAATGTACGGCCACCTTTAAATCCATTTATCCAGTTGTAAATTGTTGCAAACGTAGGAGTAGACGTGCCATGAACTTCATCCAACTCAGCTTTCGATGCTAAATCATTTAAATAGAAATGTTTAATCGCCGCACGAAACTTGTTTTTTCCCCCATCTTTCTAAAGATCGGCTTTGGTAACGAAACCAGAGATGGATATAACTTTAACTGTCATCTAGTAAGAGACGACGGTTACTGAATACAAACATTTTGCGATGCTACGAGTGTAAATTCTTGGATTTTCTAAGACTTATTGAACGCCCCTCGTGAATCTTAGAGCTTTAAGTTTTCACATATATTCATATTCCTTATTTGGTCCCTTCTTGTACTTTTCACACCGCTTAAAAACTTTATTTCATCACTTTATATTTTATTCTATCCTCTATTTTAGAATCCGAGATGCGATTTCATATAATAATACTGGTGCTGGCATTAGTTTATTAAAGTTACGATTTGCTTCCCTTTGGGTCTTATCTTTCCAAGTTGTATTTATTGCTTCACAAATTTGTTGCAAATTTTAATTGTTATTCTACATCATTATCTCAATTATCTCATCATCAAGCAGATATTAATGCCGGATGTTAGGTACTTAAAATGGGAAACACGTTCCAATGTTTTTCCTTCTATACTTATCTTTGGGCGAACTAAATATTCCCCGTGATGTTCCATTGCTTTAATTTTCTCTTATGATGTTCTTAAACTTTATTCTTCACCCATTTTGTGCAATTTAAACTCAGGTCTTTGTAGATTTTCTTCACTATTCTGTACAATCCTTACATCATCCGCATAGTGTAAGGTATGCATCGATTTACTTTTCCCTTATTTTATCAATGAGTTAATTTATTATTTTCATTCTTAACAAATCGTCTAAATAGACGTTGGAAACTATTGTGGACAGGCTGCATGCTTGACTCACCCCTTGATTCCACTTAGTTTCTCCTCTTTTATTCCATTTACCAAATAGCCCAACAGGGTATCCATTCGTGTGTGAAAAGAGTTGCAAAACTCAAAGGGGTTATTTCAAGTTAAAATCGGCAGTGGGAAACTGGCGTTAGCCACCATCATGTTTAGCCCTCTTGCTTATCGTTGAAAACGGTGAGCAGGTTACGCTAATTGAAAGAGCTAAAATGAACAAAACCACACCTAAAAATGTGCTAACGTTTACCTTCGAGTGGTCTCATCGAGGTCACTTCTGCCCCGGAGGTTACCGATTTAAAGCCGGGGGTGGAAATTTTGCTTTAATTAGGATTATTGTGTATCATCCTTAGAGTCTGTTAGTGTGGATGTGATACTGATGCGCCTATGTAAAAGTTCAAAGGGTAAAACACCATTGTATCAGCCGAAAGCCCCCGATATGATCATAGTAGTTAAAGAAGCAACAGAAACGAACAAAAAATTCTAATGTGCTACATTCACGATATTTCCTCTATATATGCTGCAACAAAACATTCTTAAAAATCTTCTTCTTCTTTTTCTTCTATATACTTCGTTCATCAAGATAAACATCAGCAGAGATTGTTTTATTACACATTGTTTCCTTATACCAAAGAATAAGGAAATACAATAAGCGAAAGTGATAGTCCAATCTTTTGAAAGCTGGTCGCGATGTGATGGTATGGAAACTTTGTTATCTTTGTTTGACCAGAATGAAAAAAGTGAATAACAATTTTCATGTGAGAAAAATATGTGTTGTAAATCGTTTAGCGGAAAATAGACAGGCATTACAAGTTATATAATTTTTTCCCGGTAAATAAGGGGAGAGACAGCAAAGACCTGTTTTTGAGGTATTTTGAGTATAAATTCGCAGCTCAGTCTGCGATATCAATGTAACAAAGTCTCCTTGTAAACCTTCTTCTTTTGCTATTTACTGAGCTCATATGGAGGACTTGCAAGCCTGGAGTCAGATGTGTGTTGAGGAACAGACGGGCTCTGGAACAGCGAGGGTGATCAGCCCAATCAACATGAGAAAAATATATATAGTGATGGTGAAATTGTGGGCTGAATGAATGGCGGGTGAAACCGGAGAACCCAGAAATACACTTGTGCACTGCCAATCCCAGATGCGGTTCTCTGGAGTCCGACCCGAGCTGCTTTAGTGAGAAATTAGCGGTCTAAACACTTGGCCACTGGGCCGCCTATTGTAAGCCACGATATCTTAAATAACATACTAGGAATTTAGGAGATATAGGAATAAGGGATAGTCCCTTAAATAGCTACTCTTCATACATTGTAAATGTGCGTGAACACATCGGCATCTAAAAAAAATGATAATTTCTCGATTCATGCTACACCCATTATTCTCTAAAAACATTTTTGACATTATTCTAAACTCACAATGAGACCTTCTCCAAACTGTTTATAACACAAAACAGCAGGTGGGGAGAAGTGTTTAAACAGTAATAAAACGGTTGCTATTAAAACTGAAAACAATTATAACATAAAATATGGTATTTCTTACCATTTTGTGGCATGAATGACGCACAACGCTCATCAAAACGCGGGCAGGGCTCATATTCCGCTCACTTACCTGAAACAAACATAGTATTCAGTGTTTATAATTTCATTGCAATTATCGGAGTTACTGTTATATTTTTATTGTGTACACACCACTGTAATTACTACGAGGCATTTGGTTTCCTATTTCCAAAATCACAACAAGAACATAAACAACAACGTTAATAACGGAAATAATAATTAGTTTTCAGTTTATTCTATTGCAGTACTTAATTACTGCGATTTAATTTTACAGGTAAACATTGTACTTAAAGGGATAAGCAGATACAGTAGCCCACAACAACGGAATGTTGATAATATAACAATGAAACACATTAAAAACCACTTTGCAACAAATCATGATACATTTGACTGACTCCACCAATTAGCTTAGATAGAGGAACTGCTAGTGTAGGCGTATGTGTAGCCTTGGCTGCACTTAGAATCTACAAGTAGAGGTTAGGTTTTTAACAAGATTGAAATGCACTCCGACATATTCGTACCCTGAAAAGCAAATGTGCCTAAATCTGTTACATCATGTTAGAGATAACCACAGAAGCAACTGCTTATGACATTTTATGTATTGCTCAGAGGTTACTATCCTCGGCGTTGAGGTGCTATTGTTTCTGGAGGGTAGTTGGTCTCGGTTGCAGTCTTCGCCCCTTCTTGTTCGGTTTCCCACACCATTTCCCCACGGAGCAATTCGTTTGTTCGAAAGCCATCTAGGAAGCGGACGTGGTGTTCTGAACTGGTTGTGGTTAGGGTGTGTTGCGGAAGAAGTGCACACCGTGGAACGGTAGGCCTTGCGAGATACTCCAGTGGAGCGCGTCGATGTCGGAACATGTGCCAGGAAAATTCTGAACGGCGTCTTGCCGAAAATGATTTTTATGCTGGATTTCGGCGTGATCATTGGCGTACATTACTGACAGCGTCGCGAGACAGGAGGTGTTTCTGTTGTAGTTCACGAAAAGATTCAAGAAGGAGAGGAAGTAAATGATGATATGTCGCAGATGAACTCCCGATAGATGTCTTGATCTTGAAGCACCCAGCCATTTCCTGACCTCCAGGCAGGATCTGCGCCGGAAAACACAAATATCGGAACCCGTACCGACCAGGAACCTCCATTTGGTAGTACGGTCAGTAATGTACAGACGGCCACTATTGCTGTTGCATCTTGTTCCGCCACTAACGGCCGTGATCCAGTTTCCAGTAAGGAGCAGGCACCTTACATATATTACTACCGCCAATATCCCCCTGCTGTTGTCTGAGTTGCTATGTCCGTCGCTACCTCAGCCGTGTGAAGTGAGCGTGGTCGCTCACCGGCTTGCCTAGGGAGCGACTATCTGGTGCGTCAGTTCCTGCAGCGAATCCGCTTCGTCGTGGTTAGGGGTGCCGGCGGCAGCAGCCTGTGGTGCATCCTCATGCACACGATCCGGTAGCTGGGACAGTGTCTCCAGGTTGTCGTGCGGTTGACCGCTAGAATGAACTGGAGGTGTGTTGGCAGGGGGCTTTGCAGAAAGCTGCCCGGTACCACGGATGCCAATTTCTTGAGGTACCACAAGAACTGTGATGGTTTTCGGTCACCAAGCTTAAAAAAAAAAAAAAAAAAACAACAACAAAAAAACTCCCTAACATTAATACTATTATAAACGTATTGTAACTCTAAGAGTATGATGATTACTTTTATCGAAAAGCTTACACATTTATAGCAAAGATTATGAACCGGCATCTTGGTAATTAGTCAAATAAGTATCGAACACTATTTAAAAGAAACTTCCTTCTCCTTGGTATCTGTCACAGTCACTTGCATAGGTTGCGTAATGTCACTTCATTTGGATTTTATGTGTGTAACATTTTCCGCAAACTAAACACTTATTCCGCCCGTTTCTATAAATAATAAAGATTCCTCCTAGACAGCTTAAATGTAGCAGGCGAGGACCTGCATTGCTTTCACAACATGAACTGACACACGACCGATTGTACAATCCATGCTGTGACGTGTTTATCCAATGCATGGAAGGAGTAAGCCTGCTTATGGTGCTTTCGGGCTAGAGGCGCTTCGGGATCCCCCGGTGGCTTGGGAAGTGTGGTTGTTCCCGGGCGGCGTCGGAGTCGCCGGGTCCCACCATGCTTACGCCTGTCGTCATCCGCATCTCTCCCATAAATTCTTCATACTGGGGGAAGAAGGGCCTACTTGAGGTAATCTGCCCCAGTGATTCATGATGCAATTCGTGAGTAAACCTAATTCTAATCTTCTCTCTCAATATTTCAATTTACAATAATTTTATTAATGAAGTAAATAGTCTAAAGTTTCTGGGAGTTCTAATTGACTCCAAGGTAAATTGGAAGGACCATATAGAGTAGCTATCCTCTATGTTATGCAGATTAGTATTCGCTTTTAGATGTCTTAGAAACATCACTTCCACTACTGCATTAAGAACTACACACTACAGTCATGTTCAGCCAATGCTTACCTAAGCCATATCTTTTTGGGGTGCTGCTGAAAATAATCTACAAAGAATATTTAAACTTCAAAAAAGGATTACACGAGATATGATGAACGTTCCTCAACATATCCCACATTTCAATAAATTAAATATTCTTCCTCTTTCCACTCAGAGAATTTAAAAAGAAAAATTAAAATTCATAGATCATCAAGGCATTAAATTATATTACAAGTTAAATGGAGGACTTAATGATTGCAGTGCACACCAATTTAGGAATGAAATTAAAACTATCTTAATGCCACGGAAATATTATGGTATAAATGAAGTATAAATAAATTATATTTTTATTTGTGTATAGCTGTAAAATAAATATGTTTAATGATAAATTTTGTGAAATATTATTTATAAGATATTATGGAATAAACTATGCTTTCACATCTGCAAATAATATTTATTTTTAAGCTTATTTTTATAAGATATATTACACAATATATTTGACGAAACCAAAAATTGTAACAAATTATACGGTGAATAAATTAACTACTTACTAGAAGAGGGAGTATTTACGGATGATCAGGACTGATTGGCCAGTCAAGAAAATGACCTACAGTATAATATAACAAAGATAAATAGTATATTAAAGTAATACAACTTGAGATATATTGTAATAAAACATAGGTATCAGCAAATCAATGAGGAGAGCAAAAATAATGATGGACAGAATATAGAACAGTTGAAAGGTTTTAAACTTATGGGATGTAATAAAACTATTAAGTTAAATCAGATTTAGAAGAACATTTACAGAAAATAACAGTTCAATGCAATTATAAGAACACAGTTCGTAAGAAATATAAGCAAGTATATGCTTAAGCTTTCTCGGCTTTCTATATAACATTTCTGGGCGTTTTGACATGGTGTATAGATTAAACATTTTGGTTGGATAAAATATTTAAAATTTAAAAACGTACTAAGTAATTCAATAAAAAACGGAGGATTCAAACCAAATCAAACTTGGAATTCCATACTCTCCCAACTCCAAAAACAAACAACAGCCTAACCTATCCCCTTGATTCCGCGCTCAGGGCCAGCAATAGTTTCACAATGTATGTAGTTCTTTTGCGAGAGAAACGACGTGAATACAATATCTGCGAATATTATATTGGTAATACACCTCCCATATAGGAGGGTAGTACACTAGGTAATGCTTTTTTATTATTAGAACCAGATTTGAATTCGGTTCTCGGATTCTCCGTGCGGTTGCTCTAACCATTGAACTACTGTGGCAACAAGCCGGTGTGACTTTAATCTTCCAACTCATTATGTGTTTTTTTACTCGGTCAACTAACCTGTATATCTTCGTCTTTTTTTTTTTTTTTTTTTTTAATTCCGGAGTCTTATCAGGGCTGCGGCACTGTATTATATTTTTCTTTTTCCTCTGTTTTTCCTTTTTTCCAGTTTCCCTATATTTCCTTTGTTGACCTATGCGTTTTACCGTTTGCTTTTTACTTAAAATTCATATATACATTTACAAACACACAAACAGCCATGCCCAAGGCGGGACTCGAACCCATGAACCCATGAAGCACTAAAGCTAGGCACTTTTGTAAGCGTGGCCACGACGACCGGCGCCTTCAGAGAACTGCCTGAATGGCGACTTACCTTCGCAACTACTTAGTATCCGGGTAACATTAACATGTTAGTGATCAACTATCTAGTCTATTCTATTATATTGGTAATACTCCTATATTTAAGATGACACTGGATAAATGCTTTTTTATTATTAAAATATGTTTTTCAGAGACAGGAACGAATTGTCATGCCAAAAGTTTTTAACTTACAGATCTCGGCAAAAGCTCGGAAATTTTGAATTATAAAATACATCTAAAGCTGTGCAATTAGATTTCACAATATTCTATCAAATCCTGCATCGTTATATGGGAGTGGAATAGCGGAGAGTCCAGGATCGAAAACAAATTGAAATCGCACAAATGAGTTGCCTCAGATCAATGGAAAAGGTAATAATTAAAAAAGAAAAGTAGTAAAAGAAGGGACAAATAAAAACAAAGAATAAAACAGATACACTTAAGCAATATCAGAAAATCTGGCAACATCAGCTAGAGAAAACAGCCAAAGTGAATGGGAGGCGTGAGCTGGGACCCCTAAGACGATAGAAGATGAAGAAGAACAAGATGGAGAGGAAATACAGAAGAGGTCATAATAATGCAATAACGAAGCTACACAATTAGATGCGCGACATTCACATGGCTTATTCTACCCTATATCATTCATAAACAGGCACACAAACTAATCTTACAAAAGCTAATTTTCCTATGAGCTTCATCTTAATTAAATAAAACTACACCATAAATTTCGTTGGGCTTCGAAGGGAACAGCAATAACCAAATGTTTAAGAATTGCACGCTGTATGCTAACCTTAATATTTCATATTCTTTCTATGCAGTCATTAGTAACAACTAAAAATCTGTAGGACTTTAAAAGAATCAGAAAATATTGAACAGTTTCAAACTTTATAGAGTATCTTAGGCTATATTTAAAAACTGTATCCTCCGGGCTGGTCGTAGGTTAAAATGCGAACCATACGTTTCGCCGACTTGTACGGTCAGTATCCACCTGCTACACCACCACGGCACAACAGGCCTGAAAATGCAGTTTTTAAATATAGTTCCAACCTTTAATGACGTATATCTCAAAATGCTTATGCCACTAAAAATTGTTTGAAATACATTGTGTGATTTAAAGTTTTATGTGTAGAATGTTATCATGTATCGCTCATTGTGTGTATGCATGCATATATGTATGAATGTATGTGTGTATATATGTATATAAATATGTATTTATGTATTGTATGCATTGATACGCGCGCTTATTTCACTCGATCACTGAGAAACACTCACTCACACACTTGTCTTCCGTGGTCTAAGGGTAACATGTTAGGGAAGTAAAGCTATTTGTTCCGTGTTGTTGATTTGCGCCACATAAAAGAACCTCAAGCCTATAAAAAGGCCTCTGAGCAAAATTAGGCGATCTTTCACGCCCAATGTAGAATGGGAAACTGAGTAGTTAAAGATCGGTCATAAATAAAACTCAATTTAGTTTAATTTCATAATAATAGACAAAAAATATTAAAGTGCAGAGCCTAACATTCCTAGCTCTAACAGCGATAGAGATCAATTTCAAAAAAGGATTTGTTTATCAAAGGACCCTCAAAATATGTATTTCCGGTGAAATCTCAGTATTCCAGTTTTTGGTGAAATGCAAAATATTCTCCGCGTACTTACTATGTTCCTTGTATAAGGGGAGCGGGTTGTTTTAGCGTAACTCTGGCGAGGACTGGTAGAAGATTAGTTTATATTAGACTAAGACTGGAATAAAATAAGCCTTAGAGGCATTGAAGTTTGCGTTAGATTGTGTTGAATTGCACACCGCAGCTGCTACTTGATGAAAGGTGAAGCAACATGCTTCATGCTCATTGTTACATTTACATAAGGCTACTGCCACGATGCGGAAAATATGCAGTATTCTCAAGCAGCGCCACCACTTTGAAGTCTTACGTAATTAAGATGATGAATGCTCTTGGTAACAAAAGTACCACTCTGAGAAAGTTCATCAACAGGATGAGGAAGTTACGCTCTGTTTGCTGCAAGTAAATCGCGCACACTTACAGCTTTCAAGGGCTCTTCTGAGGGTATCCTTTCTCACAGTTACACATTTAATTAATTCAGCTGTAGAGGGTCTTGTAGAGCTGGCCGCTGAGGACAACTCAACTAGTTTGATTTCTTCTTTACTACTGTCCTTTGATGGGCAAGCAGTACTAACAAACAGCAGACGTCAATTGGGGACCTCCTTCGTTTCTTACTAGAGAACAGTTTCACTTTGAACAAATATTTTTACTTTCTCTACCTCATACAATATACATACGGCTGCAGATGATGTAATATTCCACCCAAAAACATTTGATATGTTCCATTCACATACCTTTCTCCATCTCTTTACAAACACATTTTTTTACATGACTATCTCCATGGTCGAGTGGTCAGCGAGCTGACTTCTCACTCGGTTGTCCCGGGTTAAATTCTCGGCTGGAGCAGGGAACATTTCTTTAACCAGAATTACTCCCTGTCCCTCCACAGATTCTGGAAGTATGTAGGTGAATGTGTGTGTGTGTTTGAGGGAAAAAAACAACAAACAACAACTTAAACACCAACGTAAAGAACTACAGACAACGAGTTGTTTCTAATGCATGTTGTTTCTTCTTTCTACTCCATGCTAATCGAGATAAGCACTAGCACAATGGTCTTATTATATAGTTCCTTATAAGTAAACGGAAACTAAGGGAATACACAAGGCTAAAGCGATAGTCAAATGTTTTAAAAGTAGTCGCTATGCGATTGTCATTGAAACTCGCTTCTTTGCATGGCACGGAGTAAAAGAAAAGAAACACGGATGTCTTCGTGTTTGAGAAAAGTATATTATAACTATTTTAATACTGAAACAAATAACAAGGAATATATCGGAAATGGTTAGCTCTGCAAAAAAGGTAAACGACATAAATTGGTGTTTTGATGAGATCTACATTTTTGTATAATAATTGTTTGTCTATTTCTTAGAGGCTATTCCCAGAAAATGTATGACATGCATTTGATTTATAATGAAAATATATTTAATATACGCATTTTAAAGAAAATCGTTAAAAAATCTTTGCTGAAAAGCTTCTCATAGCCTCCTTAAAAGATACTAAACTTATAGACCAACTTGACTTTTGTTTTTGAGTTATGTTCATAGACACACGGACACTCAGACACAGGGAGATACACACACATACACACACCGTGGTCAAGTGGTTAAACCACTCGTCTCTCAGCAATGCGGCTGGGGTTTGATCCTAGTTGACCGCATATAACATTTGTGGTGTACAAAGTGGTGCAGGAGCGGATTTTCTCCGGATTTTCCAGTTTCCCCAGCCATCGCATTTCACCGGTGCTCCATCTTCATTCCATATATCGTCAGTGTTCCATCTGCGATGCCATATGTAGTATAATCGAGCGTTAAACACTATCCAAAACACATATTCTAACACACGGATTTTTCCAAAAATGCTTTTCTGAACACAGTGGACCATAAAACGTATATTTCCGTTGGAATTTCCTTACCGAATTTTTGTGTGGAATTCAATACCTTCTCTACCTACTATGTACACGCTAGAGAGAGTATTATTATCATTATTATTTCGTCTTCTTCACGCTAATCAATATAAATATTACCAGAAATGTTCTTATTTCTTAGTTCTTTATATATAGTAGGTTAAGGTTTTAATACCCTATGTTAAAAGAAAATGGTAATTTAGTGTTTAATGGAAGAGAAGTGTTAAAAGTAAGCAATGTAAGTAATGTTTTAAAAGAGTGAAAATGGTGATTTAGTGTTTAATGGAAGAGAAGTGTTAAAAGTAAGAAATGTAAGTAGTGTTTTAAAAAAGTGAAAATGGAAGCAAGTGAAAAAATTGATAGAGAGAGGAGAATGATAAGATACATTATATAAAAATATGGAATAATGCAGTTGTTCTTGTGATTGGTCGTTAAATGTTCTAATGTTTAGAGTTAAAGTATTTGTGGGATATTACTTTAGTAACCAGCAGAAAATATTAACAATTAATGTAATTTAAAATTAATCTTTTTGGGTATTAAAACATAATAATAATAATAATAATCATCATAAAACAATAGTAATAAATTACACATTGATTGATATAAATAGAACTAAGTGAATAGTAATATACTTAAAAATAAACAGTATTAATAATATATAAGAATAAATGTTATATAGTTGCACAACATATTCTAAGTAATTTCCTTTGGCCCAGTGCTGGATACCAGTTGCAAAGTAGCTGGATTTCCAGTAATGTGTTTGTTTTAGAACAGTTGCTTTTTATTTTCAGTTACACCGTAACTCACTTTTTATATTATAAATCTTTACTTACAGATTTTAGGTTTAATTTCGGTTTGTGGCTTAGTCAACTATCTGAAAAATTGAATAATAAATAAAAATGTGTAATGTTCGTTTTGGGGAAAAAATTTAAAGCTTGAATATGTGCCGCGGTAAAATTAACTGCGTTGTATATTTGGATTTTATTTATTTAATATCTTATGTGTAGAAAGTAAATAGTGGCAAACACTAAGCTAAAGTGCCATTTAAAATTTTTAATATATACTGCTATACCATTACTTATAAAATTTGTATATCTTTTCATGTACAGAGTAAAATAAAAGAGATATGCAACAAAAGATAGTAAAACAAAGGAAATATTAAACATTGAAACAGATATCAGTGAATATTTCTGAAATTGTTAGCTCTACAAATAAATGTATGACATTAATTCTGTGCTTTAACGGGATCTACGTTTTATATATAGTAAGTTTTTGTCTATCTCGTATTATTTACCAGTAATACAAAAGTAACTCAGAATGAAGAGAGCTTCAGAGGATATTCCTTGGAAATTCAAATTATACATTTTATTTATTATAGAGTATTTAATCAAAATCGTTAGAGAAGGATTTTTCGGAGTGTTTTCTGGGTCATTAAACGAATTTCCTGTCCCTTCATTTCATCCCATTTTAGGTTTGTATGTGTCGATGCGGCATTCCATGGAGGTGACTGCGCTTTGGAAATACAGCTCTAGGAGGCGGAGTGGCGCTGTTGGTTTTCTGCGTCTATCTGGGACTGAGTCACGAGGTCCGGGAGCTTCCCGCGTCGAGATGAAGCGTTTGTGAACTGTTAGAGACCTTTCACGACAGTTCTCTCCCTATGCAGATGTCGGCCACCCTCTGAAATTACACTCTTCTCATCCTTTCTCCAGGGTTCTGATGTGCATTAAGTCCACGGCTGCAGTGTGGAATATCCCTCCGTAACGTACACACCTCACACGCATCCTTTTACATGGAACATTTTTTATTTTTCGATTTTATAAATGGCTCTAACGATTTTTATTATGTAACAGGTATTTCAAAATGAGCAACACCAGACTTATACAACTACCACATGGGACGCCACAACAGCAATACGTGGGTAGGCAGCGGGCCACGTTAAGCACATGTAGAGATGTGTTAGAGGCAGAGAAATGTGGAAACAACTTTTACAGCTTTAGTGTAAAATAAGCGTGATATACAAGGGATATGTAGAGTAATGCTGAAGAAAATTCAAAACTGTTCATGCAAACATAGTGTTAATATTAACGTAAAATAATGTATTGTGCAGAACAAGACTGAAATATGCTCCTTAGAATTAGCTCCCTAATGAGCCTTTTTGAGCTACCCTGCAAAAAGTTGGAAGCCTTAAGGGATGATATAGGCTAATAAATAAACATGGAAAATAAAATGTACATCTTTCATTTTATAGGAATAGCCGAACAGCAAATCCTAAAGATTTTACTACACCAAAAAATGCAGATCGCGTTAATAAGCCCAATTTATGTCCAATACAATTTTTGGTAAATTTGATAATTTTCGAGATATCCCTTGTTTTGGATTTAAACGTCGCAATATTTATACTTTCTCAAATGCGAAGTCCTCAAGCGTTTTCTCTTTCTATCATCCTGGTAAGCAAATAGAACCGAATTTTAATTTCATCACATACCTACCAGCGCTTAAAAAATAGACTCGCTGAGGCCTATGCATTCCCTTAAATCTATAAAAAATATACATTTCTGCTAATGTTTATCTTGTTTAGAATTAACGTTTTTTAAGAATGGTTTGTTGCCGAATATGTAGAGAAAGTTTAATGAATGTAGCACACCCGTTTGCTTTATTTTCTCTCCTACAGTAGAGAAATGATATATTGTATTCGATATCAACATTTAAATGTAAATATAAGTTTTGAGGTCCCCATGAATATTATAGACAGACAGTAGGTATTGCTAAAACATTTATACATGTATGACAATGTCATATTTAAACATTGGAAGAACTCAATCTATAAAATTCCTGAACCTTATAGAGAGAACATTTCTTCAATATCATTCGAATTTCTCTCTTGATTTTGTCAGGTAAAATCTCGAAATGATAGTCGATACAACTCAAAACCTGTTATGATTTCTACTATATATTGAAATTTACTGAAATGAGTACAGTTACTACTTCTTGGGGGACAGTTATTAATACTTTCAAACAAATTTTAGTGATGTAAATTATTTTTAATATATTAAACAACTAAACTAATTTATATAAAGAAAAGTGAGGATTCCGAGTTAAATAAAATGTAGTTTACACTATGTGGTTTACACTGTCTTTTTGACGATACTCTATAACATTTTTATTGCTCTCTTTTGTAAAGTAAAAACATTATTTATATTGGTATTATTGCCCAAAGTAAGTATTTCTATCTGTTTGTGTCTTTAAATAACAAAACTTAAAAACAAAACTCGGTTAATTACTATGGCAAGCTTTCGTTAATGTTAGTTTTCTCAAAATGGCCTTGATGATTTTCATTAAAATAGGACATATTAATAATAAAACAATTCTGTATTCTGAATTTTCTGTAAATATCCCAACTAATTCTCTTAATTTTGAATGGGTTTGGTCTACTGACAAAACTTAAGAGATTTGTAATTTTTTTAAGAAATGAATCATATTGTTTATTTTAAGAATCCTGTTATATGCATCATTTCAGGTTTTTGTTTCAATTGGCAAATATGCGTTGTCTATAGTGACATTCTGTGTATAAAACGCCGTATTTGAATAAACAATTAACAAAAATATGAAAAAAGGATATTTAGTTTCACCACTTTTCGTATCTAGCACACCAAGTAAAAGTGCAACACACTGGCACTTAAACACTAATGCAGATCTCTTTGAAACAAGCATAATGAATTACTATAAATTATTAAGAAAATAAAATTATGAAATTGTTGCTTGAGATTTAAGAAATGCAACTTATGAAATCTTAAATAAATTATCTTAAATATAAAAGAGAATTATTATAAGCTTGCAATAGCCATTGCTATTTATTGTAGACTGTAAATTGTAAATGGCTTGGCAAATGTGCCCAGAATTTTTTCAACCGCAATTCTGAATTCTTGTATAGTGAGTGAGGTGTTATTGGATAACCGAAACATACACACACTACAAAACACACGCATACTCATACTAAAAATATCTGATGTTCGCCATTAACATGACTTTCTCTAGCTGTTCCGCAAACAACGTTTCTTACAAAAGATTATCCTTTTATCTGTATTATGCTAATTGAGATGAGCATTAACAGAATTGGTTTCATTACTTGATTATTTACAAGCAGAAGGGAAATAAGCGAATACAATAGACCAAAGCAACAGTAAATTTCTTTAAAAGCCAGTCGCTATGTGAAGCAATTGAAATTCCGTTTTCTTTGCTTGCGAAGTTAAATAAAAGACTGGCGGAATAAACATGACCTACCGTTAGAGAAAGGTAGCTTAAAATTGAAATCAATAACACGGAATGTCTTGGAAACTGGCATTTCTTCAACGAAATATATAGTGTTTTAACAAGATCTACATTTTTTTGTGTAGAAAGGTTTTATCTATTGCTTACAGTTTATCAGTTTCGCAAATTTCAGCAACATTAATCCAGAATGAACAGGTTTTAAAAGATAATTTCCAGGATATTCCACGTATATCTTTTATTTTTCATGCAAACACCTTTAATATACAATATCAACATCATTAGAGCCATTTTTTAGAAATTAAAAATTTCGAAAAGTTTTCCATGTAAAGAGTACTTTGCGATGGGTTTTTTCTTGAAATTTCCTTATCGCATTTATGGAAGATTTTTAAGTTTGATATTTTATGGCCTTTTAGATTTTGAGCTATGCTGTCTACAGACACATGAATCCTTTTATAAAAATTTTTTTTTTTTCAGATTCAGGAACCTTAAAACATCTATTTCCGGAGAAATCGTGACATAGGATCTTTTTGGTTGCAATACAATATCTTGCCACTATATGCATTGTATGTACATTCGTGCTAGAGAAAGTAAAAACATATCTTGGTCATAACATCAACGTTTCTTTTTAAAGCAAGGTTTCTGAAGTTAACTGGGAGTCGATCCAAGTAAGGCACAGAGAGGAGGCAAGTGCTCTATTGACTGTGCTTCGGGATTTATAGCGGTTAATGTGTTTCTCTTCTATCATTGTAATTGTATTAAATACGATCTCCGCTGTATTTGTGGATACCCCTTTGTTGTTCTGCATAGGCAAACCTTTTGGCATCCGCGTTGTTAGGGATACACCACTTCAAGGAAGACGGTCTTTTAGGGTCACCTGGTATGCATATTCTGGGTCATGTGATTTATTCAACCTTTTTTTTTTTTTTTTTTTTTTTTTAAATACGGTACCGGAGTCTGATCGGGACTCCGGTACTGTATACCCTACATTTATTTACCTGTTTTCTATATTATTACTGGATTGCTGTTTTCTTACACATAAGCACAACATACAACACCCATGCTCAAGGTGGGACTCGAACCCACGATCCCCAGCGCTACGAAGCACCAGATGGCCATGGGGACCGGCACCTTTAGCACTAGTGAGTTTAAATGTATGACATAGCGAACCCCTTGTTTTAAAGGGGAGGTTCGGAATTGAACCTTAGACTGCATGCATTATCGACTTCGTAATCAGGTTATGTACAGAGCGGTGCAGTGCTGTTTTTTGCGTTCTTTGCACGCGAGATGGCCACTAATCCCAGAATTTGTGATTTTCCCCTTAATTTATTCTGTATAGGTCAGTTTTCCTTTACTGCGTAAAGAGTATAAACAAGCGTTTATTGTAATAGGGAAGTTGTGGCATTAAAGCCTCTACGTTATCATAACCGTTCAATTGTTTGAGTTATCTATGCTGCGATTGCGGGTTTACGAGACACAAGCGAATGTTCTAAGTATTGGTACATATTGGTAAGCTACGTTACAAGTTGCATTTCACAAAAGTGACCTCGAAACTGTTGACGTCCACCTTCTCTACTCATCGTTCGCAAGTCCTCTGCAAGAGGCAACGCATGATAAACTCGCTATCTAATATTGACGTTATGCACAGATAAACGACTGGCGGCAACGGCCGAAAAAATCTGAAGACTCCATATATTAGTGTAGTGCAATATTCGAGCTCCCCCTCCAGAAACACACCCTGTTCCTCCAAACCTTGGAGCAGTTGTACCCGGGTTCCGCTAAGTAATGGCCTCTAGATTCGTTCGGAGACCATTGCGACTCGCGTACTGGAACGGAACGGCATCCGGGGGCAACGCCCAGGCGTCATTGAGTTTGTACAATCGTACGGAATTGACATCCTGATGGTTTGCGAAACCCATCTGGATGCTGTTACTGACTTCTCGCTGCCTAGTTACGTCACCCATCGGTCCGATCGGGTCGGCCGACAGGGTGGCGGTACAGCTATCTTCATTAAGAACCACATAACCCATACTCCTGTCAACTCCCAGCACTACAGCACGTGGAGGCCTGTGTAATCCGGCTTGCCGTTGCCGGGCTAGATAGCTGCATATGACCCACCAAACCACCGCTTCCATGAAGCGGACTACACCACCCTACTCAACCTTCACCCAGTGGTATGCATCGCAGGAGATCTCAACGCGAAACATGCCCTCTGGCACAGCCGCACCAACAACCCCCGAGGCCGCGGGCTCTACCGCCTCATCAGCGGCAACCCCGCCCTCGTCGCGCACGGACCGAGAGGACCTACGTGTCATCCGGCTCGCGGCAGGCCGGATGTTCTTGACATCATAATCACCAAGAACACACCATTTCATCTAGACCTCTCGGCGGTCAACGAGTTGGACTCCGACCATGACCCTGTCGTGGTGGATACAACCGAGACCGTATCAGCTCTGGTAACACCAGACTGGATAAATGAGATCGACTGGGACGCAGCCGTCCTAGACCTAAACCAAACCGTGGACCCGCGACCGCGCATCGATTCCATCGAAGCGCTGGAAGCGGCAGCCACGGCCTTCTCCCGCCAACTCCTGAATGTGGTACCCGCGCATACCTACCGCATCCCATCTAACAAACCTAACCCGAGAACCATACCGAATGAACTCCGGCAGCTGCTAAAAGCCAAGGCAACCGTACGGAAGCTATGGCAGCGCTTCCGCCATCCCAGGATCCAAGCAGTGTACCAGCGGTTCAAATCCCTGGCAAGGCGCCTGCTTCGCGCGCACCGCAAAGCGGCCTGGGAACACACAATGGCACATATAAACCTGGAAGAGAAACAACCCTGGAGGATCATCCGATCCCTCAGGAAAGACAAAAGTCAGTTTCAGCATCCCATCCATGGCTCCCGTGGGAGACTCTCTTTTGAGCCCCAGGATAAAGCCACGGATTTCGCAGATTATCTGGAGTCCCAATTCGAACCCCGTGAAGACCCCCAGGATGAGGACTTTACTGAGCTCGTGGAAGCGACGGTAGACTACCTCTATGAGGAGCCCCCCGCCGCCCCATGAGGAGATCCGCATTCCTTTAGTCACCCCGAAAGAGGTGGCTTCCCAACTCAACAACCTAAAGCCTAACAAAGCCCCTGGACATGACGGCGTTACGGCGCCTATGCTCCAGCACCTACCCAGAAAGGCCGTAATCCACCTGACGCGGATTTACAATGCATGCCTGCACCTACGTCACTTTCCAACGTGTTGGAAGGAGGCGCGGGTGGTATGCATTTTGAAACCCGGCAAGGACCCGGTCTTCCCGTCAAGCTACAGATCTATTAGCTTACTTCCGATCGTCTCGAAAGTATTCGAGTGGTTACTCCTACCTCGCCTCACCCCTCTCTTCGAAGAGAGACTCCTACTCTCGGATCATCAGTTTGGTTTCCGTACTGGACATTCCACAACCCTGCAGTTTCTGCGACTGGCTGAGAAGGCTGCCCTGGGCTTCCAGGACAACTTCAAAACAGTCGCGGTGCTCTTGGACGTGGAAAAGGCCTTCGCCACCACGTGGCATCAGGGACTCTTGTACAAGCTCAAGAACGCAGAAATTCCTCCCCCCTACCTTCACCTGCTTAGTGGCTTCCTTCGGGACCGCACTTTCAGGGTGAGGGTGGAGGGGAGGCATTCCACAGTCAGACCCATAGCGGCGGGAGTGCCGGAAGGCAGCGTGCTGTCGCCGTTACTCTTTGCTGCCTACATGTCCGACTTCCCCACAGAACCCAGTACAGTTACGTGCCAGTATGCCGACGATGTCCTCATAATGGCGCGTAACAAGAACGCCCGATATTGCTTCCCCCCGCTACAGAGACAGCTCCAGGCCATAGGCAGATGGAGTGAACAGTGGCGGATGGCCATCAGCCCGCAGAAGAGCTCAACTCTACTGCTGGCTAAAGTCCGTGGCTGGCGACCGGAGAGGTCGCTGAGGTTGCGGCGGCGGCTGATCCCCTGGGTCCGCTCCGCCAAATACCTCGGAGTCCTCCTCGACCGCGGCCTTACTTTCACTCCACATGTCAGGGAGAAGGTCGGCTTGGGACACGCTGCCCTGCGGCAGTTGTTTCCCATCTTCCGCTCCACCATGCCTACACACCTAAAACTACGGCTGTACCGCGTAGTCATCCCGCCCCTGATGCTGCATGGCTGTGAGGTCTGGGGTTAGGTGGCTCGTTCCACCATCCGCAGGCTGCAGGCCGTGCAGAACAGGGCATTGAGGATGATATACGGCACAGACCGCAGATTCCCGTCCCACATTCTCCATTCCCATTCCGGAATCCCTTACATAGTGGACGTTGTGCGAGAAAGAGCTCGCACAATATACACTAAACTTGCTCCCCACCCAAATCCCCAGGTGAACACTCTCGGTCTTTACGACCACACGCTACCAAGGAGACGCGTAAGCTACCGCCTTCCCAAGGACGCCTTGGGATGGTAGTTTTCCGGCCGCCTCTCCCTGTATTGTTCTACCCGCCAAGTTAAGCAGCATCGGGCATGGTCACGACTCGGACGGGTGACCAGCCAGTTGTACTCCGACCAGATCTGCAACACTGGCTTCCCCCACCCCGTACCTATATCCCTTCAGGTCTCCCCGCTAGCCGGCACTGCCTTCCTTGACAGCCCGCAAGCGGCTGGCCAAGGTAAGCAGCATCGGGCCTGGTCCCTCTCTGGGTGGGTGGCCACTCAGATAGGTAACCCAGCCCGCGCCGGCTGCACAGAGGGAACACCCTGCCCAATTACTTTGACACAGACAAAAACGCTTGCATAAGACTGCATCTTTTATATCACACGGGTAAATCCGCAAGAAAAACGGATAGGTACCGTGGTGATTTGCCCCCGCCCGAGTACACTCGGGCGACTAGTTCCTGCTCCTGGCTCCTGGCTCCTGGCTCCTGGCTCGAGCTAGAGACGAGGCAACGTGACCCTTGCAGTATATGCAATTACCAAGAGCCTGAGTGGATCGTATAATCTAAAATTTACGAACGCAATCAAATTCGTTCGAAGATGCATTTTTAAAGCGATATTTGCTGACTGGAACGGATGGCCTTGCTTGATTTATTGACTTTCCAAGCGATGTATTACATTTCAAGCTGAGTAAAACTGTGTTTACAAAATGTGGCATAGGTCGCAAATTTGTTGCTATATAAAGGTGATGGATAGATTTAAACCAACCAAGTCAAGTGGGTAGTATGAAATAATACTAGAAGTATTGTTAAGTAAACTAATGCTTTGATTTGCTATTGAAATTGCATTTTGGAAAATTTGATTTTAGGAGTATATCTTTTTTATTAATTAACAATGATAATCAGTAATTAATAACTAATTCGTTCACATTTGAAGGTAGTTTTTTTATTTATTTCTTTTTAGAAGTAAGGGGGATATTTTTAAAATGCATTTTCAGAAGGCTATACATATTATAACACTTGATAAGTTGCACCGTCATTATTTCAGGATTCATAATTTTCCGAAACGCTTTTTATTACTTTTTGAAGGTGTCTTATAAATATACCTTTGAATGGCCAGTAGTAAACCATAAAGATTATGCATATATGAGGACAACTTAATTTGTATATATTTCCCGAGCATAGGGACAGTAAAGTGCCCTTTGGCACCAAAAATATGCGAAGCAACCCATGGGCCTCATTACCAGTTTCTCTGAAAGCCGTACGGACTTTTACCTGTGACGGAGTTATCGCGCAAAGGAGAGAGTTCCTACAGCAAACAAGAAGCAACTTGAACGAAGCAGCTCGTCGACTCTTTTAAAGCGAATTTTCTTAACTCCTTTCAACAAATATGAGCCGAACACAGAATATTACATATTTTCCACTGCTAGATGGTGCTATGCGTGTAGCATATGTATGATTCGAGGAACGAAAGCATTCATACCACCTTCTTGTATGCAGAGGCGGTTCCAGTGGGTGAGCTTGGTGGATTGAAACATAAATATAAATAATCTGGGACTAACCTTTAGCTCACTTCCCCAAATGAGAATTACTACTTAGTGGACTGTGTAAGAAATAGTACTACACTCGTGCAGTAGCCTTGCCATACTATAAACTACCTAAAACGTCCATGAGTATTCGCTTGATATATTTTATCGTTCATTATTTACAACTTGACTTGTTTGCTCGCTATTTATATAATAGCCACATAACCGAATAATGTTTTTCAGGTATTATTGTAATGTTTGTATGTTACGTGTGTGAGCTTTACTGTTATATCGAATGATGGAGTATTTTGTAATTCTATTTTATTTCTAAGGCTTTATTTAGTTTCCTATTTTTTTAATTTGTAAATATACTTTCACATAATGCGGTGCCCAGACTCAAATGACTGTGAAGGGCATAGTATATCAATGTATCTGAAATGTGTAACAAACACCAATTCTTAGTAGTGTGTTTAAAACAAAACTGTAGTTATGGCCTCATTCGAATTACTCATAATTAAAAATTAATTTCCAATTGTAAATAAAATTAGGTAAAACTTCAATATTTGGAGGAGATGCAACATTGGTTTCTCTTATAACAAACGCAAGTAGGAAGCGTTAAGCCATAGTTATTTTAAATAGGACTGTGTGACGATATTAAAAAGGTGTCGGCCTCTGGCCTGGATTCCATTGTTCTAATTTGCTTTTAGTATCTATAAAAATGAAATTAAAAAAGCGTCTCAATTTCCTCCGTCAATGCCACTCAGCTACATATAGTTGTTTCACTACAGTATTTCCTTTAGCTGGAACATTTTCAAAACATTGAACATTTATCTGCATCCTTGATTATAAGGCTATTTATCATAAGAGATATGCATTTTGTATCGAATTTAACCCTCCAAAGAACTACATGACAATGATTCACCCCGAAGGTTGGTCAGGGGGGGGCCGGGACGGAATTGTGGGAGAAACCAAAACCCGAAATGCAATAGAAGATACCGCGGTGATATTGCCATTTACCTTCCGGGCAAAGGAGGTGATGATGATGATGATGATGATGATGATGATGATGATGATGATGATGATGATGTTAGGACACACATCCATTCATGCAGTGCTTCGCCCAAAATTTTAACATTTAACTATACTCAATAGTGTATTTATTCCAAACTAATTTGATACGTTTTGGTAACTTTTGTTGAATCACTTATTGGTAGCTTTTGGAATGGCTCTCTACTAGTTTGTTTCATAAATAAGTATGGGTAGACAAAGCTCGCATTAGCATACGCATTTAAAAACGTATGATGAAGTATTTGTTGTGCCATGTTCCGGCACCCTTCGCTTTGCTTTTCTATCCTTGCTGGTCTACCTACTTTGGATAGATCAACAACGACACATGGTGTGGTTATTTGACATGTAGACGGGAGCCAGGAGAGAGCGCATCTGAGCTCTGCATGGAGTGAGTGAAAAGAATACGCCGGGATCTTCTAGCGACAACATCAGTGCAGTCTGGGATTAGCGATGTTCAAAACTTTGTCAGGATTCGCCTATCATTTCTTTGGTTATAAGAAAACACAAAAATTATATTTGACTGAAAATTCGTTTTGAATTTCGTCGGCATAAACACAAGAAACTAGGAAGAATGGTAAAATGCAAATCTATGTAGCATATTTTACAAAACATATTGCTTCTTTAAGGACGATTTAATTTGCGTTGTGTAGAAAATGTTTAGTCAAAGCACATAACGGTTTAAAGCCGATTATAAATATTGTTGACATCTTTGTTCTTAAAGAAATTACCAGGGAATTGAGCATTGGTACTCTATTTTTCATTTCTTGTAACATTTCTTAATACAAGAAGCCTCAGGTAAAAGGATAACATTTTACATAGCAACGGTACTTTGTTTAGATTAAGAAACGGTAATATTGAATTGTATTGAATTTTCCAAGAGTAAGTTTAGTCATTCAACCCTACAGTAAGAGTGTTATAATTCATATCCATTTCGGCAAGCTAGAAAAAGAGTTAAAATACGCGGCGAAGCTAAAAAGTTATATTCCACTCAACAATTGAAATTTCATCAGAAGTGTATTCTTATAGGCCGCCTAACCCTAAAATACATTTATAAAAAACCTGAAGTGTACCATTCACATGACTTTCTCTACATTTCTGCAACAAATTATTCTTAAAAAGCTTATACTTCTATTTACTTCATGCTAATCAGTAAAACATTAACAGAAATAGTCTTATTACTTGTTTCCTTGTAAGTAGAAGCGTAATAAGGGAGTACCATAGGTTAAAGTGATAGTCAAAAGCTGGTTGCTATGTCACTTAAGTTCCATTGTTTGTATGGACAGCAGTTGACAAATTCCTGTATGAGAAAAGTATAAGTTTCTCATAGCAGAAACCAAAAATAAGGAATGTCTCAAAAACGACGAACTTCACGAAAAAAAATGTATATAACATAAATTGTGTGTTTTAACGTGCTCTACATTTTTTGTGTAGTAAGTCCATCTCTTAGGTTTAGCAGTTATTCAAAATTCATTAGAATTCATCCAGAATAAACTACTCTTCAGAGGCTATTCCCAGAAAATTCAAGATATACATTCTATTTGTCAGGTAAATATCTTTAAGATACGAAATTTTAATCAAAATCGTTAGAGCAATTTTAGAGAAAATCAAAATTTATAACGTTCCATGTAAAGGGTAGTTAGGGGTGGGAGGATTTTTCTCACAATCTTCGTGTAGCAATCCTGGAAGATACTAAACTTAAATACCAAGTTTGGTATTTTACCGACTTTTCGTTTTTGAGTTATCGTTTTCACAGGCACACGGACACAGAGAATTTTTTTCGAAAATACTTTTTTTTTAGATAAAGGGGACCCTAAAACATATATTTCCGGGGAAATCTCGTTATCGAATTTTTGGTTGGAGTGCAATACCTTCTCTATACAGGTATAGAGAAAGTAAAAAGTCCGTGTGTGTATGTGAGCAGCATTAACCAAAAAACAAAAGTCGGTTAAATATCATACTTGATTTAGCATTTTAGAAGGATGCGACCGAAAATCTACCTAAATTATCCTTAAAATGGTAATTTTTTCCAAAAAGTTTATTTCTTCAAAAATTATTATAAGGATTTTATTGAAATATTATATATTCAAGATATATTCAAGATATATCAAGAAAATCATAAGGTCATGTTCATTTTCGTAAGGGTACTAATAAGATTTGGTGTGTAGGAATTCCACAGCCAGTTATTCATTTATTCAATGTTTTTTATTTTGTGAAGTAAACCTTTATAGGATGCTACTTGTTATTGTTTAAATGTTCCATTATTTATATTTTCCTCAATTGGGATGTCGTAATTTCTTTTCATTCTTTCTTGTGGTCTTGCAAATAAAATGGAATTTAAAAGTTAACAATATTAATCTGCTCTTAAATAATTTAAGTGCCGCAAAGCCTATTGTATTCCCTATTTCCATGATACCTTAAGGAAACATTTTACCAAACCATTTCTACAAATGTTTAAATCGGTTAGCTGAAGTAAATATAGAATAAACTTATGTAAGTATAGCTTGTTTTAAGATGAAGGGTCGGAGGGCCTCAATTCAATCCGAGAACTTAAGATTTTTTCTTTAATATTAGTTCTATTTTAATACCTATCATATATTTGCTAAATATGAGATTTTGCTTTACCATTAGAAGCAGATCCAATTTATTCTATTTTCGTACTTGTCCGTTAACTGAATTCTTTATCAAAGCTCTTTTATCATCACTGGTGAAGAATGCCTTAGGCAGATGGTATTAGTTCTGAAGCTTAATCCATTGTTAAGCGAAAGTAAATGAATAGCCTTCTTTAACATTAGTCTTTGCTGTGATGTTTGTAAACCTGTAGATCAAGTTGCTTTGAAACATTTCACCGGTACCTCTGCCATTTGGAAAAATCAGTGAGAGTTAACATCTTCCTTTCTTTGTACTTTTGTTATAGGCAATTCAATTATTCTGCCTTTCCTTTTGATTACTTGATCCACTCTGCTTAACTCTACAGCTGAAGTTTTCTCCTTTGACAAAGACCTTTGTACATTAATGGATTAAATAACTATAGATATAAGAAAATTTTATTTCAGAGTGGTATAAATAAAGCTACCTTTGGATGTTACTACATTTATAAAACATTGGTTCTTTTTTGTAAATTATGGAGAAACATGATCGCTTACAGTTTTTGGATAAAGCGTTCTGTACAAGCTAGCATATGACATCAATAGAACTAGGTGCAATACAAACTAAAAATATCTGTGTGCCATTCTTCTATTTGTTCTGCAAACAAACTTATTACAAAAGACTATTCATAACATAATAATGATAAAGAATATGGTTATTTATGGACGCTCTTTAACTATTACGATTCTCAGCTTCACATTCTACATATATTGGGCATGAAAGATGACTTAATTGTACTCAGAGACCTTTATATATACTTGAGGTTCGTTTAAGTGCCGTAAATCTACGACACGAAACCAACGGCTTCCGTGGAAGCCATGGTAAGGATTTTTACGCCTAAATAAATCCATCGCCTTCTGCCAAGTTTGAACCCGTGACCTTGGGAAACAGTAAATTTTACCCCTAGACCACGGAGGACAACAATATTATTCCTCCGTCTATATCCTACAAATCTAGTAAGAAAATTACCAAAAATGGTCTTATTACTTAGTTCCTTATAAGTAGAGGGGACTAAAGGAATATACTTGGCTAAAGTAACTGAGAAATCTTTTATAAGCTGTTGCTATGCGATTGTCATTAAAATTTGGTTCCTTTTCCATGACCAGGTGTAAAACAAAACAGAGATGAAGCGGACAAGAACTTACCGTTTGAGAAAAGAATTTTAAGATTGAAAGATATAAGACGGAAATTGTTAGATCTACAAAAAAGATGTATGTGGTATAAGTTGTCAGTTTTAACGAAACCTATATTTCATGGCAGTAAGTTTTTGTCTATGTCTTACGGTTTACCACTTCAGAGCTTAATCGCAAGAAATTAAAAATTCATTCTATGTGCCATGTATCTTTAATATACCCATTTAAAAAAATGGTTAGAGAGTTTTTAAACATTTGAAAAGTATTCCATGCAGGGTGGTTTGAAGCAGAGGAGGTTATTCCTGCAAATTTTCGTTTGGCATCCTAGGAAGACACTGAACTTAAATACCAAGGTTGGCATTTAACCGAGTTGTTTGTTTCAGTTATGCTGTTTTGGGATTTAGGAGTCCCCAGAACATGTATTTCAGGTGAAATCTCGGTATCAATTTTTTCAGTGTAATACATTACTCTACCTACTGTGTACTAAAATTAAAAATGAAAATAGGCAGGCAATAAATCATTATTAAAATTCAAAATAGTGCAAATATAGACAGTAATAAATGTTGATAAGCCCTGAAGTAATCATAACAATTTACTTATTTATTATTTAATAACACATTTTGTCAGAAGAGTTGTATAGAAATATAAAATTGCCTTATCTCATATATTAAATTTTCAAATTCCATTCTTCAATAATTAATTAAGCGTAAGCCATAACGGGTCGTCTCCTTACCGCGGTGGTAGCGCGGTGGGTTCGATACCTGCTACCGGCGTGGGGATTTTTCCCCCCGGGGTGCACTCAGCCTCGTAAGGTCGCTGGGGGGCTAATTGAGGAGCTACTTGATGGAAAAGTAGCGGCTCCAGGTCATGAGGACGCATTAACTGGCCGGGGGACTCGAGGCGCTGACCACGTCTCACCCTCCAATACTGCACCCCATCCATGACGTCTGTAGTGGACCGAGATGGGGGACGCAGCGGCCGGGCGGTAGGCCAAGGTTCCCCGTGAGGTGTCGTGCCATGGAGTTATATAAGCCATGCTTTTATTAGGTTTGCACTCTTCCGTTAACATGTATTTTTACTTCCTCTACACATGTATGTACAGGTATATAGAGGGTAAGTAAGGTATTGTATTCCATCTAAAATATCGATACCGAGATTTAACCAGAAATACATGTTTTGAGGGCATCAGAAACCAATAAAGCATTTTTAGAATATGTGTGTGTACGTGTGGGCGCCCTTGTCAGAATCACAGCTCAAAAACGAAAGGTGAATTAGGAACCAAACTTGGTATATATAGGTATATTACATTCCAAGTATACGACAGGAACATTTTCAGGAAAATCCCCAACTCTAAACCACCCTCACGTGGAACATATTTAAAAGTTTTCGATTTTCTAAACTAGATCTAAAGCTTTTGATTGAAATACCGCATACTAAAATATTTACATGATAAACAAATGCATATCTTGAATTTTCTGGGAATAGCCTCTGAAGCCCATTTCATTTTATAGGGTTTTTACATAACCGTAAGCGAGAGACAAATATTTACAACAGAAAAAAAATCACATCTCCTTACGCATACAACATATATATTTCTGTGGAGCTAATCATTTCTAAAATATGTTTTGTTTTTGGTTTCAATTTTAAAATGCTTATACGTTACACAGATGATATGTCGTTATTCGTTTTCATTGCTCCTGGTCAAGCAAAGTGCAAAAGCCATTGCATAGTGACCAGCTGTTAAAAGAGTTGACTATCACTTTAACTTGGTGCATTACCTTATTCTTTTGTATTTACAAGGAAATATGTGATAAAAGCATTTATGCAGACGTTTATCTGAATTATCACGAAGTAGTTTGAGGAATACGCATTTAAAAGAATAGTTTGTGGAAGAATGGGCAGAGAAGGTTATGTGAATGTAACGCATCAGCTTTTTTGTAAAGACGTGTGTGTGTGTGTGTGTGTGTGTGTGTGACTGTGTACACATATGTGTATGTATGAACAGCATGACTGAAAACTTAAAAGTCGGATATTTAAGTGCAATACTTTCGAAAGATGAGAGACGAAGATTTTGAGGAAAATCTGCTTAAAACTACCTTTTACATGAACATTTTTTCGGAATTATTTTCTTTTTCAAAGATATTTTAATAAACTTTATTAAAATTCCAAATAGTAAAGATGATTACCTGACAATTAAAATGTATTTCTTGAATTTATTTGGAATAGTCGCGAAGACAATTAGGAAGAAATTGTGTACAATCTTGTATAATCTTGTATAACTGGTAAACATCAAGCTGCAGGGAAAACGTACCAGAAAAATATGATGTGCTCCATTCGCATGACTTTCCCTACATTTCTGTAACAGATCATTGTTAATAAGCTTATTCTTGTATGTATCTCATGCTAATCGAGATAACCATAAGCAGAAATGGTTTTATTACTTAGTCCCTTATAGGTAGAAGGGAAATAAGGGGATAAACTAGATTAAACCGACATTCAAATGCTTTAAAATGTGGTTGCTATGGTAAAGAAATCCGATTCTTTGAGTGGCCAGGTTTTGACAAGTTCCTATAGAGAAAAGTTAAAACTGAAATCAATAACAAGGAATATCTTAAACATGGTCAACTTCAAGAAAAAATGCTTATAACAGATACTGTGTGTTTTAATGAGCTCTTCATTTTTTGTACAGTAAGTTTTTGTCTATCTCTTACGGTTTAACAATTACCAGAAACATCCACCATACTCCCCAGACTTAAGCTGACTTGATTCTGAAGATAAAGGAACCACTTCGTGGCATTCGCTTCAGAACTGCTCCAGAGATTCCTCAGGCAGTAGACCCAACAAACGCTGTTAACGCTGACACGATGTGTTTACAATGCTAGTGACTATTTTAAAGGATAGTAAAACTTGGTAATATTAATCTCTTTTGTATCAGTTATAAATAAATAGTTGTTAAAATTCCAACTCAGGTATACAGGTTGTACCAAACATTTAAGTACACCTACTGATATGATGAAAACACTATTATAAATTAGATCCCATTGATTCAAACATATGCTACAGATGGTTTCAATTCTTGTTTAGACGTCCTTTGGCTTTGAAACACAAAGGGCATACTGCTCACAAGATTGCTACGCTCTTGTATGGTAATGTTATCCCAATGCCTCTCGAAGATCTTGTTTGTGCCAACTATTTATCTTTAGTTAAGATGCCATAAATCTGTATGACTTGCCGCCCGTATGCGTACCAATTACCTGCCATTTTATATCTTGCTTCATAATCCCCCCCCCCCATTTATAACAAATAAATTCTTTTCTCATCAGGACAAAATGAAATTTGCACAATTGAATGTTTAGCCACCTTACTAAAATGCTTCGCTTTTGTGCTTCGAAGGGGATCGTGGGTTTGAGTCCCGCCTTCGGTATGGGTGTTTGTGTGTTTTAAATGTCTATTTGTGTGTGTTTTAGAAGAAAAACGAAAACGGTAATCAAATAGAAACAAAAACAAAATTATAGAAAAAATCTGATGTGTAACATTCGAATGACTTTCTCTACATCACTGCAACAAATTATTGTTAAAAAGCGTATGCTTCTGTTTGATTAATGCTAGTCGAGAAAAAATTAGGAGATATAATCTCATTACTTGCGAAATAAGATAGTTCCATAGGTTAAAATGATTGTCTAAAGCTGGTTGATATGTGTATGTTTTTCAAAGCTGAAACCAAAAACAAGGACTATCTCAAAAATGATCAACTCCACGTAAATAATGTATATAACATAAATGATGTTTTAACGTGCTCTACATTTATTGTGTAGTAAGTTTTTGTCCATCTCTTTCAGTTTAGCAGTCATGCAAAATTCCGTAAAATTCGTCCATGCTAAAGTAGTCTTCAGAGACTATTCTCAGAAAATTCAAAATATACATTTTGTTTTTCAGGTAAATATCTTTAATGTACGATATTTTTAATCAAACTTTTAGAGCCATTTTTGAAAAAAATCAAAATTTTTGAAAAATCTTCCATGTAAAGGGTAGTTAGGGCTGGGGGATTTTCTTAAAATTCTTGGTGTTGCACCCTTGGAAAATACAGAATATTAATACCAAGTTTGGTATTTAATAGACTTTTCGTTTTTGAGCTATGCTGCCCACAGACATACACACACACACACACACACACACACACACACACAGGCAGAGAGACAGGACAGACAGACGCATATGGACATTTTTCTAAAAATGCTCTTTTTTTGTATTCAGGGGTCCTAAAACATGTATTTCCGATGAAATATCGGTATCGACATTTTGGGTGCATTATAATACCTTCTCTATACACCATGTACATGGTACGTGTAGAGAAAGTAAAACTCTGATGTGTTCTATTCACATGTGTTTCTCTACATATCTGTATTAAATTATTGTTAAAAAGCTTTTTCTTTCATTTTGCTCCATGCTAATCGAGGTAAACTTTAGCAGAAATGTTCTTATTACTTGCTTCCTTGTAAATGGAAGGGAAATAAGACACACACTAACAGACAGACACAGGGACATTTTTCTAAAAATGCTTTTTTATGATTCAGAGGGTCTCAAAACATACATTTCTGGTGAAATCTCGGTATCACATTTTTGAATGCAATACTATACCTTCTCTATACATAGTACGTATAGAGAAAATGAAATCTGTTAGTATCCTTCGTATCTACGTGCCCAGCCTCAATACAGATTAAAAACTGAGAATAATTTTCAATTATTTAAAAAGTGCAAAGATACCATAACTCAGGAAAGGATACTTTATTAAAATGTTCTTCTCTGTAAGCTAAATCTTCTGACAAAAAACAAGGTCGTTGTTCAATATAGTTTAAGAACAGAATGCATTTCGTTGAAATTCGCAGATTTCCTTCAAGTTTTGGTAATCACTATAAGTACTTCAATATTCTAAATTAAAGTTCATCTATTCAGGTTGTTATATTCTATTTTGTATTAATAAAGAACGAAAAGTCTCTGTGATGCTCTTAAATAAAGTAATAAAGCACGACTTTTGTTATTTAAATATTTGTACGAATGGAGCTATTGCATTTAAAATGTAATACGTCAACTCTCTCTCTCTCTATGCTTATACTTTATCTACTAATGCCAAATAGCGAAACGAGGAGCGCTGGTATCTACATTTCATACGCTCTGTGTAAATATGTGTATTCTAAAAAATACCAGTACAAACATATTTTGTACTTTTATTCTGGAAAGCCATTATCTCCCGACGCAAATTACCTCACGCATTTCTCTTTCTTTCTCGTTCGCTTCTTCCTCTCCCTCCCGTCCTGTTTGCGCGCGCATGTGTATTATGAGATTGCGAAAAGATATTTCATTCCAAGAAATGGAATACTAGAACAAAGAGCATAAGTAAACAAAAACTTGGCAACATAAAAGTATTTACGTTTCAGAAAGAAACAGCTGCTCTGTCAGACTCCCTCGAGACAACGATATTAACCAGAAAAGATAAACAAAACTAGCAAATGCATGCGTATTTATTATATCTCTAAGTGTACACAGAGAAAGAATAAAGGGGGAAATATTAAAAAGAGTTAGTAAGAGAATGTAAAATTGGGTCTTGTTTGCTCTGACTGTACTGAAGTTACCTCATGCCAAAATTTCCCAAACCTGCTGACATTACTTTAATTAAATTCGTATAAGGAGTTAAAAATAGACCGTTGCTTGTTTGGCCTAAAAAGGAGACAACTTCCTCGTCTCTCTTGAATACAAAATGAAATAGTGGTGCAAGTCCGTAAAGAACGGTACTATTCAATGCATAAATGGATTTTATTACAGATTTAGAATATCTAGTTGTTTATGTAACGATCCTATAGTGTAGTTATTGGGATACGAGCGAGAGGTAAGTTTGAACGCGAGCAAAGTGACCACCGAAATACCTCACGAGTATTCTAAACTCCATTATATGAGAGTTGTCTAGGACATGTACATATATAATAAATATATAATATTAAATATACCATATACGAAAGGTGAACTCCACCAACCGCTATGCGTGTTATACGCATCGTCGATGACAAATGAAATTCGACTCACGGTGATAGTTGATTTGCAAGATGGAGAGTGAGGTATTTTGGCCTAGTGATATGGAATTTAGTTCCATGCCTCCTGTAATAAGAGAGGACCGAGTCATGGCAAGGAGAATAACAAAATGTCCTTATAGCTTACATTGAAGAAATGTTCCAAAACAGTGAAATCTCCTACCTCGTGGACACATTATTCAGTGTTGAAACCTACTCTAAATGTGAAACATGGAATTAATATATCCCAATATAAGAAGTTGTACTCCTGTTAAAACAGAAATCGGCAGGGAAAAAAAGCGTAAATATTTTCCACAGATGAAACTAAAACCTTTATTGATGAAGCACCTGATAATACATATCTACCAATATAACTACTCTCGTAAAAAAATCTGATGTGTTCCAATCACTTGACTTTCTCTACATCTCTGCAACAAATTATTGTTAGAAAGTTTATGCTTCTATATATTTCATGATAATCGAGAAAAAATTAGCAGATACTAAGGTTAAATACTAAATTTGGTTCTTTACCGACTTTTCGTTTTTTAATTATCGTGTTCACAGATACACGGACACACGTGGACCTTTTTCTGAAAATGTTTTTATTTGGGGGGGGGGAATTATGGGTCTACAAAATATATATTTCCAGTGAAATCTCGGTATCGAATTTTTGGGCGGAGTGCAATACCATCTCTGTGCATTTAGTGAGTGATATCGCACTTTACGCTGTGCGACAAGAAGTCGGTCATTTCTCCGATGTTTTTATACTAAATAAGCAAAAGAAGGAGATAGCAACGAGAGAGAGGGGGGGGGGACGTGGGAGAGTGAGATTAGAGAAACACTCGAGGCAGAGAGAGAGAGAGAGTGAGATTGTGTGTGTGAGAGATAGAGATAGATAGATTTCGTATTTGATGGCCAGTAGTTGTACGGGATGCTGGTGAAGTGTGCCCATAGCTGAAATTTGGTCAGCATTTTAAAATACGTATATTTTTAAAAAATCTTATGTGTTCCTTTCAGATGAGTTTCTCTAGCCGTTCCATAGTCAAGTATTTTAAAAGCTGTTCGGTAAGTGAAATAATTGAGGTTCGGTTCGCTTAGTATGATCCCGTTTAAGAAAAGTTAAGGTAGTTTAAAAGTGAAACCAGTAACAAGGAATATTTCAAATCCGGTAAACTCAACAAGAAAAACGTATATAACACAAATTGTGTGTTTTAAACAATTCTAAACTTTTTGTGATGTAAATTTTTGTCTATCTCTTACCGTTTAGCCGTTATGAAACATTTTGTAAAACTCATCCAGAATAAAGAGGTCTTCAGAGATTATTTATAGAAAACTCAAAATATACGTTTTCTTTGTGCTGTAAATATCTTTAATACTCGGTGTTTTAATAACATTCGTTTGACCATTTTTGAGAAAAACAATATTTTCAATTTTTTTTCATGTAAAGGGTAGTTTGTGTTGGGGGAATTTTCTTGAAAATCTTTGTGTCGCATCCTTGGAAGATACTAAGCCTAAATACCTAGTTTGATATTTAACGGCCTTTTCGTTTTTGAGCAATGCTGTCCACATACACCACATATGCACACACGCGTATCTTTTTCTAAAAATATTTTTTTTTGCACTCAGGGGATCCCAAAAAAGAAAAAAGAAAAATGTTTGTATAACTGGTAAACCATAAGATAGATAATAGATAGATAATGCCACATACATTTTTTTATAGAGTTAACCGTTTCCAAGATATTCCGCATTAGGGGTTTCAGTTTTACCTTTTCTCAAAAGGGAGACATCTTTCTTTTCATCGCTCATTTGTTTACTCCTAACAAGCAAAGAGAACCGTGTTTGAAAATTTCACATAGCAACCAACTGTTCAGATATTCGAATATCGCTTTAGTCTACAAATTTAGTCTTAGTCTTTACAAATAAGCAAGCTATAAGACCAATTTTGGGCTGTCGATGTCGTCGAATGGTCAGTGAGCTGACTTCTCCGAATTTAAAGCCCAGCTGGGGCGGAAAAGTTTTCTTTAACAAGAATCATTTCCTATCCTTCCACAGATTCTGGAAGTGGTAAGTGTGTGTGTGTGTGTGTGTGTGTGTGTGTGTGTGTGTGTGTGTGCAAATAAAATTACAAAAAAAAAAAAAAAAAAAAAAAATCCAATGATAAATAACCTAAAGGCAAGGAGTTGTTTCTAAAGCAAAGCCCCCGATATGACTTTAGATGTTAGAGAGGGCTAGGTTTATAAATGAAACAAATACCAATAATAGTAAGTCATTTCCAGAACTCAACAACGCGAAAAACGTTTCTCTATATATTTAAAAGACAGTCGCATCTGAAATCAGGAGGGATAAGAGTGGAAAGTCTCACGTATATAAGTGATAGAGAAAATAAATAAAGTACTTTGGACATGTTGAGTTTTGGAACGGCTGTTCACTTTTAGAGCCCAGTTTGAAGGAAACGTCTAGCATAAGATGAGTCATAGTACTCAAATTATTTAAATTTGACTTATTTCTGTGTGTCAGCATTTATTAAATAAATAAGGTTTACACGATTTCTTATAATGTAATTTGGGTTTGAAAACAAAGTCTTGAACTTAAATTAACATAAGCGCACTGGAAAATGAATTAACTCTATACTTTATAGACCGCTGCGTCCCCCATCTCGGTCTACTACAGACGTCATGGATGGGGTACAGTATTGGAGTGTGAGACGTGGTGAGCGTGGTCCCCCCTGTCGGTTAATGCAGTCCTCATGACCTGGAGCCGCTACTTCTCCATCAAGTAGCTCCTCAATTGGCCCCCCCAGGGACCTTACGAGGCTGAGGGCACCGCGGGCCAGGTCTCCCAGCGGGGGAAAAATCCCCACGCCGGTACTGGGGATCGAACCCAGGTCTCCCGCTTGGTAAGCAGCTGCGCTACCACCGCGCTAAGGAGACGACCATACTTTATAGACCTTGTTGTAAATGAAAATTACTTATGCTGAAACAGAAGAGAAGATAAGTATGATAAATATATGATAATCCTAAATGTAAACATAGCTTTAACATCTTGCCTTACCGTTACAGGAAATCTCAGTATAAGATGTTACTAATTCAAATCAATGCAACTCTGATGTTTTCATCATGAACCGCATCTTGACTTTCCTTTGTTTTTTGCTATGCTACATTTCGGTGAAATAAAAGTTTTGGCAGTGAACGCCATTATTTGCCATAATATTTTTCCAGAAGATTGCTTACGTCTAATATTTTGGCTGGTTTAGACCAAACTCAAGTTCTATTGATTCTGGCTGACCAGTAAGGCCTTTTAGCTGCCCCAACATCTGTGAAGTAGGCCACTCATGTTGTAGAGAGACTGTTGTCTGGATCTTTCGCAGTATGAATCGTTTGGCTTTGGAGAATTTAAAATGCCATGGAGCCGGAACCTTGAAGACTTACTTCTTGCAATTATAAAACATCTCTGGGTGAATGAGTTGAAGATTTTAAAATATTCTTTTGGCTGAACTCTTACCCGCTGTTTCTTCACTACTTTTTCGATTATTCCAACTACTCTATTTGGGGACATATATGAATGCCCAGATACAGGGAAAGTACACAAGTGTTTTTTCATGTTTTGGGTCGCATTTTGTAATCATAAAGACAACATTCCTATCATGATGGAATTTTTGTTCTCCCCCCCCCCCCCGCAACCATCGGTAAACAGACTTTAGAAATATTTTCATCGAAAGCAACACTGTTTAGCCTGTGATGAATGCAAGAGGCAATTTCATTGAATCCTTCATTCCATCCAGCTTTGACCAAGTGTACACAAATGTCTTTTGTTTAGTTTGTGAATCCTTTGAAGTACCCTGGCAAACTGTGAACTTGTATAAATAAAATTGGCTATTATAATATGCAGCTTGATCTGCTACTTTGGTGAGGACACGATTTTTTTCGCAATCGAAAGAAAACATACTATCATTTTGATTTCTTTTCTTCAGTAACTGAAAGAACTCCTTGCACGAGCTTTGTGAAATCCCAACTGAAGCAACAACTACAACTCAACAATTTCTGACTTACAAGCTTGTTTTATTCTTTCTTCCAACGCTGTTCATTTAGAACATTTACGTGAAACAGGAGCAGCGAAACGGATGTTGTATTTTAGGTTGAAGATATTGAGAAGGTTCTTATATTTTACTCTTAGTAAACAGATTTGTTATATTCTCTGCACATAATTTTTCAATTTAATTCTGATGGCAGATACAAATCTTTGGTTTTACCCCTACTGTAACGAGATTCAAGAGGGGTAAGTGTTTCAAAGTAGTTCTACACACTGTGTTTTCTTTCTAATGGTTCGTTGAGCGTGTGTCACTTCCCCTTCTTTCTTGTGGTGGCATCCAGTGATTAGTTGCTCTTTTTCCAACCTCTGCATTCTAGCTGTAGAACGGATACACACATAACTGACACGAAGGCAGATTGACAAACTTGCAGTACGCGCCTCTTACCCTGGATTAACGATGGAATGTGATACCTCAGTGTTTACAGCTTTACGTTTCCTCTTGTCATCTATTCCTTGTCTGGGGTGTCTGAACTGTCAGATGCCGCAAAATGAAAGCATACTGACATATTTTGTTGCGTGATGCATAAAATCCTGGATAACATCGATTCAAGTATTGAAGATCTCCTCAGGAACATGGAAATCTCGGTGCATGTCTACAGGTGAGTTTACCCAAAAGAGATTTTCAAGAATGCCTGAAATGAAATATAGCACGCTTTTTAGGCTTTCTTCCTTAACCCATTTTGAGTTTACGTTGGGTTTACTAATGACATAAATGAAATAGATTCAGTGACATGATTAAAACAAAAATCACTGATCTTGTCAACTTTTCCTGCGTTTCTTTTAACAACCTTTCATCTCTTGTTGGTTTTCTTCCTCGTTCTTCATTAGCGTTAGCGATTTTTCTCACTGTTGCATACTTTTATTTCTGCGTCCATCCTTGACAAAAAAAAAAAAAAAATCTCACAGACTGAAAATAATGGACATCTGTTTGTTGGCAGTCAATAATGAGAGTTCAGTACCTTGGCGTATTTCCTTTAAACACTATCGCCAACATTTAAAATAGCGAATTCCCTGCAATAGTTTTATAAGGAATCAGGGATGTATGTAGAGTTATGGAACGCACATGTACGTTATGTTAAATTTCAAATGGGATCGCCTTTTTCTATGCCTTGTTACAACGGAACATGTTCAGATTTGGAACTCCTAATTTTCACATGTTGTAAAAAGGTTTGCGAAACTGCCATTGGGTCAATTATTGTTCATGATGGATGTGTTTAGTTTTGGAAATGACCTGCTCAACCACTGGGGTAGCAGCGGTCATTACCCCGTTTGACGTTAACGTTTAACCGCTAAAGGGCCGCGGATTCGCATCCGATTTGGGCATGGATGTGTTTCAGTGTTTGTGTTCTCTCTCAGTAATTAATTTTCCTATGATGGCCAATTAGGTCACGTCTGAACGCCATTACTGTGTCAAAAAAAGAGACTAATTCTACTAATGTTTATCTCAATTAACATGATGTAAACAAAAGAATAATCTTTTGCAAGAAAGGGTTGTTCATGGATCAGCTAGAGAGGTCATGTGAATGGAACCAATACTATTTTTAAAAGCTCACGCTATGCATTTCCAAATTGAAATTTGATGTTTTTTTCTATGGGCAGGAGTAATATAAACGAGATATAAAACGGATGAGTACATACCGTTTGAGAAAAGCTTAAGTGTATTAAAACTGAAACCAAGAACAGGGAATATTTCGAAATGGTTAGCTCCGAATAAAGTATAAATTGTGAGTTTTAATGAGATCTACATTTATGTGGGATACATTTTTCACTTTATCTTACGTTTTACCAGTTATGAAACATTAATGCAGAAATCTAAAGATACATTTCACAGATTACATTGGCTCAATAGTACAACAAATGACGTTAACAACAAATTGAGTTTGCTTCAAAAGAGAAGAGAAGCTCTGCTGAAATTTTAAAAAGTATAAGGATACCAATGAATATATATGGGCCAGAATGTTGGGTAATAAACAAAAATTTCGAAAGAAGAATAGGGGAAGCTGAAATTAGGTTTTTTGCTTTCTCTACATAGTACTAACATGGCAATGAAAATATTGCATTCCATCCAAAAATTCCATCCTGGGATATCACTATAAATACATCCCGGTATTCAAAAACGTCATTTTTAGAAAAAGCTCCACGCGCGAGCGCGTAAATACATGTTGTGCTTGAGTCCGTATGTCAGTCTGTGAGCAATGTAACTCAAAAGAAAAAATCTGATGTGTTCCATTCACATGACTTTCTCTACAAATCTGCAATAAATTATTGTTAAAAAGCTTATGGTTCTTATGCTTACTTCCTGCTAATCGAGAAAAAATTAGCAGAAATAGTCTTATTACTTGCTTCCTTGCAAGTAGAAGTGAAATAAGGGTTAAAGTGATGGTCAAAAGCTGGTTGCAATGTGACTGAAGTTCCTTTGTTTGTATGGACACGAGTTCACAAAGTCCTATATGAGAAAAATATGCTTTTTTATAGCTGAAACCACAAAACAAGGAATATCTCAAAAACAATCAACTCCACGAAAAACATGTATATTACATAAATTGTGTGTTTTAAAGTGCTCTACATTTGTTGTGTGGTAAGTTTTTGTCCATCTCTTACGGTTTAGCGGTTATGCAAAATTTCGTAAAATTGACCCAGAATAAAGTAGACTTCAGAGGCTATTCCCAGAAAATTCAAAATATGCATTTTATTTGCCAGGTAAATATCTTTAATATACGATAATTTGATCAAAATCGTAAGAGCTATTTTTTAGAAAATCATAATTTTCGAAAAAAGCTCCATGTAAAGGGTAGTTTGGGGTGGGGGATTTTCTCAAAATCTTCGTGTCGCATTCCTGGAAGATACTAAACTTAAATTCAAAGTTTGTTATTTTACCGACTTTACGTTTTTGAGTTATCGTGTTCACAGACACACGGACACACGAACACACGGACACACTGACACACGGACACACGTACACACACACGGACCTTTTTCTGAAAATACTTTTTTTGGATACAGGGTACCCTAAAACATATATTTCCCGTGAAATCTCGATATCGAATTTTTTGGTGGAGTGCAATAGCTTCTCTATACACTATGAATGTAGTGCGTATAGAGAAAGTAAACATCGTTTAAATACCAAACTTTCAAGGATGCGACACGAAGATTTTCGAGAAAACCCTCAGTACGTGGAAAAATGTTCATAAATAGGCCTAATGATCTGATATAAAGTCATGTATATTAAATCTATTTACATGACAAAAATCTTATGTGTACCATTCACATGACTTTCTCTACATCGCCCTCCGTGGTGTAATGGTTACCATGCTGACTTCATATACCCAAAGTCGCGGGTTCAAACTCGGCGGAGGACGATGGATTTTTTCGGAAGGGAAGTAAAGCCGTGGGTCCCGTGTCGTAGATTTACGGCACGTAAAAGAACCTCAAGCCTGATAAGAGAGGCCTCTGAGCAAAATTAAGCGATCTTTCACGCCCAATATAGAATGGGACGCTGAGAACCAAATCAGTTAAAGAGCGTCCATAAATAACACGCCATTTATTTATTTTTCTCTGCAAAAATTATTGTTAAAAACTTATGCCTCTATTTACTTCATGCTACTCGAGAACAAATTAGCAGAAATAATCTTATTACTTGTTTCCTTGTAAGTAGAAGCGAAATAAGGGAGTACCATAGGTTAAAGTGATAGTCAAAAGCTGGTTGCTCTGTGACAAGCTCCTTTGTTTATATAGGAGTTGACAAATTCCTATATGAGAAAAGTAAGTTTTTCATAGCTGAAACCAAAAAAAAAATTAATGTCTCAAAAACGATCAACTCCACCAAAAGAATGTATATAACTTAAATTGTGTGTTTTAACGTGCTCTACATTTCTTTTGTAGTAAGTTTTTAGCTAAGTCTTACGGTTTAGCAGTTATGCAAAATTCCTAAAATTCGTCCAGAATAAAGTAGTCTTCAGAGGCTATTCCCAGAAAATTCAAGATATACATTTTGTTTATCAGGAAAATATCTTTAATATTTGATGTTTTAATCGAAATCGTTAGAGCCATTTTTGCGAAAATCAACATTTTCGAAAAAAGTTCCATGTAAAGCGTAGTTTGGGGTGGCGGGATTTTTCTCAAAACCTTTGTGTCGCATCCCTGGAAAATACTAAACTTAAATACCAAGTTTGGTATTTTACCGACTTTTCGTTTTTGAGTTATCGTGTTCACAGACACACGGGCACACACACACACACACACACACACACACACACACATATTTACACACACGGACCTTTCTGTGAAAATGCTTTTTCTTTCTCTAGCCACATATGTACAATGTACATAGGGTTAGAGAAGTATTGTGTTCCACCAAAAATTCGATACCGAGATTTCACCGGAAATACATGTTTTAGGACCCCCTGTATCCAAAAAAAAATCTGATGTGTACCATTCACATGACTTTCTCCATATCCCTGCAACAAATAATTCTTAAAAAGCTTATACTTCTATTTACTTTATGCTAATCAGAAAAAATTAGCAGAAATAGTCTTATTACTCGCTTCCTTGTAAGTAGAAACGAAATAAGGGACATCGGTTGGTTAAAGTGATAGTCAAAAGCTGGTTGCTATGTCAATGAAGTTCCTTTGTTTATATGGATAGGAGTTGACAAGTTCCTGTATGAGAAAAGTATACGTTTTTCATAGCAGAAACCAAAAATAAGGAATGTCACAAAAACGACGAACTCCACGAAAAAAACGTATATAATATAAATTGTGTGTTTTAAAGTGCTCTACATTTTTTGTGTAGTAAGTTTTTGTCCATCTCTTACGGTTTAGCAGTCATTCACAATTTAGTAAAATTCATCCAGAATAAACTACTCTTCATAGGCTATTCCCAGAAAATTCAAGATATACATTTCATTTGTCAGGTAAATATGTTTAATATCCGCAATTTTAATCAAAATCGTTAGAGCCATTTTTGAGAAAATCAAAATTTTAGAAAAAAGTTCCATGTAAAGGGTAGTTGGAGGTGGGAGGATTTTTCTCAAAATCTTCCTGTCGCATCCCTGGAAGATACTAAACTTAAATACCTAGTTTGGTATTTTACCGACTTTTCGTTTTTGAGTTATCGTGTTCACAGACACACGGACATACGGACACACGAACACACGGACACACACACACACACACACACACACACACACACACACACACACACACACACACACACGGACCTTTTTGTGAAAATGCTTTTTTTGGATATTGGGGACCCTAAAACATATATTTCGGTGAAATCTCGGTATCGAATTTTTGGTGGAGTGCAATACTTTCTCTATACACTATGTACATAGTGCGTATGGAGAAAGTAAAAAGCATTTTCAGAAAAAAGTCCATGTGTGTGTGTGTGTGTGTGTGTGTGTGTATCCGTGTGTCTGTGAACATGATAACTCAGAAAGGAAAAGTAGCTAAAATACCAAACCTGGTATTTAAGTTTAGTATCTTCCTGGGATGCAACACCAGGATTTTGAGAAAAATCCCCCCCACCCCAAACTACCCTTTACATGGAGCTTTTTTCGAAAATTTTGATTTTTTTAAAAATGGCTCTAACGATTTTGATTAAAATATCATATATTAAAGATATTTACCTAACAAATAAAATGTATATCTTGAATTTTCTGGGAACAGCTTCTGAAGACCTGTATTTTGGATGATTCTTTCTTAATTTGGCATAACTAGTAAACCGTAAGAAATAGACAAAAACTTACGATACAAAAAATTTAGATTTTGTTAAAATACACAAGTTATGTCATATACATTTTTCTCGTGGAGCTTACCGTTTTCGAGGTATTCATTGTTATTAGTTTCAGAGGTGAAGTACTTACACTTTTCTCAGACGGGAGTGTCCATTTTTCTTTTGTTCTACTCCTGGCCAAGAAAAGAAGCGATATGTAATGACAATCGCATAACGACAGCTTTTAAAACATTTGACTATTGGTTTAGCCTAGTGTATTCCTTTATTTTCTTCCTACTTATACGGAACTAAATAATAAGAACATTGTGCTAATGAGTACCACGATTAGCAAGGTGCAGAGAGAAGAAGAATCTTATGTATGAAGTTTGTAGAACAGGTAGAGAAATTCATGTGAGTGTAACACATCAAATTTTATTTTTTATATTAGGGACTGTAAAACATATATTCCGGTGAAATCTCCGTATCGAATTTTTAGATGGAGTGCAATACCTTCTCTATACACTATGCACATAGTGCGTGTACAGAAAGGAATAAAAAGTAAATCTTGAACTATAGGTCTCTTCATTCTCGATGATTTTTGAGTAGCTGGTACTCCGTAAGAGTTAGACAATCATTGTAGATTTGGTTAAAACACGCCTTTTATGTCATCGATTTTTTTGTGGAGCTAACAATTTCTAGACATTCCTTGTTATTGACTTCAAATACCTAAACTTTTCTCAAACGGCAATGTCTTATTCCTTTTTCTTTTGTTCTTTTCCTAGCCATGTAAATAGAATCGAATTTCAATAACCAACTTTCAGCTCTTAAAAATATTGCCTATATCTTTAGCCTGGCGTATTTCTTCATTTCTCTTCTGCTTATGTGGGATTAATCGTAAGTAATAATACCATTTCTGCTAATGTGTATCTTTATTAGCATGAAGTAGATGGAAAATAGGATTTTTAAGAATAGTTTGTTACAGAACAAGTAGAGAAAGTCAAGCGAATACATCACATCTAAGTTTTAAAGATGTAGCAGATTTTTTGTTTAAAGGATGAAGCAATATTTATCATTACGGAACAATAATTATATTTGTGCATGTTTGTTTACGTGTCATTGGTAGTCTTCTTGGTAAGAGCTCGTCTTTTTACCGTTGGGTATGTTTTTATTTAGTACTCTGTGGTTTCATTTTGGAAAGATAGAATTTCGTTATGTTTTTGTTTTCTCGTCAGTCAACTTTTGTATATGGTGACGAGTAGCTTCATTCTGAGTAAATAAGCTGTTTTAGAACGCAAAATGTTACAGTAGCCAGCTAAGATTTTAAACTTGATTCACTTCTCCTACTGACCTCGTCGGGGAAGGAGATCCATTCTGGCTCTTCGATATACTTCGCCTGTGAAGAAGGTTAATTCTATAAATAATTTTTGCTTTGATATATTGCTTCGGAGAATATAGTGGTCGTGCTATTCGACGAAATAGTCACCCTCCGTGGTGTAATGGTTATCATATACCCGAGGCGGAGGACGAGGACTTTTTTTCGGGCGTAAAAATCCTTAGCATGGCTTTCTTCGGAAGGGAATGAAAGTCGTTCGTCCCGTGTCGTAGATTTACGGCACAGAAAAGAACTTAAAGCCTGATTGAGAGGCTTCTGAGCAAAATTAAGCTGTCTTTCACGCCCAGTATAGAACGGGACGCTGAGAATCGCAGCAGTTAAAGAGCGTCCATAAATAACGCTCCATCTTTTTTATTTCGCCGAGATAATTAATAATTTTTGGGGAAATTACTGTCCGGATTATTCTTGTCGAAGTGAGACAGAAAGAGAATTACTCTTATCTTTTGATAAGAAATAAGTTGAATATTTTGCTTCAAAAAGAAGGTTATCGTTTATATTAGAATTATTTTATTTTGGAAATTTCATAATAAAAACGAAGTTTGTTCCTTTCTAGGTAATTACTGCACCATTAACACACCCTGAGAGGAAAGAGTTGCGAGAAATGCTCTGCCGACTGATCTGAGTTTTACTGCTGCAAGGATAAGAAGAAAATTCCAGAAATAGGAAATTATCTCAAAGTTTGAGTATTGAATATGATTGAAGAATATGAAAACAATTGGTATGCACAATCATGGGAAAAGAAGGTATACTTCTGAATATTTCAAAATATAAACCGAAAAGTAACAGAATTCGTGGCCGATTCAATAAGAGAGGATCGTTCATTTATTTAATTTAAATATTTACTTAACTTGCTTAATATTAATTATTAACATTTAATTTTAGTGTTTTATTCTATATTTTTGTGTTTTGTGAGTATTTTCTTCCAAGCGAACAGACTAATAAAAGTCAAATTCGGGAAGAATAATGATGATGCTAAGTTGAATCGTTTCCTAAATTTAAACGCAAACTCAGTTGGGACTGGAGTTTCTGTGTGCCCGATCTTTACTTGCACCTTGAATGTGACGCAACAACAGTTCTTTCAGTAACACGCTGAGCGCATTTCTATCATGAATATTCATAAACACACTCACTTCCAATGTTTATTTTTCAGCTTGCCTATTCAAATGTCTGCTTGCGAATTTATTTCAACAACAAGTTCTCCGCGACAGCGCGCCTCAAGGGACAAAAGCTTGCTAAGCCAATAGACGCACGATAACTCACAATTTTGTTTCAGAAACCTCTTAGAGATAAATGTATGTTTTCGTTTATGTGCCGCGACTTAAAAGACCTTTTACCTTAAAGCACTTCCGAGATAAAAGTTATTTCCGTGAAAAGGTAGCGGATATCTTTCAGTGAAGTTAGTTATGTGGCTTTACGGATTTTGTCTTATAACTCAATTCTACCCAAATCAATCTCCTCGAAAAGAAATCCTTAATCTGGTTTAGAACTCAACTTAATAAAGTAATTTAGAATCACTCTTTGAATACATAGATAACGGAATGGTAGTCAGATTAAATGCCATAGCCGGGATTTGAACGTTGGATCTACCGGTCTCTAGCCGGTTGCTTTACCACTGGGCTACCATGGCAACATCCGACGCGGCATTATATTTATTTTATTCACATGTTTCCTGGTATCACAATTTTTACCGAGAAACATGTGAGTCAGTTGAGTTTAGTGCCGTATCGGTATGCTGCCATGGTAGCTCTGCAGTCAGAGCACCCGTCTAGAGGCCGGAAGTTCCATGGTTCAAATCCCAGCCATAAAATTAAATTTTTCTGTGTAACTCTACCTATTCAACTCCTTTCTTACACGCGGCTAGTGTAGAAAAACAATTAACTAGCATAGCTTTTGCTTTTAATTGTAGAATTAATTATTAAACTGGCGCCTGATTCACAATGTTTAAATTCCTTGTAAATTGTAAATTTTGTTTGTACAAATCTTGAAGTTTAAATATCTAAAGCGCGTCTCGTCTTAAAATACAGTACAGCTTAAATGGATCGTACTGTTATCACATGTATTGTACGGGAGTCTTGAGCTTTGCGGCTCAGCTGCGTTCGACAAGTCCAGTGTCAATTATACATCACAAAATAGTGAACTATGTACACCGCTATTTGAGGCTATTGTGATACATTTATTTTTCATATTCATTTTATCTCTCCTCTTTATATTTTTAATACTTGGAAAAAAGATATAAACTATGGATATATAGAATTATAAAAGTTGTAATTTTGTAAGGTATCATCATAGCTTACTCTTAACAAACTTATATTCAAATGGGTGGAATGGGTGAACTGTATTTTGAGTTAACCTAGCGTGTTTTTGTTTCCCTCACCCTCGTTGCTCTCTATTTTAATGGCGTCTTTACAGGTCCTTTTATTTGTATTTTTTTTACCCTACACGCTACTGTTGCTGAACACCCATTAGCCTTAACTGTTACATTTATTCCCTTGAATAATTTAAACATTCGTTATTATTTTTCGTTTCTTTGTAGTTTCGCAACATTTTGGCTTGTTTTAAAAGCTTTCTCAAACCCTTGTCAACATTTTCTCTCGCTTGTTCCCCTGCAGACCCAATAACAAAAACGTTTCTCGTTGCCTAACTTTCTACTGCATTGGTATATAATTTTCCATAGACATTTGATTTAAAAAAATCTGATTCGTTCCATTCACATGACTTTCTCTACCTGATCTGCAAACAAATTATTCTGACAAACAATTATTCTTTTATCTACATCGAGATAATGATACAAATTAATAGAAATGGTCTTATTACTGGTGTTTTTGTAAATAGAAGGGAAATAAGAGAATACATTAGGCTCAAGCGATAGTCAATTTTATTTAAAAGCTGGTTGCTATGTAAACAATTAAAGCTCGGTTCGCTTTGCATTGCCAGTAAAACAAGAGAGACGAAACGAATGGTGATCTCGTTTGAGAAAAGTTATGTAGCTTAAAATTGAAACTAATAACAAAGAATATCCCGGAAGCTGTCAAGTCTATAACAAAAAGTTTATGACATAAATTGTGTGTTTTTAACAAGATTTACATTTTTTGTGTAGTAAGTTTGTCTATTTCTTGTGGTTTACCATTTAGAAGAATTCATCCAAAATGAATAGGTTTTCAGAAGTTTTTACCAGAACATTAAAGAAATACCCTTTATTTTTTATGTAAATATCTTTAATACACCTACGGTATTTTAATCAAAATCGTTAGAGTCATTCTTGAGAAAAACAAAATGTTGTAAAGGTTAGTTTGAAGAGAGGAAACTTTCTTGAAAATCTTCGTGTTGCATTCTTGGAATATGTTAAACTTAAATAGCAACTGTGGTATTTAACGATATTTTAGTATTTGAGCGATGCTGTGTACAGACAGACACACAGACACTCATACACACACACACACAAAACACACACACAAACGGCCATTTTTCTGAAAATTAATTTTTGGTCTCAGGGGACCTTAAAATATATATTTCCGGCAAAATCTCGACATCGAAATTTTGGGTGTAATACAATATCTTTTCTATACACTATGTATATGGTACGTGTAAAGAAAATAAAATGGTAAAGCTCATCTTATTAAATATAGAGCATTTATGGTATACATTTCTAATGTAATCTACCCAAAAAAAAATATTGTAGCGTTTTCATTGTTAATTTATTAGTTATTGTACGATAAACATAGAAATTCAAATATCCGACTTGAACTGAAAAATATGTTTTCTTCGGCTAAAATGGTGAAGAATCTTAGAGAAAATATTCTGCCTAGTATAATATGTCCAAAGCTGAAAATTATAAGAAGTGAATGTTTACACTATGTTGCTACCAAATTAGTGACAGCACTAGAACAGAAGATACCGAAATATATGATAACATTTATGCATTAGACAGAGACAGAGCTATCCCATTTAACGCCATACTGTCTTTTAAGGTTGAGACAGGCTACAAAAACAAAATACTTGCAAATGTTTTGCTTCACAGGCAAATAATATTTTCACACATTTGGATAGCGTGTTTTTGAAGTAAGCCTGTTATCTACAAATGGCTCGATGTTTGTAAAAGATTATTATATTTAATAGTATTTTATCAAAAGATAAAACACAATAAAAGTGTAAAACTATATTTAGTTTGTACACAGTAAATTATAACTGAAAACTATATAAACAGCTATTTAGCAACAGTTCCAGTGGTTCAAATAACATGCAAGGTAGGGTTGAATACAAACATGTTAGGCTCAGAATTAATAATCACTTCACTTGACACTTGAATCAAGAAAAGAAATTTTAGAAAATGGTCCGTCTGTGTGCAGCATAATTCAAAAATAAAAAAACCACTTAATACAAAACTGGGTATTTAAGTTCAGCATCTTTCAAGGATGCGACACGGAGATTTTCAAGAAAATCCTTCACTCCAAACTACCCGGCTAATGGAAAGCGTTTGGAAAGTTTTGACATTTTCAAAAATGACTCTATTTATTTTGATAAAATATAATTTGTTTAAGATATTTTCATGAAAAGTAAAATGTATATCTGGGATTAACCTCTGAAACACTCATAATTCTGAAAGACTTATGCATAGCTTATTAACTGTCAGAGGTAGACAAAAACTTACTATATCAAGGATGTAAATCTCGTTAAAACAAGATTTATGTAAAATTAAACTTTTTGTGGAGTTAACCATATATTCCTTGTTTTTTATTTCAGGTTTATAATGCACAAATGGTAGGTGGTTATCTTGTTATTCCTCCTGTAGAAACAAGGAGGACGATATTCCAAAACCATCATATTATAGCGAGCTGGAGGTAAACTCTACTTATTAACGGGACGCAAGAGCATCGGTCGAGCAATAACAGGTGCGCTGAAAACTTGAACTTTGTTACAATTTATGTATTAGCCTGGAAATGAAAGTAAAATTGGCTGCAAGAGAAACATAGAAAATCCTTTATTTATTAAAGATAGATTGAGAATGTTTTATCATGTTATTTTATCTTTTTACATTGTAGTAGAACACGAGAAATGAAAATCTCGATGCATCTAAGAACTTTTCCAGCGGGATGGCTAACCCGTGTTAGGCCTTCTCTCTGGCTACTTCCTATTTAATACCCGCTCCGCAACCGTCGCTAAGGAAAAACCCGCACATGCGCAGAGACCCCAAATTTCGGCAGCCTTCACAAATTCCAAGTAAGATGCTACATCCCCCTCCTCGTAGAAGGCGACAACCTCAAAGAAACGTATAATAAATTCTGAAAGAGAAAGTAATGAACTTACACACAAAAATAATAGTCCACAATCAGAGAAATGGGAAAAAATTACAATAACTAATATCTCTTGAATTTTCTTATTTTGCTTCACAAAATGTTATAATATTTGTATTTTTTTTATTCTTTTTTGCTTTGACTCTTGTTCTTGTTATTCCCCCTCGTAGAGATCCAAAGCAACAGTTTTAATTTATAATTTTAGTGTGCAGCACTTTTGAATGTATTTTTAAAAAATTGATAGGTTTTAACACTTTTATTGTCGCACTTTCTTGAAGTTACAATAGTAGATTTTATGTGAGCCTGGCCCTTTCTCTCCACACACACACTTGTAGTCTTGATGGGGAAGTTTTATGTTCTTCCCAGCAGTAGATATGTGTGCACTTAAATAATGTTTTTATTTATTATTTATTTAGCTTGTGTGACGAAGTGTTTCCGTATTAACAGCTGTGTATAAGTGTGATGCTGCATGTTGTAGTTTTTAGATCATAAGGACCGCACTCGTTTCGCCGCCAACTCCGGTTGGTGAGAAATTTCCTACGATTGACATTTGTGGGTGTGTCGTCTGCTGGCAGGGGCCCGCCAGGCTGCTGACCAATCATAGTGTATGAATACATTACCATCATGTCATGGCGTCGCAACACCTACGGGTTCTCATGCATGACTGTTCTGCTTGTTTGCAATCTCATTGTTTGATTTCATCCTGTGAAAAATTCGGTTATGTTTACCCAGTGATTCCGTAAGGATTTACATTTGTAATCTACCTTTTATACTTTGCGAACATTGCTCTTGTTTTCATTCTAGAAGTACCATGAGTGACACTGTGTCTTGAAAATGACAAAAATAACGAATAGAGGTAACGTTTGACGAAGTAATAAAACTTTTAGGTTTAGTGAAGTACAGGATCCAATATTGAAAGGAATAGATGAGGTAACTAGTGAGAAATGGGTAAAAGTAGTTCAACACACGAGAGGTGTAATAGAAAATGCATGGAAAGAAGGCATTTTACAGGAATCAATGGAACATGAGGAGCTGCAGACGGACAGCAAGCAAATATGGTAACAGCGTACCGAGGCAGCCACCTATCAGCAGGAATCTCAATCACAAGGTAATTTCTCACTCATAAAACAGGTTGCAATAAGAACTTAGAGAAAGTAATCATCTACTGAAAAAAACATTGTGCTTCATTGGGACATTCTTTTGAAGTTTTCACCTTTTATATTATTCTCCTTGAAATTCCATTATATTTATCATTATAAACAATAATATTCATATTATAAACTGTGTGGATATTGTAAAATCTACCCTAAGAGGTAATTACACTTCTTGCAGTCTGTCATGTTGTTTCTTCCTTTCACAAACTTTTATGCGGGTGTATAAAGCTAACATAAGCAGCTTCTACATCCATTTACGAGAGATGAAATGGCAATCACAATGGCCCTTAATTGCACTTGTGTGTGACATAATGAATGCTGACTGTGGCCGTTGCACGAAATGAGGTAGACACTGTCCCTGAACTTGGTTTTGACACCTCGCCACGCTCTATTCACACCATAACCCTCAGTTCTGCGTGACGTAGTCTGAAAGGAACTTGTTTGCATAATTCCACTTCCCTCCTTGTTCTCGGCGCGAAAGAGTACACTGTGCTAAGATTCTTGGGTGCAACAAAGATTTACTGTGCTATAAATTCAAACGAGAACGTCTTGTCTCCGGAAAACTCTTCGCGGTAACATTAACAGGCTCAAAATAAACTTGAGCCTTTAGCTGGAGACTCTAATTGCTTCAACAAATACGCAGAAATTGTTATTAACCCTTAAATGCGCTGCTTTGCATATATGCAAAAATGATTTTAGGCATTGTTTTGGAATATTTTAATATTTCATTGGTAGTTTTTAATTATACTGTCCTTAATCAATAAATCAAGCATTTCCAGCCATTTGTGTTCAACAAAATCTGATATGTTACCATCACATGACTTTCTCTGTATCTCTGAAACAAACTATTGTTAAAAAGCTTATTCCTCTGTCTACTTCATGATAAACATTAGCAGAAATTGTCGTATAACCTGGTCCCGTGCAAGTAGAACGGAAAAAATCTAATATGTTCCATTCACATGATGTCCTTTAGCTGTTCGGCAAACAAACCTATCATTCAAAACATTAATTTGTCATCTACATCATGCTAATCAAGATAGACAGAAGCAGAATTAGTCTTATTACTAACTCCTTGTAACTAGAAGGGAAATAAGAAAATACACAGGCTAAAGCGATAGTCTCGTCCTTTAAAAGCCGATCGATATGGGGAAACAATTGATATTTCAATCTCTTTGCTTTCCAGGAGTAAATAAGTGAGAAAAGAGAAGAAAGATGTCTTCCCGTTTGAGAAAAGTTTAAGTGGCTAAAATTGAAATTAATAATCCGGAAATCTCGAAAACGGTTAACTCTACAAAAAAAGTGCATATGACGTAAATTGTATGTTTTAATGTGTAGCACGTTTTTGTATATCTCTTACGGATTGCCAGTTTTACAAAAGTCACCCAAAATGAAGAGGTCTTAAACATACGATATTTTAATTAAAATCGTTAGAGCCATTTTTGAGAAATTCAAAATTTCCGAAAAATGTTCGATGTAAAGGGTAGTCTGGGGTGAGGAGATTTTCTTGAAAATCTTCGTGTCGCATTCTTGGAAGATACCAAGCTTAAATACCAAGTTTGGTATTTAATGGTCTTTTCGTTTTTTAGTATGCTATCCACAGTCACACACACATACACACATACACACACATACAGACAGCTTTTTTGGATTCAGGGGTCTCAAAGCATGTATTTCCGGTGAAATCTCCGTATCTAATTTTTGGGTGCTATACGATACCTTCTTTATACATACTGTACATAATACGCGTAGAGAAAGTAAAAATATTAACATCTTTCAATAATATTATAGTGTTTTTTTAATTATAAAAAGCAAAATCCGTGCAGGTGCAGTCAAACGTACCCCGTCATCATCCTTTGCTACAGGCACATTTGACTGAAGATAGCGGGAATCGAAATCGCGACACTCGGCTTTGAATGATCCATTACGTATCGCACTAACGACCACGGCTATTCGAGCCACTTCTACACCAGGTAAAATGAAAGGTATACGAAACCGGTTAATATAATAGAGGAAGAAAGAGACATCTAGCAAATTAATTTTCTAATTTAAGGGTTAATAGTAACGTTAAAAATAACTTTTTTACACAACAGGAAAAATAACACACAATATTTTCACTTTTTACTTTCTCTACACGTGCGATGTATATACTGTATAGAGTAGGTATTGTATCGCACGCAAAATTCAATACTGAGATTTCAGTGGAAATGGATGTTTTGAGACCCCCTGAATAAAATGATTTTTTTTAGAAAAATTTCCGTGTGTGTGTCTGTGTTTGTGTATGTGTGTGTGCGTGTGTGTGCGTGTGTGTATGTGTGTGGGCAGCATAGCTTAAAAACAAAGCGACCAAATTTGGTGTTTAAGTTTGGTATCTTCCAAGGATATCACACGAAGATTTTCAGGAAAATCCCTCCACCTTCAACTACCCTTTATATGGAAAAAATTTCGAAAATTTCGATTTTCTCAAAAATGGCTCTAACGATTTGGATTAAAATCTCTTATATTTAAGATATTTACATACAAATAAATTGTATATCTTCAATTTTCTGAGATTAGCCTCTGAAGACATGTTTATTTTGCATAACTTTTAAACCGTAAGAGGTAGACAAAAACTTACAACACAAAAAATGTACAGCTCGTTAAAATACACAATTCATGTTATAAACTTTTTTTTTTCGTGAGGTTGACCGTTTTTGAGATATTCCTTGTTATTAGTTTCAGCTTTAAAATACTTAATCTTTTCTTATATGGGATTTTTTGTCATCTCCTGCCCATACAAACAAAGGTACTTCAATCACATACCAACCAGCTTTTATAAGATGTAACTATCAATTTAGCCTGTGGTATTCCCTTGTTTCCCTTCTACTTATAATTTATTGTAGAGAGGTAGAGAAAGTCATATGAATGGAACAAATCAGGTTTTTTTCTTTGCCACATACATTCAGTAAAATTTCGCCGGAAATACACGTTTTTAAGTCCGAATCTAAAAATATGGTGCGTTCAATTTACATAAATTTCTATAGTTATTCTACAACAAACTATTCTTGCAATTGTTTATTATTCTATGTAATTCAGCTAATTCGAGAGAAATAACCGCAGAATATTTTTTTTTTATTTGGCATTCCTTCTAAGTGGAAAGGAAATAAGGGAGTACACTGAGCTGAAGGTTTTTATGTAACATTGAAAAATACATAATTTTGAGATTAGACATCACAGGAAGCACTATAGTGATACCACATACTCCCACCTCAGAGGGTGATTTTTATATGCACATCTCATGAAAACAAACAGGTTTTCTCTTGTCCATTAGCAATACACCTAGCCAGCTTTCAAGTAAAGTGGGAAGGGAACAAAGGATTACTTAACATTCAAAGGGCTTCGATTGTTCTTGAATCTTGAAAACTTATCCTACTTATTACTTTCTCTACACTTACTATGTACATAGTGTATAGAGAAGGTATTGCACTCCACCCAAACATTCGATACCGAGATTTTACCGGAAATATATGTTTTAGGATCCCCAATATCCAAAAAAAGCATTTTCACAAAAAGGTCCGTGTGTGTGTGTGTATGTGTGTGTGTCCGTGTGTCAGTGTGTCCGTGTGTATGTGAACACGATAACTCAAAAACGAAAAGTCGGTAAAATACCAAACTTGGTATTTAAGTTTAGTATCTTCCAGGGATGTGACACGAAGATTTTGAGATAACCCCCCACCTCAAACTACCCTCTACATGGAACTTTTTTCAAAAATTTCGATTTTCTCAAAAATGGCTCTAACGATTTTGATTAAAATATCCTATATTAAAGACACATTTACCTGACAAATAAAATTTCATCTTACTTTTTCTGGGAATAGCCTCTGAAAAGTGGTTTATTCTGGATGAATTTTACGGAATTTTGAATAACCACTAAACCGTAAGAGATGGACAAAGACTTACACACAAAGATGTAGAGCACGTTAAAACACACGATTTATGTTATATACATTTTTTCGTGGATTTCGTCGTTTTTGAGACATTCCATATTTTTGGTTTCTGCTATGAAAGACATACTTTTCTCATACAGGAATTTGTCAACTGCTGTCCATACAAGCAAAGGAACTTCAGTGACATAGCAACCAGCTTTTGATTATCACTTTAACCTATGATACTCCCTTATTTCGCTTCTACTTACAAGGAAGCAAGTAATATGGCTGGCTATTTCTGCTAATTTTTTACTGATTAGCATTAAGTAAATAGAAGTATAAGCTTTTTAAGAATAATTTGTTGCAGAGATGTAGAGATAGTCATGTGAATGGTTTGATTATTATCGTAGTTCACTCTAAAGAGCTTACTGTCAATATCAACAAGTACTCGCTATTAAACGTACAAAGTTTCATTCGGTATTACAAGTTAAGGACGGTAAAATAAACTTCTTCTTTCACTGCAAAGGGGATTTATTACTTTCTCTACATCGTACATAGGTGGATCAGGTGTTGCATTCCACCCAAAAAGTCGATGCTAAGATTTTATCGGATGTACACGTCTTAGGGTCCCCTGAATAATAAAAGAAAAAAAATATCTTTAGAAAAAGGTCTGAGTGTGTGTCCATGTATCTGTGAACACAACAAGTCATAAACTAAAAGTCGGCAAATATGAAGCCTGATATTTAATTAACTCTTTAAAGCATGTTATACGAACATTTTCAGGAAAATCTCCCACCCCAGACCACCCTTTATATGGAAAAATGTTTCCTACATTTTGATTTTTCAAAAATGGCCCTAACGATTTTGTTTAAAATCCCGTATATTAGAGATCCACAAATAAAGAATAAAATGTGCATCTTGAATTTTATGGGACTAGTCTCTGAAGATCTCTTCATTCTGGATGACATTTGCATAACCAGTAAACCGTAAGAATAGAAAAGATCATATTATAAAAAAGGGGGGGGAAGAAAATGTAAAGCTCGTTGAAACACACAATGTATGCCATAAATATTTTTGTAGTAAACAACCAGAGATATTCCTTATTATTGGTTTTAATTTGAAACTGCTTAAACTTTTCTCAAAAGAGAAGATATCTTTCGTTTCACTATTCCTTTGTTTTACTCCTAACCTTGAAAAAGGAACCGAATTATAAATTGTCTCATATAGTGATAATTCTTAAAACATTTGATTATCGCTTTAGCCTAATGTAATCCCTTGCTTCCCTTCTACTTAAAAGGAACTAAGTAATAAAGCAATTTTGGTAGTGTTTATTTCTATTAGGCTGATGTAAATAAAACAAATAATCTTTTGTAAGTATATTTTGTTTGCAGAACAGATAGAGAAAAACACGTGAATGGAACAACTCAGACCTTTTGTTTAATTGTATCTACTATCCTTTGGTAGCATTCTGGGTACATTCTTTATCAGCCCGTCTCTGTCCTTAACGTCACAACGTTAAATTTCCTCTTACTTATTAAATTAGCGGGTATGTAACACAGTTTATTTTCCCAGTCAATTCCTTTCACGTATTGCCTGTAAAGATGAAATTGTATGTTGGGACAGGCACGCACCTTTGTTCCTGGGTAACTGTTAATACACGCTGACCATGCTGGTGTACTTTTATTGGTGTTGTACCTTTATTGACGTTGTTCTACTTTTATTGGCGTTGTCGTACCTTTATCGACGTCGTTGTACCTTTATTGACGTTATTATACCTTTATTGGTGTTATTGTACGTTTATTGTCATTGTTGTAACTTTATTGATGTTGCTCTACTTTTATTGGTGGTCATACCTTATTTGACATTATTGTACCTTTATTGAACGTTGTACTTTTTTTAGTGTTGTACCTTTATTGACGTTGTACCTTTATTGACGTAATTTTATTGGTGTTGTACTTTTATTGACGCTGTTGTACCTTTGTTGACGTTTTAATTTTCGGTGTTGTCGTGTACCTTTATTGGCGTTGTGTACTTTTATTGGTGTACATTTATTGACGTTATTGTACCTTTACTGACGTTGTACTTTTATTGCCGTTGTCGCACTTTTATCGATTTCTTTGTACCTTTATTGGCGTTATTGTACCTTTATTGTCGTTGTTGTAACTTCATTGGTGTTGTTCCCTTTTATTGGCGTTGTCATACCTTACTTGGCGTTATTGTACATTTATTGACGTTGTTGCACTTTTATTGATGTTATTGTACCCTATTGCCATTGAAAGCTATATTTTCGTATCATACATGCAATGATCCGAGCAATACGTTTACATAGGACTTCTGTATCTTTTGAAACATCCTGTACGTATAACAAAACTGACGTCGAAATGTTTCAATGTACTTTCTGAGAAACCCGTCGTATTATAGACCGAGCCTACACAAGCCAAAAAGGTTGAAAGGGTGACAGCTGTTAACACAAGTCATAAAGTATGTACATCCGCCACCCTCCGACACGATGGAGATTTTATGTTAAATTCCAAAGGCAGAATAGTGCTCGTGAGATGTTTACAACGTGCTGTAAGCACATATTGCTGACGGATCCGTTCTTTGAGCTCCTGTAATGATGCAACAGAGCAACCTCGGAATCACGACTTCAATGCAAGGCTGCTATGTTTATGCTGTGAATATAAACTGTCGTAATGCACTGGTAATTCCCTTAATAAATATTGACAAATATAATGTAGAATATTAAGTGCTTTTAAGTAGGGAATGCAAAATACGCATGTCGTTGTCCGGAAAGTAAGTACGGGTCTGGAATAAAGTATAAAATATTGCTTATCACAACAATATTTTTTGTATATAAAAGAGCATTCCTTAACCTATTTTACTTTCTCTACACGTACTATGTACATAGTGTATATAGAAGCTATTGTATTGCACCTAAAAATTTGATACTCACCGGAAATACATGTTTTGGGTCCCCCTGAATAAAAAAAATTGGAAAAAGGTCCGTGTGTGCGTGTAAGTCTGTGTAAGTGTGTGTAAGTGTCTGTGGACAGCACAGCTCAAAAACGAAAAGATTGTTAAATACCAAACTTGTTATTTAAGTTTGGTATCTTCCAATGGATGCAACAAAAAGATTTTCAAGAAAATCCCCCCATCCCAAACTACCCTTTACATGGAAAAATTTCGAAACTTCTGGTTGTAACAAAAATGGATCTGAAGATTTTGATTAAAATCTCACATGTTTAAGATGTTTACATGAAAAATAAAACGTATATCTTGAATTTTCTGGGAATATCCACTGTAATACCTTTTTATTGTGGATATTTTTTTCTAAATTTTACAAACTGGAAAATCATAAGAGATAGGCCAAAAATTTACTGCACAAAAAATGTAGATCTCCTTAAAACACACAATTAATATCATATACATTTTTTCTAGGAGTTGATCTTTTTCGAAATACTCCTTGTTATTGGTTTCAGTTGTAAAATACTTAAAACGTTTCTCATACAAGAACACACACACATACACACACGCACACATGAACCTTTTTCTAAAAATGTCTTCTTTTTGGGATTCAGGGGGACCCAAAACAGGTATTTCCGGTGAACTCACGGTATCGAATTTTTGGGTGCATTTCAATACCTTCTCTAAACACTTAGTAAATAGTACGTGCAGAGAAAGTAAAAAAAATATATCTCATTTATCGCTTAAATACATTATTTTCGAAAATATGAAAAATTCTCTTAGCGGGCGTTTAACACTACAACAACAACAACAAAAATGAAACATTCTCAAAAATTTACGTCAAATGCACACAAAATATTTTATTGGTATCTCTAGCAAGCATATGCAATATACATTGCACATTTATAAGTATTGTATTCCACCCAAAACTTCGAAACCGATTTCACCATAAATATGTTTTGAGGACCCTAATTATTATTAGAAAAAGAGGCATGTGTGCATGTGTATGTATCTGTGGACAGCGTACGTTCAAATACGAAAAGTCGCTTAAATACCATACTTGGTACTTACATTCATTTTTTTCCAAGGATGCGGAACTAAGATTTTCAGGAAAATCCCGGGGCCTCAATTACTCCTTACATGGAAAATTCTTGGAAATTTTTAATTTTCTCAAAAATGGTTCAAACGATTTTGATTGTAACACTGTATATTAAATTAAATAGCCTTTGAAGACCTCATCGTCTTGCATGAATTGTATATATCTGGGAAGGCGTAAGATACAAACAAAGACAGACAAAAACTTAGTATACAAAATGTAGATCTCGTTAAAACACTCAACATTAGTTTTTTTGTAGAGTTTACCGTTTGCTATTAATTTCAGTTTCAAACTACTTACTTTTCAAATTTCGTTTAATCTCTCTTTGTTTCACTTCTAAGTATGTAAATAGAACCGAAGTTAAGTGTTTTACATAGCGACCGGCATATTAACAGACTTGACTGTAAGTTTAGCCTAGTAGATTGTTTTATTTCATTTCTATTTACAAGGAAGCAAGTAATAAGACAGTTTCTGCTAAAATTTATTTCGATTAGCATGGTGTACATAAAAGAATAATCCTTTGTAAGAATGTTTTTGTTTTCTTTTTTGCAGAAAAATTAGAGAGAGTCATATGAATGTACACACCAGACTTTTGTTTATTGAAGCAACTTTCTCAGTTATCGTTAACATCAAAAACACGTATCTAAAGCGCTCTTATAAATAGAGCTAATATGGGGTTTTATTATGTATGTGCGGAAATGAGTGACCACTCTTTACATAACTATTTTTTTCGAGGCTATTACACATTTTCCTCGAGCATGTATTATATTAATGACTTCAAAGCGGTAATATGCACATATTTATCCAGACAACGCAGCAAGAAGCTGAGAGAATAAGATCATTTATGGTGAGAAATATGCCACGCTCTCGTGAATTGACAAAAATTAATACCCATAGCACAGTGAAAACAATTTGAGATATCAATTTGATAGTTAAATACTATGCATAAACAAATGAATAATATAACATCAGCACGCGAAAATTATGAATAAACAGATAGGAATGTGTACAAATAAGCGACATTACTATAGAATAATATGCAACAATATTCAAGCTCCCATAACAAGGTGCATGGCCACTGTATCATATTAATATTAAATACCTTAATAGCCGAGGCCATGAAGGTCTGTTACTATTTTAGCCGATATCGCCATTAGAGTAAACCGATCGTTGCCAGAAAAGCTCTGGGGACACTATAGCCAACACTATTTCTCATACATATTGGATATGTAAATTAATTAACAGGCACATTGCTCGGTACAATTTTACGAGAATCTCCTTTTTAGATCTGCAAAGGGATACAAACTATAGGAACAAAACTAGTTGTAGATTTTAGATCATGTAGTAACATCGACTTGCCAACAAATACCTATCTGCAGCAATAAAGTAAATAAGAATATGCCTTCTTGATTCATTATCGTAATTGTATTTAGTTCAACAATGAGACACGAACCCTGGAAGTTGCTGAAGACGGATCTATCTGCGATATGCAGCCATTTACCACCCGAATTGAGGTCACCATTGTTGGTCCCTCTGTTGACTATCGCCTCAATACTAAGACAATGCAGTTGGCTTAAGCAGTGAGGAAGACTCAAAAATTACAAACACAACCAAAGAATAGAACAAATTTCTTCAAAAAGGTGAACTAGGGCCAACAATGGCGAAATAAACAAAATAAAATTAAATGTAATAAACATAAACGTAAAAAATGATAATAATACAAATAATCCTTCCTTGGTTTCGCTTTTTCCCCTGGCTCTTCTTCTCTCCTTTTCACCTTAGAAATAATAAAAATAAAACATAATTAAAAAAACGAAAATAAAAAAAAAAAATGGTATTAAAAACAGCACAAACACAACATTCATGAGAACTCATGAGTAATACATAACAAGAGTACATAAAACTAGAGGCTATAATGTATACGCTTAAACTATTACTTTCATCGTCACTTTCATACAACATGCAGAGAGCGTATGGTGTTTCACCCAAAAATAGACTTTAAGTTTGTATCATAAATACATTTATTGAGGGGTCCGCCCAAAAGAATTCTGATGTACTCAATTCAGTGTATGTTCTATATCTATTTCGTAATTATCTATTCTTGCAAAAGCTTATTCGGTTCTTCTTTCGAACATCTAAGTCCAACCGTGAGCGGAATACTTTTTCGAAGTATGGCTTTAAATTTCCTCAAGCAGTGCTTTAGTTTGCTAATCTAATTCGTTTCGTAATCAGGTTACCCTCCCCGCATTTGTAGGACTGACACCCCCCTAGGACTTAAAGCCAATGCCTAGGGGTCAGAAGCCTTTCGGGGAGTCAAGGGCACGAAACCACAAAATGGAGAACCCTTACGAGGGGTCCTGCCTGTAGCCAGGCATTAACATGAAAAAGTGGATGATATGAAATACAGGCGAAATTGATTGTCGGAAAGGTGCAATGATTGGCGGGGGAAACCAGAGGAAACGCCGCTTCGTCCACCGCGAATCCCACATGCGGGATCGAACCCGAGCCGCCTAGATGGGAGGCGAGCAGATTAACCACTCAACATCGGCGCCGCCCCTTCTAATCTAATTTGTATTTAAAATCACTTTTACGTGCAAGAGAACTTTCTTAAATAGCTGAAGGTTTCTAATTCTTTATTTATTTACTTTCTATTATAGCCTGAGACCGTTAATTAGCCTCGTCGTAATAATGACAATCATACTATTAATTATCTACATGTATATAAGTAAAGAAAGTTAACATTTATTGATTTGTATACATAGGAACCAAGAAGTCAGTTGTTGACTTGAAAGCTACACAGAATCCTGACGCCAGACTGCAGAGAAGGGTGACAAGTTGCCTCTTTTGTGTAAGTCACGTACGAATTTCTTATACAGGGGCAGTCCAGTTTAAAACCCACGAGGGGACTTCTGCTTTATATTCGTAGTATCGCGAGGTTACTATGACGTATTCTGGGAGATTCGCAGTAGTTTTTGGGTCACGATGGTGTCCTCTTAGCGGACTTTCTAACCAATCAGGAAAAAGCCACCATGACACCGTTTTTAGTATAAAAGAAGTAGGGTTCGACACATTGAGGTCGTTTGTCAAGAATCTGCCCGCGAGAGGCAAGGTCGTTTTGCTAAGAATGTGACCACGAGATGCGGTAGGTCGTCGTTTTGTTAAAAAAAACTCTGTTCGCGAAGTAATGACGTGCAACTGTAAAATTCTGTCCGCGAAGTAAGATTGTCATGAGAAAAACTGTTAGTGAATTAAAGTAACGTCGCTCACCTAATTAACAGTCGGCTCGTGATTACTTGAGAGTGAATTGTGCCATGTACTCAACTTAGAAACAGTGTAATTGAGAGTACGTGTGAGTGAGTGATAAGAGTACTAGTCAGCTGAATAACAGTGTACAGCAAGATGCTTATTTTTGGAATCTCCTTATTGAATAAATAACAGTAAAAGTTCACAAGTGTTTTCTTCACAATTAAAAGATCACTCCTACAACTCCTCCCACTTGCCAAATCCACGCCAGAGAGAGTCAATGATCGTGCAAGACTGAGCAACGCCGTGGCAACCCATCCAAGAAGAGCTTCAGTACCAGGTACGTGAGTGTAGTGGAGTTGATTTGAAGTGACACTTAGGTACGCCGCACATAAGCACCCACGTTGAGGTGTAAAAACTCAACAATGTAAAATTCCTATTACATATGACTGTCCGTCTTGTGTTGTAAGCTACAAACCACCACCATATAAAGTCTCGTTCCATATAACCTCACAACGTGGGGTAATAACGCATACAAATCCCGTTACAAGCCATACTGAAGAATGCAGTGCAGCCATCTTGCATCACTTAACGTAATGCTGCCAACAGTTTCTTTTCGTCAATAAACTACACTAACTGTACATATGTTCGCATTGTTGTTCTCTGCAGACCCTCGTCAAATACTACGAGATGGCATTTATATGATTGAGTAAACCAACAGATCGGTCTTATTAATCACTCTAAAACTGTTATGATCTGTAAAAAATCGCCAAGAACATACAACCTTCGCATCTTGCACTGCAATAAATTCTGCTCGATTACATCCGCGTGTTTGTAAAGCAATAAAACTCCACAAGAAGCTTGGTCAGGACTTTTCAAAAATGACAGCTGTTAATTGCTCCCATATCCTTTGTTGTGTAAATGTCTTCGGATTATTTGCAGAGATTTGCTGTGATTATTACAAATGATGTGCACATGGGCGCTGTGCGAAAAGCAATAAGTGTCGTAGTCATCGGTCGTTTCTGTCTGTTTGCGCATGCGTAATGGTAAACATTCGACTTCGCCTCCTCTCGTCACATGCTCGAAAGCATCCCGGCTTATTCTTTTATTACTTCAGCTAATCAAAATAAGCATTAGCATAAACTTCTTATTACTTAGTGCAAGGGAAATAGGGGGATATACTAGGCTGGGCTAAAGTGACAGCCAAATCTTTTAAAAGCTGTTGCTATGGAATTGACATTAGGACTCGGTTCTCTTTGTATGGCCAGGGGTAAACCAAAAGAAAGAGAAATGCATTTTATTTGTGATAAAACATAATTAATGCATGGTATTTTATTCAAGATATTTAGAGATTTTTTGAGAAAACAGAAGATGCCAGTAAGTATTCTAGGTATGTAAAGGTTAGTTTGAGGTGGAATATTTTCCTGAAAATCTTCGTGTTGCATCTTTGGAAGATATTGAACTTAAATATCAAGTTTGGTATTAAGCGATTTTCGTTTTTGACTTATGCTGTCCATTCACACACAGGGGTTCAGGGGTCCTTAACACACAATTGGTATTGACATTTTGGGTGGATTACAATATTTTTTCTACCTACTATGTACATTGTACATACGTGCTAGAGAAAGTAATACCCAGCACCCTCAACAAATTTTAAGGTGGAACTATTAAATAAAAGGCGACAACATATTTAAACTTATTCTAGAGCAAATTCTGGGTACGAGAAACGTGTTACTCAGTCGAGAATCACAAATATGTTTGTTACATTGTTTTTTTATTTGCTCCTACTACGTCGGGTGATGTGATAATATGTTTTTAAGAAAATAAGAACTCTATAGATGATAAGCACATGTTATGGTATATTGTAAAACTTACGTAATAAAAAAAGGCAATCTAGCTTGTTTCTGTAGGTACATTAATACCTTAGTTAAATAAGAAACTTTTTCGAACGCTTCCAACAGCTACACATACGTTTGTATTCTTCCGATAGTCTTTAATCCTAATCTGTCTGTCTTCAAAGCGGGATGTGGTCCTTAAATTATGCACAACAGTAATAATTATTACAAATGCAGAAATTATTTGAACTATTTTAATTATCCGAGAAATAATTATCCAAAAACAATAAGATTCATCCAATAAGCTTAATTCATCATAATGAAAGCATCTTAAAAGATGCATTTAATGATGATTTTCAAACATTTTATCACTTTTAGATAAATAAAATCTTCTTTTATGTGCTAAATTTTTCTGTATTTTATAGTACTTATTTCAAAATTAAATTGCCACAATTCTAAAGATTTTTAAAAGATTTTTCGGTTTATTTAAAGCATCTGTACTAACAATTCTTGAAAATTTAGATTAAGAATATAAACTGATAACTTAAAAAGCGTTTTTTCTGTGAGGCAAAATTAAACTATTGTCAAATCCTATAATAGTATTAAGGCAGTAATATATTATAATAATTAACGTACCAGGTGTCCCAGTTGCTCCGTATTTGACCTGTAGCGTCAAATATGATCTGGTACCGTGTTACCGTTGCTGTACCCCCCTCCACCCCCCTCCCGTTAACATGTAGCATTGAATATATGTCGCTACAGTATTTTAATCATCCAAATTCACTATCGAAATTACTAACATTTTCTTACAATGCTTGGCTCCACACACATTTGCGAACAAAAGTAAAAAATCTGATGTGTTCCATTCACGTGGCTTTCTCTAGCTGAACAAACTTTCTTACAAAAGATAATTCCTTTATTTACATCATGCTAATCGATATATACATTAGCAGAATTGGTGTTATTCCTGCATTCTTTGTAAGCAGAAGAGAAGTAAATAATACATTAGGCTAAAGTGATAATCAATTCCTTTAAAAGCCGATCGCTATGCGAAACAATTGAAATTCCGTTCGCTTTGTTTGCCAGGAAAGATGACCTACTGTTGAGAAAAGTTTAAGTAGCCTACAATTTAAAACAAATAACAAGGAATATCTCGCAGACGGCCAACTCTATAACAAAAATGTATATGACATAAATCACGTGTTTTAATAGACTTATATTTTTTGAGCAGTAAGTGTTTTCTTTTTCTTACGGTTTATCAATTACGCAAATTTAAGTAAAATTCATCCAGAATGAACAGGTCTTCTGAAGCTATTCTTAGAAATTTCAAAATTATATTTTATTTGTGATGAAAACAGCTTTAATATACGATATTTTAATCAAAATCGTTAGAACCATTTTTGAGATAAAAAAATTAAAAACAAAATCATTATAAAGGATGGGGGGATTTTCTTGAAAATCTTCGTGTCGCATCTTTGGAAGATACTAAACTTAAATGCCAAGTTCGGTATTTAACGGTTTTTGAGCTATGCCGCGCATAGTCATCACACACAGACACACAGACCTGTTTTCTAAAAATGTTTCTTTTGGGACGCAGCGGACCTCAAAGCATATATTTCCGGTATTGAATTTTTGGGTGGAATACAATACTTCCTTTATACACTATGTACATAGTACGTGTAGAGAGAGTAAATATATCAGCAAAGTCACAAAAAATAACAACACTGGGTGCAGATGAGAATGGCGTTGTGTTTAGGAACATTTCATTACGCCACATAAAGACATGCGATAATGCTTCACTCGGAATGAAATAAGTTACCTTTGCTGTTGCAATTTGGATACACCTGGCAATAATGCGAGCGATACTGAAGGCTTTATTTTTGTTTCATTTAACATCTGTCATATCTGGGACTTTGCACTAGAAACAGCTCTTTGTCTGTAGGTTCTTTATGTTGGTTTAAGTCGTTTTATTTTCCTCAAACACCCCCCCCCCACACACACACCAATTCACTTTCGCCTATATACTCTGCGGGGGATAGGGAATAATTCTGGTTAATTCCCCCAGCCGGGAATCGAACCCGGGATCTTCGGGTGAGAAGTCAGCACGTTGACCACTCGACCATGGTGGTTTTGCTTGGATTAAATAAAGCTCTTGTATTGACGGAAAATCTAATTTTGTTCAGATATTTTGAGGATATCTTTGAATTTTTATTATTATTATTATTATTATTACTCTTCCTGTTCTTCTTCTTCTTATTATTATTAAATTAGTTGTGATCTTTGAATCTTATTCTGTGTAATACACCTCCTTATACAAGAAAATAATCAAAAGGAAAGGGAGAAAAGCAGAGGGGAAGAATATTCCTGTTGTGTTATGGTTTAGGTAGGCACATGTCTGTAAAAGTGAAACATTTTCTGTTCTCCCAGACTTCTAGTTTTGCACTGCCAAATCCATCTCATGTTTCCAGAAGGGTAATAAGATATTTGACGCCCTTTGTAGCCACACGACTCTTTGCTCTCGACATAGGAAAAGCATTGCACAGACCTTGTGACTTTCTTTGCTTCGTGTTTAATGAGACTGAGTGCAATCTGAGCAGAGACGAGAAACGCGTCCTCAAAAACTTGCTAAATATTTGCATGTTTATTCTCGCGAATAAAACCAGACCCGGATAGTGAAAACGTAAGTTCATACGGAAGATGTGCCCGCGCGTGTAGAAACTCTTTCACTTTCTCTGCTACTTACCTTTAGTATGTAGAGAAAGTATTGCGTTCCATACAAAAAAATATCTGATATGTTCCATTCACATGACTTTCTCTACACCTCTGTAACAAATTATTATTATAAAGCTTCTGTCTACTTCATGCTAATCAAGATAAACACTAACAGAAAAACTTTCTTGTAAGTAGAAGGGATATAAGGGAATAAACCAGGCTAAAACGATAGTCAAATCTTTTGAAAGCATGACCTCCGTTTCTTTGCATTGCCAGGAGTTGACAAATTCCAGTATATGAAAAGTTTAAGTATTTTAAAGCTAAAACCACAACACAGAATATCTCAAAAATGGTCAACACCACGAAAAAATGTGTGTTTGTGTTTCAATGATATCTGCATTTTTGTTTAGTAAGCATTTGTGTATCTCTTACGGTTTACTAGTTATGCAAAATCCAACACAATTTATCCAGAATAAAGAGGTCTTCAGAGGCTATGAGCAGAAAATTCAAAATATATGTACATTTTTTTCGTTGCTTAAATATTTTTAATATTCGTCATTTTAATAAAAAACTTGAGAACTATTTCTTAGAAAATCAAAATTTTCGAAAATTTTTCCATGTAAAGGGTAGTTTGGGGTGGGGATATTTTCCTCAAATCTTCGTGTTGTATTCTTGGAATATATCAAACTTATACACTAAGTTTGGTATTTTACTGACTTTTCGTTTTTGAGTTATGTTCGCAGACATACGGACACACACGGACCTTTTCTAAAAATGCTTTTTTGGATACATGGGACCCTAAAACGTGTATTTCCGGTGAAATATCGGCATCGAATTTTTGAATGGAATACAATACTTTCTCTAGACAATATGTACAGAGTACGTATAGAGAAAGTAAAAATCTTATATATTACATTCACATAATTTTCTCTACATTTTCTGCAAAAAGGTATTTCTATAAAAACGTGCTACATTATCTGGCACGTATGCACCATGTACACAGTAGTTAGAGAAAGTATTGCATTACACCATAACATTTTGGTACCGGGAATTTACCGGAAATACACGTTTTGAAGACCCTTGAATTCCAAAAAGGCGGTTTTAGAAAAATGTCAATGTGTGTGTATGTGTGTATTTGGTATTTAAGCTTAGTGTCTTCTAAGGATGTGACACGAAAGTCTTCCCACCGCAAACTTTCCTACACTTGGAACATTTTTTGACATTTTCAATTTTATAAAACGTCTCTGACGATTTTGACAAAAATGCCGCATATTAAATATGTTTACGTAACTAATTAAATGTATACCATGAATTTCTTAGGAATTTTGCATAACTTTTTAATCTTAAGAGACAGATAAAAACTTAGCATATAAAAACTTAGATCTCGTTAAAACACAAAATTTGTCATATATGCATATGTACATTTCTGAATCTATTTCAGAGATATTACCTGTTATTGGTTTCGATTTTAAATGCTTAAACTTTTCTCAAACAGGAAGTCGTTCGTGTTTCTTTTGTTTTACTCCTGGTCATACAACGAAGCAAACTTCAGTGATAATCACACAGCGGCAACTTTTAAAAGGTTTCACTATCGCTTTAGTATTCCCTTAGTTTCCTTCTACTTATAAAGAACTAAGCAATACCATTCTGTTAATGTTTACCTGGATTACTATTCAGTAGAAAGAAGAATAGTCCTTTGTAAGAAGTTTGTTTGCAGACCAAGGAGAGAAAGTCATGGGAATGGGACACGATTTTTTTTCTAACTGCTTCAGATATATGATATAATCATTTACATAAAGAGGTACTATCATTACATAATTTTTTCGTAGTTGACTTACCCTTCCCGTATTTAAGATTGACTTACAAGCGGATGCCTAGAGGTGAGAAGCTTATAGGCGAGGCAACGGCACGAAACCACAGAATGGAGAACCTGGAACAAGTGGTTGGCCCGTAGACAGACATGTGCGAGAGGAACCGAATGGTATGAAGTGCAAGAAAATGGATGATAGGAAAGGTGATGATGGAGCAGTTGGTGGAATGAGTGGCGCGGGAAACCGGATGGCCCTGAGAAAACCCGCCAAGGCGCCGCTTCGTCAACCACAAATTCCACATGTGGGCGCTTGGGATCGCATCCGAGTCGATTCATGGGAATGAGGAAATACCTTAAGCTAAACCGAAATAAGTTGTTCAAGAGCTGGTCAGTATGTCATGCATTCACACTCCGTTCGTTTTCCTTGCTTGGCTAGAAGAATGAAAAATCGTATGTTTCATTCACATAGCTTTTTCAACATATTCTGCAACAAACCATTTTTGCAAAAGTATTCTCTTCTATCTATGTCATGCAATCAAACATTAGTGAATAAGCGCTAGAAGAAACTGTCTTATTATTTAGTTCCTTATAATTAAAAAGGAAATAAGCAGCTTAAGATTTTTACTCAGGACCCCAACATTAATTGATTTGAGCCTACGATCGTTCTATCGAACTAGTTCGTTGAACCATGCATCGCCACCAAAGCTTTAAAAAATCTGATGTGTTCCATTCACATGACTTTCTCTACATCTCTGTAACAAATTATTGTTAATAAGCGTATTCTTCTATTTAGTTCATGCTAATCAAGGTAAACATTAGTAGAACAATTTTATCGTAAGTAGAAGGGAAATAATGGAATACACTAGGCTAAAACAATAGACCAATCTTTTAAAAGCTGGTTGCCATGTGGATGAAATTACTTCCTTGCATTGCCAGGAGTTGCCAAATTGTCCCATGTGAAAAGTTTAAGTATATTAAAACGGAAACCAATAACTAGGAATATCTCCAAAATGGTCAACTCCACGCAAAACATGTATATGACATAATTTTATGAGATCTACATCTTTTGTGCGGTAAGTTTCTGTCTCTCTCTTACGGTTTACTGGTTATGCGAAATCCAACAAAATTCATCAAAATTAAGAGGCTATTTCCAGAAAATTCAAAGTATGTATTTTATATGTCATAAATCATCTTAATATACGACATTTTAATCAAAATCGTTAAGAGCCTTTCTTGTGAAAATAACAATTTTCGAAATGTTTTCCATGTAAAGGGTAGTCAAAATCTTTGTGTCGCATGCTTGGAAAATATTAAACTTAAATACCAATACTTCGTTTTTGAGTTATCGTGTTAACAGAATCACGAGCACACGGACACACGGATCTTTTTTTCTAAAAATGCTTTTTTTGAAAGTGTATTTCCGGTGAAACGTATTATTTTGGTAGTGTTTAACGCCCACTTTTACTACTTGTGGCACCGCAGGCGATGACGCTGGTGATACATGGAATGAAGGTGGAAAACCGGTGGAATGCGATGACGGGGGAAACCGGAGAATCTGAAGAAAACCCGCCCTTGCGTCGCTTTTTCCACCACAAATCTCACATGCGGTCGTTTGGGATCGAACCCGAACTGTCTAGGAGAGAGGCGAGTGGTCTAACCACTCGACAATGGCGCGGCCATGAAATCCGTTGTCGAATTTTTTGTGGAATGCAATACCTTCTCTGTACACTAGTATGTGTAGAGAAAGTAAAAAGTACGATTTCCATATCGCTGAAAACTACAGACTCCACATCATCATGTAATCATTTATTAAGATTTTTATAGGCTAGGGAAGCCCAGATCTAATTGGCTACGGGGTCTAGTTGGATACCGTGAATATTTTTACAACCCTATATATTTACGACACTTAGATTTTTTTTTCTTTTTTGTTAGCTTAACGTCCTTTAAGCTGGTTGGTCATATTGGGCAATGAATGAAATTAGTGAAATGATGCTCAAATGCTCTCGGCGTCTATGGAACTTAAAGTTACTCGACATTTTATCTCAGGATAAAGGGAACCCTTATCCGGGTAACTCACCCTAAGCGAGATTCGAACTCAGAACCTGTTCAGTGTGAGGCAGATACGCAACCACCACACTACCCGTGCGGGCCGCTTTGATTTGTCATCTACCATTAGCCTTTTTAACAAAATTCTGTTGTATTTGAGCTGTCCTCATTCTGCTGTGTTTTTTGTACTCTCAGATTCTCTGAAATTAAATACCTTCTGGAAAATAAAAGTTTATAGCAGCCGGTCTTGAAAAAACTGCGTTTGTGGTGTCTGTGGGCCAATTTCAAATGTCCAAGTGGGAAATTATTTGTGTGAGTTGTAAGTCTGATATTCCAGGTGAACATTTTAAAGTGATGTTTCTGACACCGTTTACTAAACCTACTCTTTGCTAAATCAACAAAAATAGCGATATCTTCTTGACGTGTTTAAAATTAGGTGTTGTTATCTTCGTACAATAAATTGTTGATCAATTTGTACCAGCATATCTCGTCAATGGTGTAAGATGGTATACGTGTCCAGGTTCAAACAAATGTTAATTTTTAAAATATATTTATGAAGTATTACTTTATTTTATATTTTTTATTTTATAAACCTACTTTATAATTATTTTTTCCTATAGCTGATTTACAAATTAATATTACCTATATTAAAATTACCGTTTTGGAAAAAATTGTGGGATTTTAAATTTTGGTATTTTTAGTTCCTTGTTCATTCTGTTGTACAAAGATATATAGTTTATATATGCTATTGTTTTAGTTAGTCATTATTTACATTTTTGAAACTGGAAACGCTGAATACTCAAACCGAATCCAAAAGTTTGTCCTCATTTTCTCTTTCTCTCTCCTTTTTTTTTTTTAGATTAAAAAAAATAACAAGCCCATCACATAGCATCTTAAACAGCCATATCTTATGTCTAATAAAAGGGTTTTAGTCCTCTTTATTTTGAAGCAAAACATAATCTTTGGAAGAATAGCAAAACACAAACCTTTATACAATAAGGGAAACATGTTGAAAAAACACTCTTGCCAAAAGTATTAAAAAAAAACAAAAAAAAACAACAACAACAACAACTAAACATCTAATATTAACAATGTGGGATTTGGAGGAAATGGTGGATATTAACGTTCACCGATTAATTATCAAACCCGGTAATGATTCAGATACTTCCATTGCGAATGCAACAGATGACTCGGATCTTGAAGGAGTGGACCCTCTTCCATCTTCGGAAGTGGGTGAGTCATTGTGTTACTGCAGTGTATCAAAGTAATGTGCAGTATATGGTTGTTCACACACACACATTGGTCCTACATTGCATAATTTACTGAGGTGCAGAACATTCCTTCCATATTTAAAAATATCTCGAATCAAAGAAAACGGTTTTACAAACATGTATTAAGAATTTATATTAATAAATATTTGTATATAGCTGCTTTTTTCCTCATTTTTTGCTCACAGAACACTTAGTATTGATTCCCTTATGAATCAGTAAACTGCCAAGGATTGAAGATTTGCAATTAAAGGTTCATAAATACCTTAAATTTCATAAAAATAAAATTTTTATATATGTGGCGACTAGGTCCGGGCTTCGTACAAAAAGTCTTTTAGACTGACATACAGAACATCAATAAACTCCACTTAGTCCTCCCATTTTCTAATCTAATCTAATTTAGGACTGCCTTATTAGTAGAGGCAAGATTTTTGTTGTTGACAGTTAGGTTAAAAATTGACAAGTGTTTTGGGCTGAATATTTTAACATAAATTCGAATTAACATCGCGATAATTTTCGGGAAGAATTAATGAGTAATTACACAACTGAAATGAAACTTACAGCCAACTAAAATAACAGCAATGTTAAATAGAATCAAATATCACACATCAGACATCAAATTGTAACATACAAGTTGTGACATTTTCACTTTTCATAGTTGTCCTTCTGTTTGTTACAACTAAGTTATACACAGAGAAGAATCTCACTGTCAGTATTTGCTATCGCTAGCCAAAAACTTTAAAGGGATTTTTCACAGAACACTTGGCAAAACAACATATTTTGCTTTCAATACGAAGAGTGCTGTTAGTACATCTAATGTATTACCGTTACCATCATGGCTTAGAGTTTAACAATGGCACAAAGGTCTTTGTAACAAAGAAGCAAAGTAGAATTAATAATAGTTATATATATATATATATATATATATATATATATATACTTTGAATTTTACTATTAATTCTACTTATATATATATATATATATATATATATATATAATTGGTTAAATACTGATATTATATTATTTAAATTAGCGATACTTGACTTATTAACTAGTCTTGACAGCTCAAAAATGATCTAAAGCTTTTAGTGTTATTTTAAGTTCAGTTTCTTTTCAGATAATGGACTCAAATTTAGGCAAAGTCATACGGTAGCAAACTTTTAAACTTCTTCCACGGTATTTCTAACATTGATCTGCTGTGCATTTTCTTTGCTTCTAAGGAAAACACACTCTAAAATTTCACAATTGGATTTAAGGGAGTGTGTCTGTGTGTGTGTGTGTATATATATATATATATATATATATATATAAATGAATCGCTGAAATGTTTGATAGCGTATCACTTCCGAACGACTGCATCAAATTGAACAATTCTTTTTTTGTTGTGTTCGTTATTGTCACGACAAGGCAGGTGGAAAATAATGTTTAAAAATAGTACTTTAAGTATTTAAAATTTCATAATATGAATAAAAACCGTGCCAAGCGAACGCATTTCAGTTAATAGCCACCAGATGGAAGTGGTATCACGTTTATTTGTTTCTAAATTGTCGTAGTACTGCTATATTTTCCCCTCCCCATTCAATGTTAAGGTAACGCACCAGACACAATGACGGAATGCAGCAGTGAAATTCGAATACATTTTTATATATTAACTGTCCTTTCCTTACTCCTATCGTTTAAAATAAAGAATCAAAGACGTTTTCCTAACGATGAATACCTAGAGTAAGTAGTTATTTTCCAATAGATAGCAATAGTGGTATTTTTCCTCGCCATCCAATGTTAAGGTAACGCAACAGTTTATGGAGATGACACATCGCAGCAGTGAAATTCAAATACATTTTTATGTATTAACTGTCTTTTCATTACTCCTATCATTTAAAATAAAGAAGCTTTCCTAGCGTTGAACACCTAAAATACGTACTTATTATTTTCCACCAGATGGCCGTAGTACCTACTGCTCTATTTTTCTTCTTCTATGCTAAGGGAATGCCCCCAGTTAGGGAGACAATGACGCAAGATAACCGTAAAAATCAAATATATTTCTTATGTATTAACTATCGTTCCCTTGGTCGTTTAAATATGGAAATAAGCATATTTTTGTTGTAATTCTTTAAAATGAACAAGTTATAAATAATGCACATAAGCATTAACCCTTCTTGGAATCTGAAAATAACAGGATCCGTTTTAGGTTTAACTTCCGATTGCAGATGTTGGTTATTTGACGTTATGTGATACATGAGCTAGCTAGAAAATACCCGCTTCATCATCACACTGCAATTGCGGTGCTCTTAATACATTTGATCAAGTAATATTTTGGGTTAAATGGAGAAATTTAATACACAAAGCTATCATGAAATAAAAGCCTATCAATTGACCAACCAGATCTACTTGTTCTTTAGTTACGTCATTGTTAGCCTTAGAAATTGCTGTTTTGACATAGAAGAAAATAAAGAAAGAGGTGGAAAACATTAGGAGTAAAGGAAAGAAAGAGATTTGGAAGAAACAGGATCGTTACTTTGTGACTTTCTCCTTAATGTAATTCATTACCTATGCCGGCGTTTACCCACCACACTATGGATGCGCTGCCATTACTGTTAGTATGCCAACGACATCTTGGTTGCCCACGCTGTTAACTGCATATGTCATCCTTTCTACACTACTTTATGGGTGCTCTGACTTCATCTTTTTCGCAATACCAACTATTTATGCTTCATTGTGCTTTTCGGATGTAAAGGCTTTATTAGACATTGACAATGGGAAATTTTCTGTTGACACTTCCACTGACCTCATTTCGTTTCCATCAAATCTTTGTCACTTCACAACGTCAAAGGAAGAATTAATATCGAAAGTGTTTCCAAATATTAGTGCAAATTACAAAAACTATACTTGGTTGAGCGACCAAGCCATTTTAGCATTAACTTGTAGATGTAGATGATTCGAATGTAAAAATTCGGGGTAAAATTGATGGACAAATGCATTCATTTAAGTCGATCAATTCCGTTACCAATCCAAATGAAATCGTCAATTATCTAACTAAATTCATTGGATTTGCCAGGATTCCCGCCACACAATTTACAGATCAAGGTTGACTCGGTGATAATTATACTATGCAATATCAATCAGCCGAAATTATGCAGCAGAACAAAATTCACTGTTAAAAAAAAGTATGACAAATTTGATTTAAGTTACTATAACGCAGGGAAGTTCAAAGGCGAGGATATCTTACTCCATGAATACCTCTAATGTCAACCGACTTTCCAATTGAATTTAAGCACGCCTTGCATTCACAATGGCAATAAATCCCAAGATCAATCGTTAGAATGGTGTGTAATATACCTTAATTGTGTTTTTCCATATTATACGTTGCGTGCTCGAGAGTCGGTAAACTATCGGCGCTATTTTTTTCTCTCCGGAAGGAAAATTGTATATTACAAGGCATTACAATAAAGTGTTTGACAAATTACTTACCTAATTTTAATTTTATTTCATTGCATGGTCGTACTGTAAACGGAAGCTTTTGTCTGAGTTTTTTTTCATGAGGTACATCACCCGTGGAAGCCGGGGCGAGCAGCAAGTTTGGGATAGAATAAAAACAATTGCGCGCATTAATGCAGTAATGTTTGCTGTTTGAAGCTACTTTTACTTACTTGCTAACTTATTTTACTATCTTGAAAACATAGGGTTTTCTAAAGTCACTTTCAACTTTAAACTAAATATAATATTTGAGATTGAAAAAAAAATTAAACAAAGGTATTCATATATTGGATAAACATTGGATTTTATAAAACATTGGGAAGATATCCGTTCCCTTGTTCAGCGTAACCATTCTTTCTGATACTCCATTCACAGCAATTTGTAAAATATATCTGCGAAGATTAGCAATTTCTTGAGAGATAGCATATTTCAGTTGCTGTCGTTATTGAATGTGGCAGGAAAGCTCGTTTTTTAAGGCAACCCCACAATCAAAGTCGGTCGGATTGAGCTCTAGAGTTCGCTGCGGCCGATTTGTTGGAAAGTATCTACTTAAGAATTGGGTAGTTTGTTGTTTTGTAGGGCGAAGATATGCGGCGTAGTGCATCTTGCATGAAGATAATGTTTTTTACTTTCTCCATACGCACTATGTACATAGTGTATAGAGAAAGTATTGCACTCCACCAAAAAATTCGATACCAAGATTTCACCGGAAATATATGTGTTAGGGTCCCCAATATCCAGAAAAAGCATTTTCACAAAAAGGTCCGTGTGTGTGTGTGTGTGTGTGTGTGTGTGTGTGTGTGTGTGTGTGTGTGTGTGTGTGTGTCCGTGTGTCTGTGAACACGATAACTCAAAAACGAAAAGTAGGTAAAATACCAAACTTGGTATTTAAGTTTAGTATCTTCCAGGGATGCGACACGAAGATTTTGAGAAAAATCCCCCCACCCCCAACTACCCTTTACATGGAACTTTTTTCGAAAATTTTGATTTCCTCAAAAATGGCTCTAACGATTTTGATTAAAATTTTGTATAACAAAGATATTTACCTGGCAAATAAAATTCATATCTTGAATTTTCTGGGAATAGCCTCTGAAGAGTAGTTTATTCTGGATGAATTTGACTAAATTTTGAATAACTACTAAACAGGATAGAGAAGTATTGTATTGTATTCCACCCAAAAAGTCGATACCGAGATTTAACCGGAAATACATGTTTTAGGACCATCTGCATCCACAAATAGCATTTTCAGAAAAAGGTTCGTGTGTGTGTCCGTGTGTCTGTGAACATGATAACTCAAAAACGAAAAGTAGCTAAAATACCAAACTTGGCATTTAAGTTTAGTATCTTCCAGGGATGCGACAGGAAGATTTTGAGAAAAATCCCCCCACCCCAAACTACCCTTTACATGGAACTTTTTTCGAAAACTTAAAAATGGCTCTAACGATTTTGATTGAGATATCATATATTAAAGATATTTACCTAGCAAATAAAATGTATACCTTGAACATTCTGGGAATAGCTTCTGAAGCCCTGTTTATTCTGGATGAATTTTGCTTAATTTGCCATAACTAGTAAACCGTAAGAGATAGACAAAAACTTATTATACAAGAAATTTAGGTCTTGTTAAAATACACAAGCTATGTCATATACATTTTTCTCGTGGAGCTTACCGTTTTCGGGGTATTCATTGTTATTAGTTTCAGTTGTGAAGTACTTATACTTTTCCTAGACGGGAGTGTCCGTTTTTCTTTTGTCCTACTCCTGGCCAACAAAAGAAGCGATTTGTGATGACAGTTGCATAACGACAGCTTTTAAAACATTTGACTATTGGTTTAGCCTAGTGTATTCCCTTATTTTCTTCCTACTTATACGGAACTAAATAATAATAATAACATTGTGCTAATGAGTACCTCGATTAGCAAGGTGCAGAAAGAAGAATTATCTTATGTAAGACGTTTGTAGAAGAGCTAGAGAAATCATGTGAGTGTAACACATCAGATTTTTTTTATTCTATCTCAAATATTATAATGTTATAGTGCTTTAAGAGCTCACAGAAGCTTCATAAATCGTTCGGCCATCACAGTAACACGCTAATTCAACAAATACCTCTAAAATACCCACCAGACCCAGAAAACAGAAAATTATAACGAAAAAGACACTCAGATTTAAGACTTACACGCATTAATTATGTAATCGTGAGTGCCGCTGGGCAGATCCCCGGATACATATTCCATGCTATTTGTTGGTTTCTAATTGCTCACAACTGCAATGTATTGTATCAATTAAGTTAAGACACTAATTTAAAATAAAAAAAAGAGTTTGAAATACCCTATATTATAACTGCTAACTTTTTTTCATAGAAATTCTAAGCATTGTTTCAGAACTTCTAGCTTTATGGAATGAAATATAAATATAAATTAAATAAATATTATTTAAATATTTGTTTTTTCAAACTTGAAATAAATTCACATTTTCTATAAAATAGAGAATTTCTCATTTATGTTAAAATATTATTCTCGCAAATATGAAATATTCTAAAATATTCGCGAAAAAATAAGTCTCTGCATCATTTCAAAATTATGTCAAATGCATAAACACATTTTGTTCATTAATTGGACAACCTTCTCTGGTTAAAAACAAAAACTCTTGGCTATGCTCATTAGGATACTTGACTAACTAAATCTCGTTATTTCTGCAGTCTAAATGTAACAATGTAATAAAACATTATTCTACACAAACTCACAACAATGGTCTAAATGTATATCTCATTTCCAATAAACACGAAACACCGAACCTACCTGTGCAAATGGCCTGGCATGGAATGGCTCTACCTACGCTAAAGGTTTGTTTGCATTATTTTTTGTCAGAAACAAGTAATTTACTAGGAAGTACGTATATCGTTAGCGGGGCGCACACAAAGCGTGCTTTTGTTGTGTGTACCCACATCTAATGAAGTGCGTTAATAACTGCACCACGCATATTTACAGTAAATGCAAAACAAAACCTTGTATACAGCTCCACGATCAATACATCGCCATAACATAACGCGCTTTCATCACTCGCATAGCTCACTGACTTCATGACGTAGTTACCTACAAATTCGTTCAGTTTGTTCCAAATTACAAACTTTTCATGTAGCAACAACAAATATTGTGATAAGTTATCAAATATTCAAACAATTGCTATGTTCAGTACAGTAACTCTACAAAGGAACAAAAATATGCACTTGAAGACAGGAATGAAAGCCTTGGATGACACGCTTGAAACGTTACTTTTCTTTTATCTCACTTAAAATTGGTTGATATATAATCCATCCACCCATCCATCCATCCATCCATCCATCCATCCATCCATCCATCCATCCATCCATCCATCCATCCAAAAGATAGTCGTGTTAGTTTCACTATTTATAACTCAAGAACGGCTGAACAGAGGTAGCTTAGAACCAGGAAACGGACTTGGGATACGTTTTATCCCGTTTCCGTGGGACGTGACATAAAATGTGGTATAACAAAACGCAACAGACAGAAAAACGAAAAATGTATCAGTCAAAACATCAGTCTAGCCGTTCATTTGTTTTAAATGATATAACAAAACGCAACTGACACGGAATAACAAAACGCATCTGGCAGTTAAACGTAATGTTGTTTAAGACTAAGTATGGTTGAAAATTTGACAATTAGAAATTTTGAAGTTGGCCGGTTGATGTGTTTGCTTCGAGTTTATATTAGCTTATTGTGCCGATATTATCATTAACAATGCCGCGACCAAGACGTTCGAATCTTTCCGGACAAAGCCGTAATGCAACTAGAATTCGAAAAATTGCGAATGAAAGGACCGAAGAAGAACTAGAAGTTGCACGTGAGGAGCGCCGCGTTAGTATGTCTCGACTTCGTGCTTCTCAATCATAAGAGCAAAGCGAGGTAGCCCGTGAAACGGCTCGGTTGGCAATGCGAAATCCTCGAGGAAACCTCAGAGATCAACAACTACATACTTTTTGACGCACAAGAAGAAATTTATCGAGCAGCGTTTCGATACGATTGCATCACTGATTACTGCTTGCATACTGGCGTTCGCATTGGGCCAATGGACGTTGTTGAACAAAGTTCGCCGGGTCAGCTAGTATATATATATACAGGGGTTACTACAAAAGAAATAGACAACTTCAACTGCCTGTAAAACAAAAACTATTAGAGATAGCAACCTAATTATTTTGGAGGTATGTTGAGAAACTCTCAAAGTTTCGTTTGTTTCTATTGGTAACGCTGTAGTGTTTTGTTTGTTGTTGCAGAAGCTGAAATGGCGGAAAATCCTGTGGAAAAGGCATATTGCGTGTTGGAATTTGCTAGAACTCAATCAGCAACTGTTGTCCAACGACATTTTAGAACACGTTACCACAAAAATGAAATGATGCGCTCACAAAAACCAGTATCGTCTTCATCATGTCGCAACATGTCGATACAAAAGCCACGCCGTATGACCTTATCTTCACTCAGAAACTGAAACATCTGTAATCTGTAAGGCATCATGTGCAGTCGCTTCCGCAACATTTGCCATACAGTTTGCTGTGGAATTTGTAATTGTATGCTTGCCCTAGATGTCGATTTCTGTGGGCTTCTTATGTAGGCAGAACGAACACGCTTTCTTCCGAAACTCTTGGTCTTCCCGAGCTCTTCCCTTTGCACAAACATCCCGTTGTCTCGAATTTTCTATACCAGTCGTAGATTGTAATGTATGTACACGCATCACTTCCGAACGACTGCATAAAATTGAACAATTGACACGACAAGGTTGTTGGAAAGAAAATGTTTAAAAATAATACGGAAAGTATTTAAAATCTCATAACATGAATAAAAACCGTGCCAAGCGAATGTATTTCGCTTAACGGTCACCAGGTGGCAGTGATACTACGGTTAACTGTTGCTAAATTGTCGTAGAATTGCTATATTTTCCCTCCCCATTCAATGCTAAGCTAACACACCAGTTTATCGACAATATGACGCAATGCAGCAGTGACATTCAAATACATTTTTATATATTTACTGTCCTTTCCTTACTCCTGTTTAAAATAAAGCAGCAAATAAGTTTTCCTGGCGACTAACAGCTAGATTAAGTACTTATTTATTTGCCACTAGATGGCCACCCCATCCAATGTTAAGGTAACGCAATAGTTTATTGAGATGACACAACGCAGCGTGAAATTCAAATACCCGATGCACTCCTCCCACACCCTCTCCCAGAAACATCACCCCCCCACCACTCCTCCTGTCCTGCAGATGTCGGATGTGATGGCATGGATACAGCAGCTTTTGCTGAACCACGGCCGGCGCATCTGTGATCTGCTGGTCAGATTCCTATATGCCACAGACCCAGCTGCAAAGATGGCTGTCGCCATGGAGGGACTTGCCTTCCTGACCGTGATCGTCCAGACCGCCCAGAATGGCGAATCGAAATAGGTCTCGTACCTCTTTCCGATTCGCGTTCTGGAACGCGTGTGGCCTGAACGGTCAGGGGAGTGAGCTCCAACATTTTGCCGGCTCATTTGCTCTAGACCTCGTGCTAGTCAGCGAGACTCATCTCCGTCCAGACACCTCATTCCGACTTCCGGGCTACAACTGCCTCAGAGTGGATCGTGTGGGCCGCCGAGGAGGTGGCACAGCGATATTCGTGAGAAACAGGGTAGTCCACAAACTCATCCAGCTCCCGCCTCTTCAAACCATGGAAGCCACGGCTGTCTGTGTTGACCTAGGCGGTACGGAAGTTTTACTGATGTCTGTTTACCACCCACCCCATAGGCAGTTCGTACTAAACAATTACCTTTCCATCCTAGCCCTTCATCCTAATGTCATCCTGGCCGGGGACTTCAATGCCAAACACCCGCGTTGGCATTGCGGCCCCCGGGCGGACGCCCGAGGCAATGATATCATACGCATGATAGATGCGGACCCTCAACTCAGAGTACAGGGCCCCTGGCAACCCACACACCATCCACGAGGTCAAGGACGGGCATCCGTTATTGACTTCGCGATCATCAAACAATTCCCTTTTCATACATCTCTCACTTCGATCAACGCACTTCATTCCGATCATAATCCCGTGTTAACCGAGGTTAACACACGGGTTGCCAGTCATGACGTCTCGGTTCATAACCGCGACGTTGACTGGGAATGCGTAAGGATTTGCCTCAATGACTCCATCCCGCCGAACCCTAGGATCACAGACATCCCATCCCTAGAGGCTTCGGTCCAATCCTTTACCTCCATCGTGGTGCGAACTGCCCATAACCTAACCGTTCACACCCCAGCACCTCTACACCCGGATATCCTTCCCCTTGAACTCCATCTGCTCGTATGCCGTTCCTGGGCTGCCCGCAGACTTTACCAGCGTCACCGCACGCCACATAACCGAGCACTCCTGAGGCGTTTACGCCGAGAGGTCCGGACCCGACTACGCGAGCACAGGGTGCGAGCGTGGGAGGAGACGATGACCCGCTTGAGGCTCGAGGATGGCGATGTGTGGAGGATTGCCAAAGCTCTCCGACACCGCGGAGGTCAAATCACCTCCCCAATCCAAGGCACCCAAGGCCTGGCTTATGAACCCCGAGCCAAAGCCGATGTGTTCGCTGACTACCTCGAAAGGACTATGAGGCCACGAGAAGACCCCCAGGACGAAGACTTCTCGGACCAGGAGACGATGACCCGCTTGAGGCTCGAGGATGGCGATGTGTGGAGGATTGCCAAAGCTCTCCGACACCGCGGAGGTCAAATCACCTCCCCAATCCAAGGCCTGGCTTATGAACCCCGAGCCAAAGCCGATGTGTTCGCTGACTACCTCGAAAGGACTATGAGGCCACGAGAAGACCCCCAGGACGAAGACTTCTCGGACCGTACTCGGCGGGAGGTGCGTCGATACCTTCGACGTCCCCCCGACGAGGCGGACCGACTTCCCGTCATCCGACCCAGTGAACTCCAGGGCGCACTCCGGCGTCTCAACCCCAAAAAGGCAGCGGGTCCTGACGGACTAACCCCTGCCATGCTCCGATGTCTTCCCATCAAGGCGGTACTCTTTCTAACCAAGGTTTTCAACATGTGCCTCACCTTGTGCCACTTTCCCGGCGAGTGGAGGGAGGCCCGAGTGATATGCATCTTGAAGCCGGGAAAAGACCCGTTACACCCATCCAACTACCGATCCATCAGTCTCCTATCAGTTCTCACGAAGGTTTTCGAGAGGCTAATACTAGTCCTCTTGTCCCCTCTCTTGGGCGACATTCAAGCCATCCCAGATCACCAGTTTGGTTTTCGCCCTGGGCATTCTACACCCCAGCAACTACTGAGAGTGGTGGAGGTCGCTGCCCTGAGTTTCCAGGACAGAGCTGGACGTGGAGAAAGCCTTCTCTACGACCTGGCACGCGGGTCTGCTCCTCAAACTCATCCGACTGGAGCTCCCGACACACATCATACACCTACTACACTCATACCTTAAACACAGATATTTTGTAGTTTCAGTTGCGGGACACAAATCAACACCTAGGTCAATAAGAGTCGGAGTCCCCGAAGGCTCTGTACTTTCCCCCACGCTCTTTAACGTCCCACAGTCTGAAAGTACAAATATGAGAGTGAATGTGTGTGTTTGTGTGTGAGTATTTTTTTAATAGAATAAAACTGACAAACCAAATTAAAAATCTCCAAGTTCAGCGAACAAAACGTCAGCAGTTGTTTCTCAAGACGAAGCTCCCGATATGACAATTGAAATTAAAGGGGACTATACAAACGAAACAATTCAAAAAGTCTTTTCTACTGTTTAGTTCAGAATCCAACAACTGGACGGTCCGGGTTCGATCCCAAGCGACTGCATGAGGGATTTGTGGTGGACAAAGCGGTGCAGGGGCGGGTTTTCTCAGTGTTCTCCCACTATCTCAATCTGCATTCCATGTATCGTCAGTATTATCGCCTGCGGTGTCATTTATAGTAAAAACGGGCGTTAAACATTATACATATATACACATACACACATACATATAAAAAAAAGAATCCAACAAGAAGTGGCAATCCCTTAACTGCAATAGTGACCGTATTAGCACTTATAGGCCTGCAGTTTTTACATACCAGGTAGGATTATTTGTATCGTAAAAGTCGAAATCATCAAATTATTTCATAACCACTCCATCTAACAGCATCAACTAAACCTCCCCACGCTCTTGCTTGTTATCGTGAAGTTGTTCGAAGGTCAGTCATTGTAGCACATATATGTTTGCATTCACGGCGCTTTTGTTTTGTTTCCACTACACAAATGCATTGGATGGTGGAATGTACATAACACGCCTTTTGAAAAAGAAAATATAGAAGGTATGCATTCGTTTAAAACATTGTCTTACTGTTTTACTTATAGCATTGTCAATTTACGAACTATGTTTATTATGCCCTACCTGGGAGCACATTTTTAACCTTAAAGTTTAGAAACAATATGGGTTTTGTGTATGTGTCGGATCTTGTATTTATATTTCTTCCCTAAATTTGAAATATATACCTTCGACTGTTATAAACTGAAGTAAAATTGTCCGCCAAAATTCGCCATTTGGGTTTTTTAAATTTAAATTTAATGGATGAAAAAGGCTGTGAAGTTTTTCAAAGTGTTTCCCAGAAGAAATGGACTGCTTGTAGTTAAAATGACGAACGATCCTCAAAGCATAATGAGACATGTCTCATAAATTTGATTAAGTTGCCTTCCTGGCCAGCAGAAATTCTTAGGTAAACAAGAGAAAAATTCAACAGCATTTCAAACAAAAATGGGTCTCCTTGTTGACGTTTCAGTCTTTGAAGTTTAAAAGATAAAAACACCTCTAAAATATTCCGAATGCTCTTCGAAAATTACAAATATAAAACTGGAAAGAAATTTAAGTTTATCTTGGAAATGATATTGAGTTGAAAAATACTGATATTGAAAGGTTCGATAAACTGTGGAAAAGAAACAGCAAAAATGTACACACATTTGCATGTCTGACAGTGATCATAATATTTGGTCAAGTGATGGGCAATGCCATTTTACCTGTTGGTCAAAATTATCAAAGGAAGCAGCTGAGGTAATATAAATTCAATTTTTCTAAAATATTCAAGATTTGACTACTAATGACTATTTTAACACACTTTTACTAAGCTCACGTACTTATTTAAGCTGTAGCAGACAAAGGCAGCCCAAGAAAACCAAACAATATTCGCAAGAGGCTGTCAATATGATCGAAAGCACATCATGTTTACCTTAGAGGTTGAAGGTTAGAGCGTGTTAATTGTGGGGGATACTTCGGCACCTGCGATCAAGTACTGATCTATTGTAGCTTCCCCACCCCCTGGGGTAAGGGATGAAAGGAGGAAATACCACAGGCCAGCACACAGGAAACGACGGAGCTAACGGTAGAAATGCACGGAGGTCCCTAACAGATCACTAGATGGTAACCCTGGCGCGCCACGGAGACTATACAGACGCCGGGAGGCCGAAAAGAGGCATGTACAACGGTACTAGTCTCAACCAGGGAGGAGGGAGTTTCACTCGGAGCAAGTGGCCGTACCATCTGCCTGCAAAGCCTTAAGCCAACCTGATGCTGACTTGAAAGATGAAGAAGAGAAATGAAATGAAGGAACGAAAGGGAAAGAAACCGTGGTAGATATAGAGCACCCCAGCATTCGCCTAAGCGGCCCCAGGAAATCCACGGAAAACTCCCGATTTAAACAACGATCAAGATATGCTGATGACACATAGTAGGTGACGAAAACGAAGAATCTCATTCATGAATTGTTCTTTAATGTGTTCTTTTATTTTCAAATATACCTAATTATGATATAACGTGTTTTATTCTATCACATTGTATAAAAAGCTTAAAATAATTTTGTTCTCTTTTGCAATGCAAATACTCCTATGTGAGTCACGCCAATTTACATATTTAATTATCAAAATTAGTGAATTAATTCACTTAAGTGAATAACAGCACATCGATATATTGTGCTACAGAACTCAGCACATTTGAAATTAGCCTCCAAATTGACTAAAACGAGTAGTACCTAAACCAGTAAGAGCTTCCATGGCTGTGAAAAAACAATCTGATGTATTTCATTCACATGACTTTGTTTACCTCTGCTACAAACTATTTACAAAAGATTATTCCTCTTTCTACATCTTGCTAATTGAAATAAGCACTAGCAGTGTTATCTTATGAAGTAGCGGCTCCAGGTCGTGAGGACCGCATTAACCGGCCGGGAGGGGCTCGAGGCGCTGACCACGTCTCACCCTCCAATACTGCACCCCATCCATGACGTCTGTAGTGGACCGAGATGGGGGACGCAGCGGCCGGGCGGTAGGCCAAGGCTCCCCGTGAGCTGTCGTGCCATGGAGTTAGTTTAGTGTTATCTTATTATTTAGTTGCTTATAAGTAGAAGGTAAAGAAGAGAATACTATGTCAAAACATAGTCAAATGTTTTAGCAGCTGCGACTATGCGATTGTCATTGTAATTCGCCACCTAGCATGGTCAAGAGTAAAACAAAAGAAACTCGGTCGTCTTCCGTTTGATTTTTAAAATGAAACCAATAACAAGAAATATCTCGCATACGGTTAGTTCTACAACAAAAATGTAAAGGTCATAAATTCTATGTTTTGACGAGATCTTTATTTTTGTGTTGTAAGTTTTTGTCCATCTGTTACGGTTTAATTACTATGTAAGTCATTCTGTATGAAGGGGACTTCAAAAGTAATTCTCAGAAAATTCAATATAGATATATATATATATATATATATTTTATTTTTAATATAAATATCTTTAATATACATTATTTTAATTAAAATTTTCAGTCATTTTTGAGAAGAACAATATTTTGAAATTTTTTCATGTAGCGGGGGATTTTCTTGAAAATCTTCACATCGTATCCTTGGGAGTTACTTAATTAAACACCAAGTTTGGCATTTAACGGATTTGTCGTTTTTGAGTTATGCACAGCGGATACAAATCTATACTTCCGGTGTGATCTCGATATCAAAATTTATCTACTATGTACGTTGTGCGAATACGGTAGAAAAACTAAAAAAAGTATTAATATAGTGACCGATTAAACAATTATACTAAAAAAAACAACAGCAGATAGCGCTGATATCAAAGCAAAGAATGAAGCACGGGAAGAAATTGTGTCTTTTAACGAGATCTGTATTGCGGCTTACCAGTTGGGCAAAGTCCCTTAATGTGAACAGGACTTCAGAGACTGTTCCCAAATAATTTAAGATATTTTTTTTTTTTTTTTTATGAAACATCTTTAATATAGGTATGGTATTTTGATCAAAATCGTTAGAGCCACTTTTGAGAGAATCACAGTGTTAAGAAATTTCTACCTGTAAAGGGTAGTTTGGGTTGAGGTGATTTCATGTCGCACCCTTGGAAGTTGCTAAATTTAAATGTCAAATTTGGTATTTAACCGACTTTTCGGTTTTCAGTTACACTATTTATAGACAGACTCACATACAAACACATACGCGCGGACCTTTTTCTAAAATATCTTTTATTCAAGGGACCTTAAAATGTGTAGAATATCCAGTGAAGAATCGATATCGAAGTTTTGAGTGGAATGTAACATCTTTTGAGGATCTATCTCTTATGTGCGAAGTAGAGAAAATAGAAATAAAAGAAACTAAACATCATTAGATCTTTTTCTAAACAAACAAAGCAACTTCTCCTGGCCTCTCACGGATTTTACTAAGAAGAAAATCAGATGAGATGCAATAGCTTTTATCCGTTTTAGGCGCTTTTCCGTTGTTTGTTGAAAATTCCGTTAATGGTAAAAACGTATTTGAGCCTAGTCCAGGAGTGCAGAATACTATATATAATTTTACAGCTAGTGTTCTATATATTTTAGTTTTTTGTTGTTGTATTTTTCTTAAAATTGACCCACCATGTTCAAATTTTCAACAGAATAATTAGCAAAGGTGTTACAGTTTATTGTTTTGTAACAAAAAGTAGTAGTTCTCTGGCAGATTCTAGACAAAGGAGTTCGCCGCCGCTCATCACGCCTGCAATTTTGGAGCCAAATTCTTCTTCTGTAATCTTCAGAAGAATCGGTGTCCGTTATGAGTTCCTTTGGAAGAAATCTGAAATCCCACAGACAGCATAATGGAAATAAACTCAAAATAAAAATTTCGTAAATCATGCGTTTACTTCCATTTTCAACCATATGCTAGGTAAGGATAATCTGAAGTTTGATATTCTTGTTCAAGCTTCCCTTGAACCTAATTGGCTGACGGTTATACCCCTCTTTATAGTGCCTTGTATATATGTTCCCCCTTAAGCCAGGCTCCGAATACAATTGCTGCGTACTTGCGAGCACTCGGATTTAGTCGAGCAGTTGGAACATGTTGACTTATGCACTTATGTTAAAGAACGTTAAAATATAAAAATATTATTAAAAAGCATATTCTTTTATCTAATTTATGATAATCGAGATAAACATTAGCAGAAATTATCTTAATTAGTTGCTTTCTTAAAAGTATAAGAAAAATAAGGGAATACACTAGGCTAAAACGAGTCAAATCTTTTAAAAGCGGTTGTCATGTGGACGAAATCCGTTTCTATGCAGCACATATAAATTGTATGTTTTAACGTGATCTACATTTTTATATTGTAAGTTTTTTTTTGTCTATCTCTTACTGTTTACTATTACGCAAAATTCATTCAGAATAAGAAGGTCTTTAGAGGCTTTTACCAGAAAATTAAAGACACACATTTTATTTGCATTATAAATATTTTAATACGGTATTTTAATAACAATCGTTAGAGCCATTTTTGAGAAAGTCAAATTTTTCGGAATTTTCCATGTAAAGGGTAGTTTGGGTGGGGGATTTTCTCAAAATCTTTGTGTCACATCCCTGGAAGTTTCTAAACTTAAATACAAAGTTTGGAATTTTACCGACTTTTCGTTTTTGAGTTATCGTGTTCACAGACATACGGATACACACACACACACACACACACAAACTTTTTTCTGAAAATGCTTTATATATATATATATACACAAGGGACCCTAAAACGTCTATTCCCGGTGAAATCTCTGTATTGAATTTTTGGGTGGAATGCAATAGGAACCTTCTCTGTATACTATGTATATTGTACGTATAGAGAAAGTAAAAAGTAACTTTCATTTTAAAGCCAAGCATTTAAACAGAGAAATAAGTATTCAGAACATGCAAACCGCAACTAATAATGTCGTAAAAACTACTCTGTATTCCGTTCATTTTTTGTCAAGTATAAGCACTACCGAAGTTCGCTTCTTGAAGAGGGGGCGAGGCACGTTCTTTAGACTTTGCTCCTGATTAATTGATGAACGAGGCGGCTCTCAGAGAAATGGATAATCAAACACACGGGCTGCTACAATATTTTTGGTACTAAAGCACTTTATTCTTGATTAAATTGCTTTTTCACATAAGTCGTGTGAAGGACATGAGCCTTTCAGTGTGACTACCTATCCAACTCCTTTTCTACACACGCCTTGTGTGAAAAAACAATTTAATCAACACTAATTGACGATAGTATTTGGCTATACTATGAATCCTGCGACTTAAAGTACTTACAATATTGTGGTTGTCATCTCTAAATAATTTGAGATCACTTTGTGGTTTACCGGGAAACATTTGAGTCAGTTGAGAAATTCAATGCTACGCCGGTATTTTTTCATAAAAGCTCAGTGGTAGAGCAACCGCCTAGAGACTGGGAGATCCGTGGTTCAAATCCCGGCTATGACATTGGATTTTTCAGTCTTTTTTTTTTATTCTTCCTATATACGAAAAATAAACATAAATTATAAGTTTGCGTTCATTAAGCGGTCGTTTTCCATGGTCTAGAGGTAACGCTGTAGCCACTAGTTTCCATAGGATGGATATATTTCGGGCTTAAAATCTTTAGCATAGCCTCCTTTGGAAGGGAAGTAAAGATCAATTGCCGTGGATTTACGGCACGCAAAAGAACCTCAAACCTGATAAAGAGCTCTTTGGGCAAAATTAAGCAGTTTTTCACGCCCAATATATAGGTAGAATGGGATGCTGAAGCTCGCAGCAGTTAAAGAACGTCAATAAATTCAAATCAATTTAATTTTTTCTCATGTATAAACTACACATTTCACTACTGTCCTTACCAAATATATATTTTACATAGTTAGAGCCTACTAACTTTAGGAAAAATAACCACTATTTATAAACCCAGAAATAACGACAATGCAACTTATCAAGTGGCTGTAATACGCATACATAAATAAATATTTCAAAATTAATACATACAAATCTAATCTGTTGCATTCGCATAACTATCTCTACATCTCTGTAATAAATTATTGTTAAAAAGCTTATTCTTATACTTCGGGTTAATCGAGATAAACTTAGCAAAAATTTATTGCTTCCTTGTAAATAGGAGGGAACTAAGCGAGTACACAAGACTAAAGCGATAGTCAAATCTTTTAAAAGCTGGTTGCCATGTGATTAAAATTGATTTTTTGCATGGTCAGGAGTTAGCAAACTCCCACTTGAGAAATTCCCATATTTTAAAACTAAAACCAACAACAAAGAATGTCTAGGAAATGGTCAACTCTACGAAAAAGGGTATATGGCAACAATGGTGTATTTTAACGAGATCTAAATTTTTGTGTAAGTTTTTGTCTATCTCTTAAGGTTTACCTGTTATGCAAAAATCATCCATAACTCTGTTTTATCTGAAACCTAACGGTACAAAGTGAACCGAATTTCAATTTTTTCACTTAGCAACCAGCTTTTTAAAATATTTGATTATCTCTTCAGCCTTATTTCTCTTATAGTTATAAGAAACTAATACAACTATTTCTGCTAATGTTTATCTCGATTACCACGATGTAGATAAACGAACAATCTTTTGTGTAGTTGTTTGTGGAGAAATTCGTGTGAATGTAACATATCTGAGTTTTTAATAGAATTCTTCCAAGTTTACTGTATGTGTGTCCTTAAAGCGTGTGCGTTGTGTGCGGATGTAACAAAAGAACCCCTGGAATCCTTATCTCCACCTACATAAATACAGATTTGGGCTCGTATATCATTTACGCCATATTTTCTTTGAAACGTTGCAAAGCTGGGACAAAGCAGTTATCGTTCATATGTGGGCGTTCATGCTTTCAGAGAATTTCACCGAAAAATACAGATGTTCTAAGCACAGCCGGTTTTCGCTCTCTGCTTATGTAATTTTAATCAAAGGATAGATGACGTCGCAGGAAAAAAAAAAAAAAAAAAAAAAAACTGTCGATGCCAGGGGAGATTGGCAATCCTTTGCAAGTGCTTTTCAATGGTTTGCCTCAAAAGCTTCTAACGATTTGTCTGTGAATTTACCCCTCTTGGTATCAATTCGCTATTTTGAAGGATCAAGTGCGGATATTTACTTTCCATTTTCGCTGCGGTCCGAAGATCTTTGGTCCTAACTCTCCCTGCTGTAATCCCTTTTTATTCTGAAGAATTGGGGAGGGGATTCCCTGAATAAACAGGTAGTGTAGGGTTGCAGGTGCGCGGAGAACTGCGTACTGCTGCTGAATTATTGCAAAACCACTCTGAGAGCCACCAGTGCATCAGCAACTACTTAGGGCCTGTAATAAATCAAAGCCTAGGCGGTCTTCTCTTACTAAGTTATAAATAAATTGCAATTCACAAAGAACCCGCACGACGTTGCTACAAATTACCTTGTAATGAATAAATGCCCACTTACACTTTACACCAGATAAACTATCCCTGAGAAGGTACAAAGGAGTGACAATATTAAGGAAATGTGTGCGTGTGTGTATGTGCGTGTGCGTGTGTGTGTGTCTGTGTTTCTGATTTCGGAAGGAATTCCACAAATCAGAACCCAGAAGAATAAGATGAGAATAGGATAACTACTACCGGCGGCCAAAACAGGATAGCGGGGAGGGAGGCACTGTGGAGGGTCCCTAAGAGTTCCCAAGCAGTTCTTCCGAAGCGGGAAGCGCTACGAACCCGCGCCCCAGGTATCACCGAACTTCCTGGGTCTACAGACGACTGTCAACGCTATCTCGCCGCTGACAGCTGTATTACCAGAGCCCAGTCACTACCACGTAAGGGCGCCATCACCGCCAACACTTACATACCTGAGAGACCAATTGGATGAAATGGAGATAAAATGAAGGCACAGGAAATTCGTGGGAAGGAAGAAACCTCCCCAGTATTTGTCTAGGACTCGGGAAAACCCCGACAAAACCCATGTGCCAGAAAGTTCACCGCGGGAATCAATCTCACGACCTCCTGAATGTCAGTCTCAGACGAAACACCTGAACCATCTGGCTCGATCTACTAAGGAGCTACTAGTAATCATTTGTACACCATTAGAGGTGCGGAAGAATGGCTTTCTTTACAGACAGAAAATAAGCTATCTTCCAAAATATAATGTAAAGAGTAGGACAATACTTCATCTCAGGAAATCTATATATCTAATTCCATAGCTTACACAACATTTCAAGAAAACTGCAGCAGATATGGTCGGTCAGAAATATCACTAAATTAATTATTAACTCAAGAGGTCGGCCAAATTACTATAAGGCTCAAAATTCTTTTTCTTTTGTAGCTTAAAAATCTGACGTGTTCTATTCACATACCTGTCTATTCTTTAAAAATTATTCTTACAAAAGTCTATTCTTCTTCTACTTCATGCTAATAGAGATAAACATCAACAGAAATTATTTTATTTATTAGTACTTGTAAGCAGAAGGGAATTATGCAAATACACATAGCAAATAGGTCAAAGCGATATTCAAATCTTTTAGAAGGCGGTCGCTATGTGCATCAATTGAAATAAACTTATCTCTGCAACACCAAAAAGTGAATAACAATTTGTATTTGAAAAAAAAACTTAAGTATTAAAACTTTAAAACTAATAACAAGGAATTGCTCGAAAAGATTAGCACAAAAACTATATATCATAAGCTGCGTGTTTTAACCAGAGTCGCATGTGTAGTAAGCTCTTGTCTTTCTCTTACGGTTTATCAGCTATGCAAGTAAGGAGGAGGGCTTCAAAGTTTATTCCCAGGAAATTCAGGATATACATTTTATTTGCCATATAAACCGCTTTAATATTTGTAAACATAACCTTTGGATGCAAATGTTCCATGTAAAGGTCAGTTTAGGGCGGGAGAGATTTTTCTGTCCTTGGAAGGTACCAGACTTAATTAGGTTGTGAGTTAAGTTTTGTTTCAATGCGACAGCTGATATTTGAAGCATTCCTTTAAATGTTGTCTTGAATGTGGGCTGGCTACATCACAGTCGCTCAGTACTCTTCTCGTTATTATTACATATATGGTTCCAACCATGCCTCCATAGCTGTTTGTAAAAAATCAAGGTGTAGCTTATAGCCCAAAAGTGTACCGGACTCAGAAGCGCTATAGCTTTAAGCAGTTTCGTATATAGCTGTTTTTGAGTTATACTGTCCACACACTGACGTTTTTCTAAAAAAATTATATGTAGGATTCAAGGGTTCTCAAAACATGTATTCCAGGTGAAATCTCGGTATGGAATTTTTAGGTAGAATCTCCGCGTGTGTATGTGAACTTAAATACCAAATTTAGTATTTGTGCTCCGTATCTTCCAAACCGTGGCTGAGTGGTTAGACCGCTCGCATCCCATCTAGGCGGCACTGGCTCGATCCCAAGCGCCCGCATGTGGGATTTGTGGAGGACGAAGCGACACCTTGGCGTTTTCCCCGCCTCTTATTCCACCAGTTGCTCCATCATCACATTTCCTATCATCAATTTCCTCACGCTCATGCCTGGTTACGGGCCGACCACTCGTTTCAGGTTCTCCTTTCTGTGGCTTCGTGCCGTAAGCTCCCCGACAGGCTTCTGACCCCTAAGCGTCCTATTGTAAGTCCTAGGGGGGCTGTCAGTCCTAAACCACGGAGAGGATATGCCGACTACGAATCTTCCAAGGGTGCGACATGGAGATTTTCAGGAAAAAACCTGCAACCCAAACTATTCTGTACGTGGAACATTTTTCGAAATCTTTGCTTTTATCAAAAAGACTAACAATTTTAATTAAAATGCCACATGTTTAAGAAATTTTTATGGCAAACGAAATACATATCTTGAATTGTCTGGAAGTAGCTTCTGGAGACCTCTTCATTTTGGATTACGTAAACAAATGTAAATACACAACTTATAATAATAAATATACATTTTTGTAGAGTTAACCGTCTTGATATTGCGGTGTAAAAAGTAGTCATAAGATGTTGAATTTGGATTTTGGATACTTTCGATCCAACACCAAGTTTCTTAGACAACTACTGGCATCTTTTGTAACAGTGACGTTTGAGCAAGAGAGATTTCACTGGTTTAGGTTTCCAGCGGAGCCAGACAAGGAACTAAGCTGATTCCAGTATTATTTAACACAACGATAGAACTGTCTGGTTGTACAAACAGTTATATATCAATATCGCCTTTAGTAAAACACAAGAACTAAGGAATGCTCCTGTAAACAATCCGCAAAGTCGTAGATCTTTCTTTCCTTGTAGGTAATCCCTGGATTACGGCATTCAAACTTGGCAGATTTGTAGACTACCTTCTGCAGCAAAACCTTCTTGGGCTTTTAGAATTAACGTCATTGGCTGGAAAGATACGACGCCTTTATCAATATTTTAATCGGAGAAAAGATTTATAAAAAACATTGGCTTTAGTTTTCTAAACCATTACCAATTATTTTTATATATTATACCTTCTCTATCACGTACAAATGTACATAGTTGAAGTTACTGCATTCTGCCCAAAAATTGACACCAAGATTTCACTGAAAATACACACATTATGAGAACCACAGAATCCAAAAATAGCATTTTTATAAAAATATCTATGTATGTCACTGTAAACAACACAACTTAAACACGAAAAGTCAGTGAAGTAACAAGCTTGGCATTTCAGTTTGTTATCTTTGAAGGTTGCCGCACGACAATTTTCAGCAAAATCCATCCAACCCAAACTACCCTTCTGGGAACACTTCTAGAAACTTTTGGATTTTGTCAAAAATGGCTCTATTTTATTAAAATAACGTATTATATTAAACATACTTAGGTATATGACAAATAAAAGTGTATCTTTAAGTTTCTGGGAATAGCCACAGAAAACCTCTGCAGTCTGGCAAATCGCAAGAGATAGAAAAAAAAATGTATGACTGTGTACTCCAACTATTTATTTAGCTTGCAGATTATAATACACAAACTTAAACATACTGTTGTGCAAATACAATGTAATTTAATTCATAATATGGGGTGGTGCTTAATATGGGATGACAGGGGTTCCTCATATGGGATGGGTTTTTTAATGTTAATTTAGAACATTACAAGCACAAAAGTTTACACCTCTTAATGTCTGTACTAAATATGATTGGTTGAAGTCCAAATGAAAGTTTAATTTTAAAATACTGGCGTGGTATCCTGCTTCCCTAACAAGAAGACAGTTCATTGTTTTATTTATATACTTTGCTCACACACTTTTCACGGAAGAATTTATTGGAATTTTCTCCTGAACAGTGTGTGTCCACTTGAAATATTTGCAGCACCTGATCCAAGTTTCGTCTTCTCGGTCTTCCTGCACAATAGAGGTACTCTGTATCATTTCCGTCACTCTCTTTTCCCTACTTCTCTTCCAATTCCAGAGGCACAACGTCGTCCTCGTTCAGAGGATGAAGATTCAGCAACGTGGGTCCTTCATTTTCTGGTTGTCTTTGTTGCTATGGTTTGTAATGCTCAGGCCCGTTTAGCTTTGGGCACAGTCGGTCTTCTATGACTTCTGTCCAGTAAGCTGAGCTCTGTATGGAGTAATTACACAAGACGTCCCAGCTCTAGATGAACTGGTTTGTCCTGATGAGCTTACCTTCTGCCTCAGCAATGGGATTGGGATGATGTGCGCTGCTAGGACCAATAGGGCACCTGTGAAACATTTGTACATTCAGGAGTTTCCTGATGTTCACTTTCATGAAGCACTTACTCAGTTTCATTTTCATGGGTTACAAAATCCTGAGGCTTGAAAATATGTACCCGTTTTGCGGAATCCCCGACTTGCTGTTTCTGCACTTGCTGCAAGTAGATAGGCGTTTCCAAGAGTTTCCCTATCTGGAAAACAGTAACTGTTCGAGGAATATGCTTTTCAGCCACGTTTCGATCTCCTGGCAAGTAATAGATCTTCAATGGCCCCATGAAAGCCACGTCAAGCGAATGAAGTTTGTAGGTGCTGTGGGTAGGGAGGCACATTATTATTATTATATTAATTTTTATATTCATAATAGTAATAAAGAAAATAGGCGGAATTTATATATCGATTTAATTGAAACAAACAAAAAAGCCCTGATACTGGAGCCTCCTTGATACTTCTAGCATGAACATTTATAAAGTGTAAAGCAAATTCTAATATGGGATACCCCAAATTAAGCTGCCCGTGCTACCCCATAATAGGGAACCTGGCATTTTAGTGAACTAATTCTTTCCGCTCTTTTTGTAATTGAATTTAGGCAAAGTGCAACCAACATATTAGAAGATAGCTTGATCATAAAACTACAACATGAGCATAAGTGTCTTTAATAGAATAATTACATTATTGTATTTGTATACAGAGATGTCAACAGCAGCAAATAATTTCAAGGAGCAAACTTCTTTCTTTACCTCAGCGATCCGACACAACTATATGGTGACGTGCTCCCAGAGTGGTTTGTCAACAAACGGCTCTTGGTTTATTGGAAAGCAGGTGTCAGCCTTATGTAGTTGAAATACTAAGGTACCCCAAATTAGGCTACTTTCCCCTAAAGCTTGCGAGATATTTCATTTTACTGATTTCAACTTTAAACTACTTAAACTTTGGATAGTTGAAAAATTCAATGCTATGCCATGAAGAGTAGAATAGCAACCGGCCAGAGACTGGGAGATCCGTGGTTCACATTCCGGCTATAGCATTGCATTTTTTCGTCTGACTCTACCTATACAACCCCTGTCCTACACACGGCTTGTGTGAAACAACTATTAAACCAATACTTAAACTTTACTCAAACGGGAAGTTATTTTTCCTTTCATATCTCTTTTATTTTACTCCTGACCTTGGAAAGAGAAAGACATTTTATGACAAGCGCATAGCGACAGCTCTTAAAAGATTTCACTGTCCCTCTAGCCTAGTGTATTTCCTTACTCTCCCTCTACTTACAAGGAACTAAGTAATAAGAATAATTTCTTTAAAAGCTGGTTAATATGTGAAACAATTGAAATTTTGCTCTCTTTGCTTATCAGGAAAAAAAAAAAAAAAAAAAAAAAGGACGGACGAAAGAAATATGACTAGCACCTGAGAAAAGTTTAAGCAGCTTGAAACTAAAACAAATAACATGGAGTATTTCGAAAAAAGTATTCTCTTAAAAAATGTATTTAACATTAATTGTGAGTCTTAAGCAGGTATACATTTTTGTGTATTAAGCTTTTGTCTGTCTCTTAGGGTTTACCAATTATATAAAAGCTACACAAAAATCTTCCAGTTGAAAGGTCTTCGAAAGCTATTCACAGAAAATTCAAAATAGATATTTCCTTTACCATAAAAATGTCTTAAATATGTGGTATTTAAAAGTAGTTAGAATCTTTTTTGAGAAAATAAAAAATTTCAAAAACATTTACATATAAATGGTAGTTATGGTGGGAGGGGGGATTTCTGAAAACCCTCGTGTTGCATCCTTGGAAGATACTAAACTTAAATACCAAATTTTATTTTTAAGAATTTCTTCGTTTTTAGCTATGTTGCCCCCACACACGCGGGCGGATGCTTTTCTAAAATTGAAAGATGCGATTTGCAATGACAATCGCACAACGACAGCTTTTAAAACAATTGACTATCACTTCATTATAGAGCATTCCTTTAGATCTACTTATAAGGAACTAAGTAATAAGAACATTCTTTTAATGTTAATCTCGATTAGCATTGTGCAGAAAGAAGAATAATCTTTTGAAGAAGTTTGTTTGTAGAGCAGCTAGAGAAAGTCATGTGAATGTAACACATAAGATTCAATTTTGTTTTGCTAAGTGTAAGGTATGTCTAAAAGTCCTAGCAGTTTATTTAAAACTTTTTGACACGTTTGAGTTTTATGTTGCACACAGGCAACAAGCTGTCTCTCAAAATCGCAGCACTTGAATGCTGTATTTGGAACTGTTTACCAGCGGGGCCCATGATTCCTGTCGGACCGCGACACTCCCCCCCCCCCCCTCCCGCCTCACCCCCGAGCGCGCAAATCGAATCAGAGCGGGCTCAGTGACGTTATAAAAGCCCAAAGAGAGCTAAGCTAGCAAGGCATGGTAAAGAAGGGGGAGCTATTTGGCCCTTTGTGCACATGATAGGTCCCTCTCAATCTCTGCTAACCGACTTTATGCAGCACAGTCTCGCTTTTTTTCTCTCTCTCTTCTTTTTATGAAGCAGAAGTCAAAAACGGGACCGTTGACGTGTGTTGAGGTCGCCGTCCCGCTGACATCTCCACAAAGACTTCAGCAGTGCTTTAGCACTCTTTTGTAACAGCTGACATCGCTTTAAATTTTGGAAACTCCTCATCGTTTAGATTAAAGGCTCATGTTGCTACTTGCTACAAAAGATAAAACATCAAAGGCACGAGAGCTGGGACCAAGCTGGAATGACATCCAGAACATCTTGGGACTGCACAGCCTCTATCTTATTACCAGAGACCAGAAGTTTAGGCATTATAAATCATTAAAAGATCCTTCTCTACATCTTGGTAATAAGTTATTGTTAAAAAGTATATTCTTTTATATAATTCAATGTTCTTATTTATTGCTATCTTGTAAGTAAAGAGAAATAAGGGAATGCACTAGGCTATAGCGATGGTCAAATCTTTTAAAAACTGGTTGCCACATGATTAAAATTCATTTCTTTGCGTGGTCAGGAGTTAACAAATTCCCACTTGAGAAATTCCTATATTTTAAAACTAAAACCAACAACAAGGAATGTCTACGAAATGGTCAACTCTACGAAAAAGTGTATATGGCAGGGTATGTGTGTTTTAACGAGATCTACAATCTCTTAAGGTTTACCAGTTATGCAAAAGTTATCCAGAACTCTCTTTTGTCTGACTCCTAACGGTCCAAAGTGAACCAAATTCCAATTTTTTCACTTAGCAACCAGCTTTTTAAAATATTTGACTATCACTTAAGTCTAGTCGATTACCTTATTTCTCTTATACTTATAAGCTAATACAACTGTTTCTGCTAATGTTTATCTCGATTACCACGATGTAGATAAACGAACAATCTTTTGTGTAGTTGTTGGTAGAGAAATTCGTGTGAATGTAACATATCTGAATTTTTAATAGAATTCTTCCAATTTTACTGTATGTGTGTCCTTAAAGCGTGTGCATTTTGTGCGGATGTAACAAAAGAACCCCTGGAATCCTTATCTCCACACCTACATAAATACAGATTTGGGCTCGTATATCATTTACGCCATATTTGCTTTGAAACGTTGCAAAGCTGGAACAAAGCAGTTATCATTCATATGTGGGCGTTCATGCTTTTAGAGAATTTCACTGGAAAATTCTATTCAATTAATGTTAATTGAGATAAACATTAGCAAATATGCTTTTATTTCTTTCTTCCTTGCAAGTAGAAGGGAAATTAGGGAGTACACTAGGCTATAGCGATAGTCAAATCTTTTAAAATCTAGTTGCTATGTGACTAAAATCCGGTTCTTTGCATGGCCAAGATCTTACAAATTCCCATATGAGAAAATTTTAATCACATTAAAACAGAAACGAGAAACAAGGAATATCTTGGAAATGTTCAGCTCCACGAAAAAATGGATATGACATAAATTGTGTTTTAATGAGATCTATATTTTTGTATAGTACGTCTTTGTCTATCTCTTAAGGTTTGCCAGCTATGCAAAATTCAGCAAAATTCATCCAATTTGAAATGAAGAAGTTTTCATAGGCTATTTCCAGAAAATTCCAAATATACATTTTATTTGTGATGTAAATATTTTAATATACGGTATTTTAATCAAAATACATTTACAAATTTAATATTATATAACCCGAAGAAGAAGAGGATTTTACAAAATTAATATAGACGACCTGAAAGAAGAAAGAAGATGATTTAAATTTAATATTAAACAACCCGAAGAAGGAGAAAAGGAAGAAGAGGAGTTTACAAAAGTAATATAGGCGACCTGAAAGAAGAAAGAAGATGATTTAAATTTAATATTAAACAACCCGAAGAAGAAGAAAAGGAAGAAGAGGAGTTTACAAAATCAATATAGGCGACCTGAAAGAAGAAAGAAGATGATTTAAATTTAATATTAAACAACCCGAAGAAGAAGAAAAGGAAGAAGAGGAGTTTACAAAATTAATATAGGCGACCTGAAAGAAGAAAGAAAATGATTTAAATTTAATATTAAATAACCCCAAGAAGAAGAAAAGGAAGAAGAGAAGTTTACAAAATTAATATAGACGACCTGAAAGAAGAAAGAAGATGATTAAGAAATTTAATGTTATACAACCCGAAGTAGAACAAGAAGAAGAGAAATTTACAAAATTAATATAGACGACCTGAAAGAAGAAAGAAGAGGATTTACAAATTTAATATTGCATAAACCGAAGAAGAAAAAGAGGAAAAAGAAGAGAACTTTACAAAATTAATATAGATGATCTGTAAGAAATAAGAAGAGGATTTACAAATTTAATAATATAAAATCCGAGGAAGAAAAAAGAAGAGGAGTTTACAACATTTATATTGAGACTCGAAGAAGAAAAAGAGCATTTAGCATATCAACAACTATAATAATAACAATAATAATAGTAATAATAATTAATAATAAACTTTTATAAAGTGTGTAATATTGATATAGACGACCTGAAGAAGAAAGAATTGGATTTATAAATTTAGTACCACACAACCCGAAGAAGAAGAAAAGAAGGGAGTTTACAATATTAATATAAACGACTCGATGAAGAAACAGGAGGCTTTACAAATTAATATTAAACAACCAGAAGAAGAAGAATAGGAGCATACAACATTAATACAGACGAATCCGAAGAAGAAGAAATACAGCTTATATAATTAGTATAGGTGACCCGAAAAAGAAAGAAGAGGATTTAAAAATGTAATACTATACAAGCTAAAGAAGAAGAGGAGTTTACAAAATTAATATAGATGACATGAAAAAGAAAGAAGAGGATCTATACATTTTATACTACATAACCCGAAGCAGTAGAAAAGAAGAGGAGTTTATAAAATTAATATAGACGACCCGAAAGAAGAAAAGGAGAGAACTAATACATTTAATATTACACAGTCAGAAGAAGTAGACATTTTGTTATAATGAAAAAAAAATAGATACTCAAATCTGACAATATACCAGGAAGAATGCGGCACAACCGGGATGGAGATGGAGACAATAAGGGAAGAACGGCAGAAGTCCAAGGGATGGCAGCCTTCCAAATTCCGGCAGTCAGCAGAGGAGCAGCAGCAGAGGGAGGGTACAGCAAGGAGAGATAGGCAGGAATTCTCAGCGGATGGCAACGAAGCACCGAAAAGACACGAGTGAATGTTTTTGTGATAGTGAATTAAAGTGTAAAAGTAAAGAGTAAGGCCTTTGTGGATTTAGTAAGCAGTGATAGTGAATTAAAGTGTTAAAATAAAGAGTAATCCCTTGTGGCATTCAATAAAAATAGTGTTAGTGAATTAAAGTGTAAAAGCAAAGAGTAAAGGCCTTTGTGGATTTAGTAAGCAGTGATAGTGAATTAAAGTGTTAAAATAAAGAGTAAGTCCCTTGTGGCATCTAGAAAAATAGTGGTAGTAAATGAAAGTTATAAAATAAGGAGTAAGTCCCTAGTGGCATTTAGTAAAATAAATGATAGTGAAAAAGTGTTAAACTAAGAATAAGTTCCTTGTGGCAAATAGTATAAACAATGGTAGTGACATTTAAATGTCACAGCAAAGAAAAGTTTATTGATTAATGAAAAAAGAAAATGTTATTTCATTATTAATATTTAGTAAGTACTGACACTAAAAAAAATAAAACAGGACATATTACATAAAATACTATTTATTACCAATTATTAAAAGTAAATTTATAAATAATATATCAATGAATTATTAATAATAAATTATATAAATAGATAAGACGAATAATAATAATAATAATAATAATAATAATAATAATAATACATGCACATAATGTAATAATGATTGCTAAAAATGCATCATAAATTTATTAGTTAGGTTTAAATAGTAATATTTGACTAGAATTAAGGACTACAATTAAAAACAAAATAATCAGATAAACGAGTTATAAATTAAAGATACTGGAATCCAGTTATAGGTTTATTTTAATTAAGAGTTTATGGGCTAGATGATAGCTGGTTACCAACTTATTACTGGTTTCCAGTATTAGTTATTATATGTACTAATTTAGTTACCTTTAAAATGTAATTATTAGATTTTACTATCTTTTGTTTTAATTGTTGTTGTTTTATATAGGTATAAGTTAATATATCTGAAAAATGGAAACAACTTGGAATATAATATTTTGGATAAAAAATATGAGCATTTTAAATATTAGTACTACTTTGCAAATGATTCAATTTTTTCTAGCCATATAGTGTTTTCGCGTATTCGGAAGGCCATGGGTTCAAATATCATGAGCTGATCAACCTGGCTGACTTTTCTTGCCATGGTTCCCCTCAGTCGTCAAGGTAAATACTGGATTGAATATTTAATATAACCCAAAGTTGAACCTGCAGTTCTAAAACAATACAAAAACTGAAAAATATATACTAATTGCACTAGCGATACCAGGTATCCACAGATAGTGAACGCAGTGGTCTGGACGACTCCCTAACCCCTTTTGCTTTTCGCGAAGCTAGGTGGTAAGAAGTGTGAGCAGGTTAAAAACTAGCTGCACTTTGTATTTGACTACGAATGATAAAATTGGCCCTCTAATAAAAACTGCTTGGCGCGAACGAAGGTAATATGGTTGGAGTATGAAACCTTCAAAGAAGGCCTCTTTGCCCGCCTGGATAGTGTTGGAGTAGTGTGTCTGTCTTACATTCAAGAGGTTGCATAGGTTGGAGTTACCGTCATAATGTTTTTTCGGGGGTTTTCCTTAACATGAGAAGACGAGTATCTTAAAGCAGAATTACCCCGAGATCATTTGAGTATCATTCATTGTCTGTATTATGACCAACTAGGTTAACGGACGTTAAGGAAAAAAAAAACCAAAAAAAAAAAAAAAACAACAACATCCTGCTATTCACCACATATTGCCAAAAAGATGTTGCATATACTCGTATCGCCCCAAGTGTGCTAGCGTTGTACTTTGGAAGATTTATAAGCCTATTGTTGCACGTGTTCGGTCAGCATTCTTTAAGTAGCCCCGATCATTGTCGCAGGGGTGATAATTCTAACACTTTAACACGTGAGGAGCGGTATCAGTAACGCAATGCCTTAAAAGCCAGACTTCGGAGCAATGAATGCATGCTGGAATGTCCACTCTCTGAAAATTTCTGTTGACGTCTAAAGCTATATAAGCAGAACTGCAAAGCACGCGAGTCAGTTTCACCTGTGAGCTGACTACGTGTAGCAGTTGCGTTAAAGCGACTTGAGAAAATTGCGCTGTTGCGAAAGTATCGAAATAAAGACAAATACTTGTAAACAGATTGAAGTAATAAACAGTTTTTGTTACAGTATCTTGCCGAACACATCTGATACGGTATAACCAAGTTTCTAATGTGTCGTAAAATACAATAGAAAACTAAATCTCATGAGTTTTATTCACACGACTTTCTCTACCTGTTCTGCAAAAACTTATTCTTACAAAAAGTCATTCTTTTATCTACATCATTCTAATCATAGCAGTGATTGTGTTATTACTGGGCTCCTTGTAAATAGCAGGGAAACAAGAGACTACACTAAACTAAAGCGATAATCGAATCTTTTAAAAACTGTCGCGATATGATTATTATTGAAATTCGCTTCTTTGCATGATCAGGAGTAAAACAAAAGAAGCACGGACAACTTCCTGTTTGAGAAAAATATAAGTGCTTTAAAATTGAAACCAATAACAGGGAATATCTATGAAATAATTAGGACCTTACATATGACATAAACTGTGTGTTCTCACAGATTCGCATTTTTGTTCAAGTAATTTTGTGTTTATCTATTATGGTTTATCAGTAACGCAAAAGCTATGAATTGAAGCAAAGGAGAGAGTTATATATTTTGTTTGCCATGTAAAGTATCTTTAATATACGGCATTTCAATAAAAATTGTTAGAGCCATTCGAAAAATGTTTCATGTAAAGGGTATTTTTGGATGGGGTGATTTTCCTGAAAATCTTCGTGTGGGATAGCTTAGAAGATACTTAACTTAAATATCAAGTTTGCAAGTTAGCCAACTTTTCGTGCTTGAGTTATGCTCTCCTCAGTCGCACACACGTGTACACTTATTGGTAAAAAGGTCTCGGTGGACACATTGGGTTTCCTAAGAGTTTATTACCAACACTGAACAATAATAACAGTCTTTTGAGGAAACGCAAATGTTTTTGATGCTATGATAAGGATTATAACAATACTACACAAAGTAAAGAAGATCCAAGGGGAAGACTCATTACGAAAGCATGTGGTGCTTGCACCTTTAATATTTTCTGGCCAGTATTATGTTTTTATGGTATTAAAAATTGCTGGGTAGATCATTACCAGCCGTAGGCATTTTAAAGTCAGCATCCCCTTTTGATAACTACCATCATTTGTTGCACATATGATATCCATGTATAATGAACTTTAGAAAAGGACAGTTCGTTAATGAAGCAATTTGCAGCAGTAACAATAATAATGAAACAGTGATATCTCTGGGAATAATAAGGTCCAAAGCTGTGGAATTCATTAATTATACACGTTTCACAAATTCGATTAAAACCAACATCTTCTATTATATGTAGGTAATACTCTTATGGTTTCATTGCACCAGTTTGCCATAACTACTGTATTTTATATAAGACGAACATAATCAAAAACAAAAGAGTACGTACTGAGAATATTGAATAACAAGATTTGTTTAGTAGTTTAAGGTGAAATCTGTGTTCCATACACATGACTGTCTCCACATCTCTGTAACAACGTATTGATGTAGAGCTCATTCTTCTATCTAATTCATGCTATTCGAGTTAGGCATTAGCAGAAATGATATGTAGAGGAGAAATAAGGGAGTACATTAGGCGAAAGCGACAGTCAACATTTTTAAAAGCTGGTTGCTATGTGATTGACATTCATTTCTTTGCATGACCAAAAGATGACAAATTCCCGTATGAAAAAAGTTTTATTTGAAAACGATAACAAGAAATATCTCGGAAATGTTCAAATCCTAGAAAAAATCTGATGCGTTCCATTCACATGACTTTCTCTACATCTCTGTAACAAATTATTGTTGAAAACTCATTTCTTCTATTTAATGATAATCGAGATAAACATTTTTTATATAAAACACAGTTCCGGAATCTTATCGCGATTCCGTTGCTGTATTTTCCTCATTTTTTTCCATTTTCCTAACATCTACTTTTTTTTTTATTACCGTTTTGCTTCATTCGCACACCCACGGCCATGGCGTGACTCGAACCAACGATTCCCTGCGCCACGATGCACCAAATCGAGGCACTGTAGCGAGCGCGGCCTTGGGGACCGGCTAAACATTAGACTCAATAGTCTAATTACTTAGTTCCTTATAAGTGGAAGGGAAATAAGCTAGTATACTACTAGACTAAAGCGATAGCCAAATCTTTTTAAAGCCGTTTTTGCTATGCGACTGAAATCTATTTCTTTGCATAAACAGGAGCAGACAGATTCCCGTAGAGAGAAAAGTTCTATGTATTCTAAAACTGAAACCAGTAACAAGGAGTATCTCAAAAATGGTCAGCTCCACGGAAATATATATATGATATAAATTGGGTGTTTTAACGAGATCTACATTTTATGTCTTGTGAGCTTTTGTCCATCACCTACGGTTTATCAGTTATGAAAACTCAGCAAAATTCACCTAGAATGAGAGGTTTTCAGAGGCTATTCCCACAAAATTCATAATATACATTTTATTTGTAATGTAAATATCTTAAACATGTGGTATTTTAATCAAAATCGTTAGAGCTATTTTTTAGAAAATCAAAATTTTAGAAATTTTGTCTATGTAAGTTTGGGGTGAGAGAGTTTTCTTTTCAAAATCTTTGTGTCACATGCTTAGTAGATACTTAACCTATATCTCAAGTTTGGTATTTAACGGACTTTTCGTTTCTAAATTATGTTGTCCACAGACACACACATTGACTTTTTTCTAAAAAAGGATCAGGGCCCTCAAAGCACACATTTCTAGTGAAATCTCTGTATCGAATTTTTGGGTGGAACAGAATAATTTCTATATACGCTAGCACATAGTAAGTGTAGAGAAAGTAAAAATGCATATGGCATAAATTGTGCGTACACTTTTCCTGTACTACGTTTTTGTCTCTTAAGGGGAAATTGTTTTTCTCATTTTTTGAGAAAATGACAAATTTCGAAAATTTTTCCATGTAAATGATTGTTTAGGATGGAACATTTTCCTAAAAAACTTCGTGTCGCATCCTTGGAAGATATTAAACGTAATTACCAAGTTGGGTAATTTACCGGCTTTTCGTTTATGACTTATCATGTTCACAGACACACAAATACAGACGCACACATGGACCTTTTTCTAAAAATTATTTCAACAGGGGAGCTTAAAACGTTTATTTCCGGTGAAATCTCCATATGTGCAATACCTTCTCTACCTATGTACCATGCACTATATAGAGAAATTAAACATTGTGAAAAACTAAAGAAATATTTTGTTTCATAATACATTATATTAATTCTAAATTTAAGGAAATATATCGTTTAATTGGCAACCAATTAACTGGATAACTATAAATGGATAAGCACATGCTTATTAATAGACACAAACAATTCGCACAAACTTTTTCCAACACTTTTCCATACTCAAATGGAATGCGTTTCAAAAATACTTGTCAAAAACACTTAAAGAAAATAGTCGTATTACTTTTTCGGAATAATTCTACAGCAATAATAAATAAATGAGTTTGAAAACAAAGAGTTTTTGAATCCAGAAAAGTAATTATTTTTCTACATTACTAATAAGGGCTAATACAAAAACAATAATAAGACAGATCTATTTGTAAACTTACTGTAAAACTTGACTTTTTATGTGATTATTTTTATTTTGAACAATGATTTGAGACAGTAAAAATTATTATTTAAATAATCATACAAGCTAGAATTTTGATACATAGGAAAAAATTACTGTTATTCTGTAAAGCAGCTGGTACATTTCAGTAAGATATCTTGAATACGGCGGACTTTCCAAATTTCACAGATAAATTACTTTAAAATGGAACTATACAGAAATCTAAAAACAGATTGAGTCAAAGAAAGGTAGGTATGCAGAGAGAGAGAGAGAGAGAGAGAGAGAGAGAGAGAGAGAGAGAGAGAGAGAGAGAGAGAGAGAGAGCGAGAAGGATATGCTTGCGCAAAAACAGGTGTCTTAAAATTTAGGGGGCTTGGAGCCGATTAGCATTCAATATATGCTCAATAGGAAGTAGGTTATACATTGTGTTCTTAAGTGCAAGAAACTAGTGGTATGGAGTATTGAATTGAGGTTTAATAAAAAGGATAAGGTAGGGTTAGAGAAGTTAATAAAAATAGTGTTTAACAATAACAGAATAGAGTCTATTATTGCGTGCGGAAAATATTTAGGAAAGTACGTGATAAATGGTATAAAATTATAAGGCAGTGCAAGGAGGAGAATTATGAGGCCGTGCAAAGATTTAGGGGTCAAGACATGTATTTCTCGGTGTCGAATTTTTGGGTGATATACAACACTTTTTCTATCTACTATGTGCATTGTGCGTACGTGATAGACAACGTAAAATGTTTTATCTTATCCTATAGTCTTTGGCAGCTCCCCATTCTTAAAATAATGAAAATTCCATGTCATATAAATCCTTCGATTGGCCGGATAACAAAGTACAGCTTTTTTAGCATAATCTAAAATTTCTTCAGCAATATCCATTTACTACATTTATTGCTTTATTTGCTGCATTGCCTTATTTGAAACTGTTTATTGCGGCGCAGTGACGCAGCAAGAAACAAAGCACTACCTACGTCACGACTAACTTTCAACTCCTCCTGATGACGACTCTAGTAATATTAATACATATAAGAATATTTCAGGATAAGATAAAACGTTGAATATTACACGTGTCTTATTAGACTATTACTTACTCATGAGAAATTAGAACACCCGCACTTACGCTTATATACTAAATATCCCACTCAAACATAATAGTCTGTTTAAGCCATTTATAATATAAATAACACTTATTCTTCTGTCTACTTCACGTTAATATACCTAGATAAAGATCTGCAGAAATACTTTAATTAAATAGTTGAACGGGAGACTTAAGTGATAAATCTTTAGAGAGTTGATTAACATAATGCAGCATATTAAAGTATTGTCCTTAGCAAAAGCGCTTTGTAACAGAAAGTTACGATACAGCTGCGCAGCCCAGCTGGAATAACACCTAATCTCTGGGACAGCACTGAACACCACACTTTCGATATCACTGACAGAAGCTTGGTGCGACGTATGTGAACTGAATTGGACTGTCATCTAGGCGTGTATTGATAATTAAGTTATCTTTCACACATGTTGTCTATAGGCTAAGCTTGGAAAGGTAGAACCAGACTAAATATTCAGTGCTACGCATCTTCGGCTTTCGTTGTTCTAACCCAGCCCTGGGGAGCTGACAATCGGAGTGTGACGTCTCTCCACCTCACCTGGAGTTATTAAGACTGTTGTTCGGCATATAACGTACAACAGTGGTGGTGCTAGTCAATTTTAAAGGCGAGTGACCGGGTACCAACATATGTATACCAATATTTCTTCCTAAAATAAGACTTTATAAACTTTTGGGGAGGGGACCTATGGTAAAACGCTAAAATATTTTCTCGATGCAAGTTTATGAATGCCAGACTTAATGGTATAATGATAGACGCAAAGAGATGCAGTATATTAATTTAATCTGGAGCGTTATCAATTTTAGTAAAGTACACTTTTCTATAGTTGTATCTGAAATATTAGCTTTTCCATGTTGATTAGCATATGCGGAATTAAGATGTCGTTTGATGTTATAATTTTTCACGTAGCACAACTTAAAAACAAAATATATATTTTTTTACCACTTTGAGTGCAGAAATAATCAATTTCCCATTGTTCGTGAAATATGTATTTAGCATTTTCGTGTGGCATACTCAATGCAACACCACCACCTGTTGTTATTTGTCATGTACACACAGCTATACAAACATATGGTGTAGACAAGGAAGGGGAGGCAAAGTTTGCGCAAGCTCCCTAAGCCTGCTATAACCAACTCCTACCATGCCAACAATCCGGACTCATTAAATTCAATTGCTTAGATAACAGATGTAAGTTGCTTTTGGGGTATGTTATCTTAAAATGCTTTTGATTAACCTTGTAATTTATCGGGAAAATTACAACTGTATAGTCATAACTGGTATTACAAAATTCATGTTCGGTTATATTATTATATTTATCTTCTACAATATTCTAAATTTAGATTAAAACACATTTTACATTTTCTCAATTTGCTGAAGCTTCTTAAGCTGTGTACGTAACAGGATGTAAATGGTTTAACACTTCTTAGGAATGCCTCATTGGACTTAAATGTGACGTCAGTTTTATCATGGAAACTCTTAGAACAATGTCGCATCATGTGTCACGTGTCCAAAGGAGAATCACGAGCACCTATTTAAACCTGGGCGGTAACATCCGCATAGGAATATCCGCCTTTTTAATTGCGTAGGCCCTCTAGGACATTAATTCATATATAACCGAGCACCAGGGTTTGACCCTGTCTAGCACTACTTCCTTAACATCATCTCCCGAAGCCTCAAATTACCAAACCTAAACCATACTTCTCATTCCTGTGGTTAAGCCCTTACCAGGGTAGGTACACAGAAGCTACACCTAGTATCACCACCAGATCTCGGACGGACGGGACTGTTCGACTAGGAACTTGGACTAGGTACTAGGAATTTCAACGGGCCGGTGGTGCCCATGTCGGTACGCCCGTAGATTGCTGTCCTGCCAGTTGCCATGATCGACACTCAGACGTTGCCGTATTACCACTAATTATCGCCACTCATCATTAAGGCGTGACATCCCCATTGGGGAAAATCATGTAAGTCAGTCTCGTGTTTCTTTTTTCCCGACTAGAAATCGGAATCATAATATTCTCTGAAATACAGACTAATCGCTCAAGACAAGCTTTCGAGTTGTCTACCATCTTTTGATATCCCTCACATCTATTTCAGAAACCTTATGCTTATGGCAGTTTCACGAAAGGAAGATTCAGCGAGCATCTGCTAATTCTTGGGGTGTTTACGTTTCTTACCAACTGTTCCACTTATTACTTTCTCTACACGTACTTATATACATAGCGTATAGAGAAGGTATTGTAATGCACCCAAAAATTTGATGTCGAGATTTCAATGGAAATATATGTTTTGAAGTTCCCTGAGTCCAAAAGAAATATTTTTAGCAAAAGCTCCGTGGTGGTCTATGTGTGTGTGTGTGTGGGGGGGGGCTGTGGACAATATAGCTCAAAAACTAAAACGCCGTTAAACACCAAACTTGGTATTTAAGTTTGATTTCTTCCAAGGATGTGACACGAAGATTTTCAAGAACCCCCCCCCCCCTCTCCAAACTATCTTTTACGTGGAAAACGTTTTGAAAACTTTAATTTTCTCAAAAATGGCGATGACGATTTTGACTAAAATACAGTATATTAAAGCTATTTACATCACAAATAAAATATGTATCTTGATCTTTCTGGGAATAGATTCTGAACACCTCTTCATTCTGGATGAATTTTGCCCAATTTTACATTGCTAAATCGTAACAGATAAACAAAAAGCATCTACACAAAAACGTAGATCTCGTCAAAGCACACAATTTAGTTCTTTACATTTTGAGGGAACCGTTTTTAAGATATTCCCTGTTATTGGTTTCAAATTTGAAATACTTATACTTTTCTTTTTTTGTACTCCTGGCCAAGCAAAGAAGCGATTTTTAATGACAATCACATATCGAAGTTATCGCTTTAGCATCGCATTTCTTTAGTTCCCTTCTACGTATGGAGAACTAAGTAATAAGAACATTTTACTAATGCTTATCTCGATTAGAATGGTGAAGAAAGAAGAATAATCTTTTGTAAGAAGTTTGTAGAGCAGCTGGAAAAAGTCATGGGAATGTAACACATTCGTTTTGTTTTTAGTATTCTATTTTACCAACTGCAGGAAAATGCGTTGAGCAATCCTCTGATAACATCATATTTGAAGTTTATGTAAGGGTCCCAAAGGGTCCGTTTTGCATTCGCACTTCTGACGAATAAGATTCAGAATCTTATCTGTGATGGAGCTTCCATTCCTGTAGCATTTAAGGCTTAGATGGAAGCAATTCGTGAAGTAATGATTATGTTGGGCATACATAGGCAGATTTATGAACAATTTAAAGCGTGCGTGGGGCCGTTTGTTTCAGCTAACCTCTCACCTCTACGTTTCCTATTAATTTTGTCTTATTTTATAACGGTATACCAAACTTTTATGAACAGTTTTATAACGCTATGAGGGGCGCTCTTAAATCACTCAGCTCCATTAAGAAAACCAAAATTTAGGAAAAAATAATATTTTTAGCCTAAGTGCTATAATTCTATACATTAATTCCGATTTTATAGTTCTTAATGCCTTTAGGAAATGAAGATTTTTTCCAACCTTGCAAAATACCGCTGTGTCTATCTCCGCTTCAACCTCTCCATTTTATGATTTTAGACCACCATCCATTTTTTTGTTTAGGATCAAAGAGTAACCTTTGAGAGCTAAATCAAGGCTGACATGCAATTATGTAACAACAACCCCATACCTACGTGTGCACAGCCCTATTATCGAGATGATGGAAAACCTATTTTGCAAATCCTGGAATAAGCATGTCCAAAGATAACTTTAGGGAGGTATTGACGTCTGAACTGTTTCCAAAGACTCCAAATGTTGGCAGGTGACACTGTAAGCATACATACAGTGCTCGGTAGCGAAAATGTCGTTCCCAAGTAAACATAAACAAAATGTTAGGTTCGGAACGCGGGAACCATCCTTGTCATTACATTTTTAGAGACTCACGCAAATAAAAATCGAATTACTTGCTCTAAAATTTGTACGCATATAATACAATATGCCAAAGAAAATAGTTGGGGAGTTATTTCAGTCATTACTCAAGAATTTATTTTACAAATTATTTACATAACATTTAATGACAATTTTTGGTTCCACCAATACGCAACGATTATTTCTTCCATCTTAGTGGTTGTGTACATTATCCTTAGGTCGCCCCTCCCGCCCCTCGTGGTGTACTGGTTATCATGTTAGCCTCTAAAAGCCAAGATTGCTGGTTCAAACTTGGCGTTAATTGATGAATTTTTTTTCGCGGAAAAATCCCTAGCTGGTTTCCTTTGGAAGGGAAGTAAAGCCGGTAGTCCATGTAAAATAAACCCACCTTGAAAGAAGAGTGCTCCCGGGCAAAACACAGCCATTTCGCGTCCGCAAGACGTGATTTTGTCCTACAGTGTCATCTGTGGGCGACGAGCCGATCCCTCGTCACCATGGCGCAGACAGCCAATTCAAATTCGATCACGGAAACATCGTAACGATGCTCCACTAGGAATTACAGGAAGTTACTAGCATTATGGTTAGCTACGGATAGGGATGGAGTGGTTCAAAGTAAAACATATTATGGATGTTAAAAAAAAAAAAAAAAAAAAAAATCTGATGTGTACCATTCACATGACTTTCTCTACATCTCTGCAACAAATTATTATTAAAAAGCTTATACTTCTATTTACTTCATTCTAATCAGAAAAAAATAGCAGAAATAATCTTATTACTTGCTTCCTTGTAAGTAGAAGTGAAATAAGGGAGCACCATAGGTTAAAGTGAAAGTCAAAAGCTGGTTGCTATGTCACTGAAGTTCCTTTGCTTGTATGGACAGCAGATAACAAATTCCTGTATGAGAAAAGCTTAAGTTTTTTATAGCAGAAATCAAAAACAAGGAATGTCTCAAAAATGATCAACTCCACGAAAAAAAAAAATGTATATAACAAATTGTGTGTTTTAATGTGCTCTACCGTTTTTTGTGTACTAAGTTTTTGTCCATCTCTTATGGTTTAGTATCAAAATTCCGTAAAATTCATCCAGAATAAACTACTCTTCAGAGACTGTTCCCAGAAAATTCAAGATATACATGTTATTTGTCAGGGAAATGACTTTAATACCTGATATTTTAATCAAAATCGTTAGAACCATTTTTGAGAAAATCGAAATTTTCGAAAAAAGTTCCATGTAAAGGATAGATTGTGGTGGGGTGATTTTTCTCAAAACCTTCGTGTCGCATCCCTGGAAGATACTAAACTTAAATACCAAGTTTGGTATTTTACCTATTTTTCGTTTTTGAGTTATCGTGTTCACAGACACACGTACACACGGACACACACACGGACCTTTTTCTGAAAATACTTTTTTTGGATACAGGGGACCCTAAAACATATATTTCGGGTGAAATCTCGGTATCGAATTTTTTGGTGGAGTGCAATACATTCTCTATACACTATGTACATAGTGCCTATAGAGAAAGTAAAAAGACAAACACCAGATGAGATGAGGAAGCCCTTGTGTGTACACATATTCCGTTACGTTGCATGCCTCAACGCTTCACACAGAGTGGAATTAGTTACTGCGCCTTTAATTTGGAGATGCCTGCTATAGATTATCCTTGAAATTATTGGTTTAATAGTGAAGTGTAATACCGTTCAATAGTGGTGCTGTTCTTCTGAAGTAATCTAGTGCACGCATCACGAGAATACCTGAAAACCGAAGCCATAATTTTTCCTGTAGATGAAAACGTTTTTGCTCTCTTTGGTGCCTGTAACATCTTCACATCCACTGTTTGGTCTGGTAATCCGAATGTTGTGTGTAGCGCCGAATTCAAAATTCATCTACTGTTATGAAACTTGGGAGAAAATCAGCACATTTTACTTTCTCAACACGTACTATGTACATAGTGATAAAGAAGGTATTGCATTTCACCTAAAATTTGATACCGAGATTTCACCGGAAATAGACGTTTAAGGGTCCCCTTTATAAAAAAAAAATTAGAAAAAGGTCCGTGTGTGTCAGTGTGTTCGTGAGTCTGTGAACACGATAACAAAAGTGAAAAGTCGGTAAGATGCCAAACTTCGTATATAAGTTTAGCATCTTTCAAGGATGCAAAATGAAGATTTTGAGGAAAATTCCCCAACCCACACTACTTTTTACATGGAAAAAATTTTCGAAAAATATATTTTCTCAAAAATGCCTCTAACGATTTTGATTAAAATATCATATATTAAAGAATTAACACAGAAAATAAAACGTATATCATGAATTTTCTGGGAATAACCTTTGACGATTTCTTTATTCTGGAATTAAGTTGCTGGATTTTGTATAACTAGTAAATCGTAAGAGATAGAAAAAAAAAGAGAGAGAGAAAAAAAGCTTATGACACAGAAATGTAGATCTCGTTGAAAACACAATTTATATCATATACATTTTGTTTTTTTTTTTTTGTATTCAGTTTTAATACACATAGAAACGGATTTCCTCTTCTGGCAACCAGCTTTTAAAAGATTTGACTATCGTTTTAGCCTAGCGTATGTCCTTATTTCCCTTCTGCTTACAAGAAAGCATTTCTGCCAAAGTTTATCTCGATTGCCATGAAGTAGACAGAAGAATAAGCTTTTTAACAATAATTTGTTACAGAGATCTAGAGAAAGTCATATGAACGGAACACATCAGCTTTTTTATCTGAGCTTGATGTATAATCTGTGGAGACAGCTTATCTACCTCTTTGGAGTGCCAGCCAATCGGTGATCACTGAATACAACATTGTCATTTGTGTCACAATCTCTTGTCCGCAGCTGTTTTTGAATTGGTTCTGGAATGGAACCAACCGTCTTTTGATCTGAAGTACCTAACTCAAAATGTAGCGTTTGGTCGCATCTGTGCTTTCAAGTTAACTAGTGCCTGTCCCCATGGCCACGCTCGCTAAAGCATCTAGCTTTGGTGCACCATAACGCAAGGGGTCGTGGGTTCTAGTCCCGTCTTCGCATGGGTTGTTGTACTCTTGTAAATGTGTACATGTATATCTGCAAAATGGAAAACCAAAAGGAAAATAGAAAAATCTGACGTGTTCCATTCACATGACTTTCTCTACGTCTCTGCAAAAATTGTTAAAAAGCTTATACTTTTATTTACTTCATGCTAATTGAGAAAAAAAAAAAGTCTGATGTGTTCCATTCACAGGACTTTCTCTATATCTCTGTAAAGTATTATTGTTAATAAGCTTATCCTTTATTTATTTCATGCTAATCGAAAAAAATAGCAGAAATATTCTTATTTCTTGCTTTATTGTAAGTAGAAGCGAAATGAGGGAGTACCATGGGTCAATGTGAAAGCCAAAAGCTGGTTGCTACGTGACTGATGTTCCTATGTTTGTATGGACAGGAGTTGACAAATTCCTGTATGAGAAAGGTATGTTTTTCAAAGCTGAAACCAAGAAAAATGGATATCTCAAAAACGATCAACTCCGCGAAAAAAATGTATAAAACATAAATTGTGTGTTTTAAGGTGCTCTATATTTTTTGTGGGTTAAGCTTTTGTCCATCTCTTACGGTTTAGTAGTTATGAAAATTCATCCAGACAAAATAGTCCAGAGGGTATTCCCAGAAAATCCAAAATATATATTTTATTTGTCAGGTAAATATCTTTGTATATGATATTTTAATCAAAATCGTCAGAGCCATTTTTTAGAAAATAAAAATTTTCGAAAAAAGTTCCATTTAAGGGTATTTTCGGTTGGGGGGATTTTTCTCAAAATCTTCGTGTCGCATCCCTGGAAGAGTTTGGTATTTCATCAACTTTTTGCTTTTGAGTTAACTTGTTCACAGACACACGGACACACTGACACACGGACACACACACACACACACCACACGGACCTTTTTCTTAAAATACCTTTTTGGATATAGGGGACCCTAAAACATATATTTCCGGTGAAATCTCGGTATCGAATTTTTTTGGTGGAGTGCAATACATTCTCTATACACTATGCCCATAGTACATATAGAGAAAATAACAAGGAATATCTCGAAAACGTTTAAGTTCAGAAAAAAATCATGTAGAATAAATCCTGTGATTTAAGGAGACCTAGACTGCGCCATGGTCGAGTGGATAGACCACTCGCCTTTCATCTAGACGGCCCTGGTTTGATCCCAAGAGACTGCATGTGAAAATTGTGGTGGATAAAGGGGCATAGTGGCGGTTTTTTCCGGGTTTATTCCGCCATCACATTCCACCGGTGCTCTAGTTTCATTCCATGTGTCAGCAGTGTCATCGCCTACGGTGTCTTTGTAGTAAAAGGGGCGTTAAACGTTTAAAAAAAATAACGTGACCTACAGTTTTTGTGTAGTAAGATTGTGACTATCTCCTGTGTTTTACCAATTTTGGAAATGTCATCCAGAATAAAGGGGACTTCAGAGGCTTTTTCCAGAAAATTCAATATATACTTTATTTGGTGTATGTAAATATCTTTATTGTGTGGCACGTTAGTAAAATTCGCTAGAGTTTCAAAATATCTTTTCTATAAAGGGTGGTTTGTGGTGGAAGTCCCCTAAAGATTTTCGTGTCATATCCTTTAAACTTAAATACCAAGATTGGTAGTTGAATGTCCTTTTATTTTTAAGGTTTATACCCACCCATACATATACACATGTGCACACAAATGGAACTTTTCCTATTACTTTCTCTATACGCACTATGTACATAGTGTATAGAGAATGTATTGCACTCCACCAAAAAATTCGATACCGAAACTTCTCCGGAAATATATGTTTTAGTGTCCCCTGTATCCAAAAAAAGTATTCTCAGAAAAAGGTCCGTGTGTGTGTCTGTGTGTCCCCATGTGTCTGTGAACACGATAACTCAAAAACGAAAAGTCGGTAAAATACCAAACTTGGTATTTAAGTTTAGTATCTTCCAGGGATGCGACACGAAGATTTTGAGAAAAATCTCCCCACCCCAAACTACCCTTTACATGGAACTTTTTTCGAAAATTTTGATTTTCTAAAAATGCCTCTAACGATTTTGATTAAAATATCATATATTAAAGATATTTACCTGACAAATAAAATGTATATTTTGAATGTTCTGGGAATAGCCTCTAAAGACTACTTTATTCTGGATCAATTTTGCATAACTACTAAACCGTAAGAGATGGACAAAAACTTAGCATGTAGATCACGTTAAAACACACAATTTATGTTATATACATTTTTTCGTGGATTTGATCGTTTTTGAGATATTCCTTTTTCATGGTTTCAGCTTTGAAAAACATACTTTTCTCATACAGGAATTTGTCAACTCCTATCCATACAAACTAAGGAACATCAGTCACATAGCAACCAGCTTTTGGCTTTCCCTTTAACCCATGGCACTCCCTTATTTCGCTTCTACTTACAATAAACCAATAATATTTCTGCTAATTTTTCTCGATTAGCATGAAATAAATAAAAGATAAGCTTATTAACAACAATTTATTACAAAGATATAGAGAAAGTCATGTGAATGGAACACATCAAATTTTTGTTTGTTTGTTTTCTTGGGAATTAGGGGTCTTGAAAGCATGCATTTCCGGTAAAATCTTGGTAAACGAATTTTGAGTGGAATACCTTTTCTAACCAATATGTACACTATATGTGGCAGAAAAAGTAAAAAGTAGCTTCTACTTTGGACCAATCAAACTTGTACCTGTTTTTGGTACCATCTAAGTTTCTTGTTAATATCAGGTGAAGGTTATTTACGGTATTTTGGCACTGTCTGTTCATTTGCTTGGCTTAATATTTGGCGTTTGTGGCCCGGAATGAGATTTAGGTAGCAGTTTAGCAACCCCACAATGAGCTCTTTAGCTATGTGTTTGTAGGTGCAAAGCTTGGTGGGTTCTTTAAAATATCATGTACACATTTAGACAAATAACTGCACTCTTGTTCAGTTTTTACTTTCTCTACAATCTAAATTTTATCCTTTACCTATATGGATGTCAAACCTGAACATGCACACAAAAACAGATACAAACCCTGAGAATATTTCAGCGAAAAATAGAAAGGCGGATTCTAAACCTCAGAGTTTCAGACAGATATCAGAATACAGAACTGAGAACAAGAACGAAAATAACGGAAGTGGGAAATAAATCACTGGAGCTAAAATGGAAGTGGGGAGGTCATGACGTTAGGCTACAACAGGATAGACGGGCTTACACTACAACAGTGTGGGACGTACGAACGGGGAAAAATGCAGATGGGCAGATGTATTCCAAACAGCAGCTGGGACAGTTTGGACGAGGGTCGTTAATGACAGACCAAAATGGAGAGAGAGGAAAATGCAGCACATAACAGTAAAAAGAATAGTGTAGTGATAGTGAAAAGTGAAATAAAAGTGATATCTCAAACATAACTAGTTATAGGAGTAGAATATAGATTAGTATCATAGTGTTACATATTACCAGGCTAAACGTGAACAAGTTGAAGACGTCATTAGGAAAGTTTAAAATATTAGAAAACACTCAAAATCTCATGGATTGGCTCCCCATGTTAGAGTACAAATTCCGAGCTATCCTTACACAAGTAGGAGGCTCTTGCCCTGAAGGGATGTTATGGGCTCTATTTATAATATATTGTTTATGTACACGTACTGTGTATAGAGAAGATATTGTATTGCATTCAAAAACTCGATACCGAGATTTCACCCAGAATACATGTTTTGAGACACCTTGAATCCAAAGAAAAGCATTTTTAGAAAAATGTCCGTGTGTCTGTGTCTGTGTGTATGTGCATGTATGTGTGTGTCTATGGTCAGCATAGCTCAGAAACGAAAAGAATGTTAAATACGAAACGTGGTATTTAAGTTTGGCATCTTCCAAGGATGCGACACGAACATTTTCAAGAAAAACCCTACATCCTCAACTACCCTTACTTGGCACATTTTTTGCAAATTTTGATTTTACAAAAAATGGATTTAACGATCTTGATTAAAATACCCTATGTTTAAGATATTTTTATTTCATCTTGAGTTTTCTGGGAATAGCCTCTGAAGACCTCTTCATTCTAGATGGTTTTTGTATACCTGGCAAACAGTAACAGATATGCTTATTGTATAAAAACGTAGAACTCATTAAAACACACAATAATATGTTACATTATTTTTCGTAGACTTAACCGTTCTCGAGATATTCCGGATTATTGGTTTCAATTTTAGCCATTTCTCGTTTCTCATTTGTTTATTCCCAACAAGCAAAGAGTTTGGAATTTCAATTGTTTCACACAGCGACCGGCTTTTAAAACACACGAAACTATCGCTTTAGCCCGTGCATTTTCATATTTCCCTTCTACCTACAAGGAGCTAGTAATAAGACAAACTTTTCTTATGTTTATCTTAGATTAACATGATGTAGATAACAAATTAATGTTTTGAATAAAAGGTTTGTTTGCGGAACAGCTAGAGGACATTGTGTGAATGGAACACGTTAGATTTTTTTTCCTTCTACTTACAAGAAACCAAATAATAAGGATAATTTCTGATAGTATTTATCTCGATTAGATAGAAGAACTAGCATGATGTAGATAGAAGAACAAGCTAATTTCTTACAGAGATGAAGAGAAAGTTATGAGAATGGAACATATATAGTGTTGTTATCGTTTCATTTTTTCGATGTTTGCCTCTAAATTGCTTTAATTCCGTTTATTATGGGACTTAAATGGAAAACTAAATTTTGATTCCGATGCTGTTATTGTTATTTGGGAATTAATTTCTGCCTATTTCAATCCATGCTAATTTAATTGGGTCTGTAGGCTGTTGTTAAATATTTATTAGGCAAAATTGCGGCTTTTTTGTATCTTAGTGAGTTTTGGATCACGGTTGTGTACTCTGCTTTTAAGTGGTAAGCGTTCTGCGAGAGTGTACCAAAAAGCCTTTCTTATTGACTCTATAACGGTATTCAGTGATTGGGAACAAGCTAATGACAATAATCGTGACTAAATGCTTAGCAGCTTGGCTTTTACTTTCTCTACTTATCACATACTACAAAGGTAGGAAAGGTATTGCACTCCCTCCGATACCGAAACTTGATCAGAATTACAGATTTTAGGGTCCCCTGTACAAAAAAGCATTTTAGATAAAGGTTACTGTGTTAATATGTCTGTGTCCGTGAATAGGATAACTCAAAAAACAAAATTCCGTAAATACCAGATTTACTATTTAATTTAACCATCTTTCAAAGATGTGAGGAGAAATTCCACCCCAGATTAAACTTTACATGTAAAAGTTTATAACTTTTTGATTTCCTCAAAAAATGCCTATGAAGATTTTGATTAAAATACTGTATATGAAAGTTATTTAAATGACAAATAAAACGTATTCCTCCAATTTTCTAGGAATAGCTTCTAAAGCTCTCTTCATTCTCGATGACTTTTGCACAACTCGCAAGTGTAAGAGATAGACAAAACCTTACTTCATAAAATGAAGATCTCGTTAATACACACTTGATGGAGTTGATCATCTCCGAGGTATCCCTTGTTAAAATACTTAACATTTTCTCATACGGGAATTTGTCAACTTCTGGTTATGCAAAGAAACGAATTTTAATCAGAAAGCGATTACTTTAAATATTACACTTCGAAGGTCTACTGATGTATACAGCGGGTATTCACTTACATTACCTGCCTGCTTATTGGTATGATCATTTTCGTTTATGTGCTTTTGAATCATAATTGATATACATTATCTATTTTTATGGAGCATGATAGATGTTTTAATTTTGGAATATGCATTTAATTGAATTTTAGTAATTTTTCATCAGCTTTTGGAAATCGATCTTTATATTAAAATATGTAATTGATATTGAAAGAAAAATACTTACAAAAGGAAATCAATTTTGAGATTGTTATATATGGACTTCTTATAGATTACTGATTTAAATGTCTGTACGTTTTAAGATTATAGGGATTATTCGCATTTAGATATGCACTAGATATATTGCACTATATAGTATGTTATAGTTAGTATGTATAAAATACTGTTTTGCATTTATTATATGAGACTATTAGCCCTTTCTCCAAATAAGGTCATTGAAAGCGCTTGCAGTAGATTGCCTCGTGTTTATATTTCCTCGCAGAAATGGACTTATAGTAAGCCGATTTTTATGAAAAAGTTCTCCAATTAAATCACGGCAGAAGTTTAAAGATAAAACCACAGAAAAATTGATCTGCCTGTGCCTGTGCGGGGCAGAAAAGGACATGCTCTATATGCGATAATTACGTGCAGTGAAAGAAGAGGGTTGGTTTCTGGCAGGATCGGCTTGATTAATAGAGGACGGCAGTGGACGTGCGAGTATAATGACCCTAACCGAGAAGCAACCCGCATATCAATCTCACTGCCCCTTTCACTTCTCTTCCACATCAAACTTACCAGCTACATACGAAAAAGAGAGGTGCTTATTAAACACTTGAGCGAAGCTGCAAAAGTAACTTGCAGTAAATATAGGCATATTTCAATTTAGAAAATATGATGTATTCTAATTCACAGACTTTCTCTACATCTCTACAACAAAAAACTTTATTCTTCTATTTACTTCATGCTAAGCGAGAAACAATTAGCAGAAATGATCTTATTACTTGCTTCCATGTAAGTAGAAGGGAAATAAGGCTAAATTGATAGTCAAAAGTCGGTTGTTGTGTGATTGAAGTTCCTTTGTTTGTATTGACAGGAGTTATAAAATCGCATATAAGTCGCCCTCCGTGGTGTAATGGTTATCATGCTGACTTCATATACCCAAGGTCGCGGGTTCAAGCCCCGGCAGAGGACATGAATTTTTTCGTGTGTAAAAATCCTTAGCATGGCTTCCTTCAGAAGGGAAATAAAGACATGTCGTAGATTTACGGCACGTAAAAGAACCTCAAGCCTGATAGAGAGGCCTCTGAGAAAAATTAAGCGGTATTTCACGCCCAGTATAGAATGGGAAGCAGTTAAAGAGCTTCCAAAAACAAAACGCCATTCACAGTTATTTCCATTTCCCATATAAGAAAAGTGTAATTACTTTATACCCGAAATAAATAACAAGGAATGTCTCAAAAACGGCCAACTCCGCCAAAAAAAACTTTATGTAACATAAATTGTGTGCTTTAACTAGCTCTATATTTTCCATTCAGTAAGTTTTGTAAGTTTCTTACGGTTTACCACTTATGCAAAATTTCGCAAAATTCGTCCAAAATAAAGATGTCTTCAAGGGCTATTCCCAAAACATTCAAGACATTCATTTTATTTGTCATGTAAATATATTTAATATAGACATTTTAATCAAAATCGTTAGAGCAATTTTTGAGAAAATCAAAATTTTCGAAACATTTTTCCGTGTGAAGAGTAGTTGGGGGTGGGGATGTATTCTTTAAAATCTTCGTGTTGCATCCTTGGAAGATATTGAACTTAAATACCAAGTTTGTCATTTAACGGAGTTTTCATTTTTGAGCTAGCCCATAGACACACACACACACACACACACACACACACACACACATACACACTGACAGACAGAAACAGAGACAGACATACAGACAGATTGACAGCCAGACAGACACACACCTGAATTTTTTCTAAAAATGATTTTTGGATTCAGGAGGTCTGAAAACATATTTACTGTGGAATCTCGGTATTGAATTTTTGGGTGCACTACAATACCTTCTCTTGTATAATGTTGATTAAGAATTTTTTTCGAAAATTTCAGAATTGGGCTTAACGTTAATTAAGTTACAAATTAAAGATTTTATGGGGCACATTCATCTAACTTTCTATATATGTATTGGAACAAGCTGTTCTTCAAATGCTTGTTCTTCTAGATACCTCATGCTTATCAAAATAAACAGCAGAGATGATGCTATTAATATTATGCCCTTATACAAGGAGAATAAAGAAGTTACATAAGCTATATGATGGAATTGAAATTTTGTTCTCTTTGCTTGACCAGGATGAAAAAATATGAATAACGACATCCCATAGTATAAGTAGGGATTATAACATTTAAACTTATAACACGAAATATCTCGGAAATTGTTAACTACACAACAAAACTACATTTGACATAAATTGTGTGTTTTTGCCAGCTCTACAATTTTGCATAGAAATTTTTTGTCCATCTCTTACGGTTTACCAGTTTTACAACAGGCTCTTCAGAGGCTTTTTTCAGGTAATTCAAGATGTAAATTTTATTTGTGAGGTAAATACCTTTTATATTTGGTATTTTAATCAACATGCTGGAGACATTTTTAAAACAATTCAAAATGTTTGAAAATATGTCCATGTAAATAAATGGTAGTTCGGGGTACTGCGATTTTCCTGACAGACTTTATAACGCATCCATGGAAGATGCTGAACGTAAATATCAAGTTTTGTATTCACCCCACAAAAGTTTTTCTTAATTTTATTTGATTCAAGAGACACTAAAAAGTGTATTTATAGAGAAATACTATACTTTTAAATAATTCTTGAATAAATGTGTGTCATAAGCAGCAAATGGATAGAAGAACTCTTCTCAATTCAGGACTATGAAATACCTATAATCATTTCTAATTGTTATAGAAGCCGCTGTGAATGCTACACGTAAGATTTTTTTAAAGCAATGTATCTGGGACAATAAAAACCAACCACAGGTTTCTTCTGCCTGTTTTGAATTATATCAACGCAGTAACAATTACAACCGTAAATCATAATATAAATGGTTTACTATATACCCAGAACATGATCTACATCAAACAGGTGTAACTTGTTTTATTAGTGATAAATAATTTTGAAAAAATGGAAGTATGAAGTGCTCTTTGACTCCTCTGGTTAATATATAGATAGCTACCAAATATTTAATGTGTCCTTGGAAAACACATATAATATGTTGTACAGTCACACTTGATTTTAATTACTGAACATTCTTTTTATTATTCATCTTTTTCAATCTGAACTATAGAAAATAATTTCACTTCAACTATTTCTTATTTTTTAACTAGGAGGCCCGGTAATGTCAAAATAATTGCTTTAAAGAGGATACAACAGATTTGAAATCTGTAAATCTGTAATTTGAAGATAGCTCTCCTGAACATTTCAAGCTGATATTTTAACATTAGCACAGCAGGTTTTGAATTGATAGTTGTTGAAGCTCTCCTTAAAATTTCAATCTAGTTTTTAAGCATTGCACAAGAGAATCGTATCTATAATTCCTTTAGCTCTCCTGGAAATGTCAATAAAATAATTTTTAACGAATGCACAATTATATCTATAATTTCTGGAACTCTCTTGAACATTGCAAGTTGAGTATTTTTTAACGAGTACACAACAGATTTTAAATCTATAATTTTTAAACATTATTAAAATTTTAAAAGTGATTATTTTTAACGAGGAACAATAGATTTTAAATCTAAATTTGAGAAAAGTCTTGAATATTTAAAGCTAGCAAGTTATAAATGTAGTTCTAGAATAATTTTATGCTAAAAGAAAGTTCAAAAGTTTAATACAGTGCCTTATCTACATGCCACTGGGCCAATTAAATAGTCACTTCTGCCTTACAATATTTATATAAAAAGCCCAGCCTTGTGTGGAATGAAGTTGTAAATAACTAATATAATAAAATCCAAGGAACATGATACATTTTGTATAAAATTTTATCAACGACCTTTAAATTAAACCCTAAGTGAAATAAAAGGTAATAATTACACCATTGCGATAGACGTTAGGCCATTAGATATAAACCACCTCTGCGGTGAGACAGAGGTGTGTTTGACTCATGTTCATTTCAAGCTCTAATCTTGCTTAGGGTGAGTTGATATAGTGGTTGACTCTGGCTGTAAAGTCTGTCGTCTCGGATTCGAACCCCGACGGGTGTTCATTCAAATCATGAGGATTTTCATGGATTTTCTCCGATCGCCAAGGAGAATGCTATTCTACCACGATTTCCTTTCTCTCCCTCACTTTCTCTCACTTCATTTCCCTTTCATCTGAAAGAGATTGCACCTAGGCCGGTGGTAGCCAGATAGCACGGAAGCTTGCGATTTGGAACTTTCTAGGTCTTATCAGGAGGAAGTACGTTGAGCAGGCCCCATTTCCCGGTCTCGCTAGAGGGACATCATTAGATGACCCCTTCGTGGCCCGGTGGTCTAACCTGGAACTATTAAGAAGCACATTAATAAATAATTTTTGTAGTTTAAACACACTACGATTTATGAAAACAGTACTAGCTAATCAGTTTGGTAACGAGGCTATTGCAACCGGTCCCTAGAAATGCATATGTAAAGTTTAGCAATATGCGCCCTGAAAATAACCCGAAATGCTGCTATGAGCATTGAATTCGTAATAGAAAACGCAAATTATTATGGAGGAGTAGAGATATAAACAAATGATATGAGAGTCCTTAGAGGGTTGTTGATAATGGTGCCTGTGTGCGTCGCATTTCATAAGCAAACCCGTCAGTGATTTTCCTCTCTCTCTCTCTCTCTCTCGCCGGCGACACTGTGTATCGTAAACGTAATGCACTTGTGGAGGTGCAATAAATTGCGGCATAGTCCCTCCGCCCCGCAAGTCCGGGCAGCGGCGTACCGCAGACACAGTATTCTCTTTAATGGCCCTTTGGTTAGTAAAATTCTACACACAATTGAACATAAAATGTGTACCTGTCTATGCGGCGGCGTAATGTCGAAAACCTGTATACAATGACGCCGTCTACGACCAGCAGTAAATTAAACTGGCTATACATAAAACGGGAGCAATATTCGCAAGATGGACAAAGATGAGAGAGAGGACCGAAGATTCTGGACTGGCGCCACAATAAAAAGTAATTGCGTTCCCTAATCAGGGCGCACATCCATGTAAATTACCCTTACGTCTGTCCCTGGGGCACAACAGCACTCACAGAGGCCATTTAGTACGGAGGGCTTAGCTGCGATGTGTTTCTTATCACTCATATCATTATGATGTGCTCCAATTTATTTGTTTACGGTATTTATTCGGAAAGGAAAGCCTCCTTACAGCTTTTCCTGCAGCAAAGAGTGCTTTTAAAACAAAGCATATTATATTGGACTATTTTAATTTGAACTCAAAGGCAAATGAAAAAAAAAAGTGTTCCATTTTTCTTTAGCTATTGCACAAACTTTCCCTACAAAATATTATTCTTTACTCTTTGTCATGCTAATCGAGAAAAATATTACGGGAATGATCTTATTATTGCTTCATTGTAAGTAGAAGGGAAATAAGTGTATATACTAAGCGAAAACGATACTCAAATCTTATAAAAGCTATCGGTTTTGCATTCCCAAGAATAAAACAAAAGAAACGAAACGAAAGTTGACCTTCCGCTTGAGAAAAGTTTAAGTAGTTTAAAATTGAAACCAACTACAAGGAATATCTCGGAAACAGTCAAATATAAATAAAAATGTACATAACATAATTCGTATGTTTTAATTATATAATTACTACGTTTATATAGAAAGTGTTTGTCTATCACTTACGGTTACCAAGGTATACAAAAATTTTCAGAATAAATAGGCCTTCAGATGCTATTCCCAGACAATTCAGGATATGCATTTCGTTTGTAATGAAAATATCTTAAACATATGGCATTTTAATAAAAATAGTCATTTTTAAAAATATAAAAAAAAAAATCTAAAAAATATTTGATGTAAAGGTTGTTGGAGTGGAGGATTTTCCTGAAAATCTTCGTGTGGCATCTTTGGAAGATGCTGAACTTAAATCAAAGTTTGCTATGTAACCGACTTTTCGTTTTTGTGCTATGCTGGGCACAGACACACACACACACACACACAGACATTTTTCTGAAAGTTTTGTGGATTTAGGAGGTCACAAACATATGTTGCCGGTGAAATCTTGGTATTGAATTTTTGAATGGAATACAATACCTTCTATATACACTATGTATACTGTATATATGTGCTAGAGAAAGTAAAAAGCTGAAATAATCAAACTCCGAATTAAAAAATGTTCTCTTTAGTATAGAAAGTATACATTCAAATAAATTCCTTTCATGCAAATAAATAACTTTCACGTTAACTCACCCTGTTAATTTCCATATTTTATTCATGAAGTATGTTGTACTTTTGCTACACAATATTTAAAGAGTTTCAACATAAAAATCACAAAAATGGCAGTAGAATATAATGCTCTATACACTTACAGTACAAATGCCAGTTAAATTAACCGGTTCATAATTAAATAAATGCATAATTCTAGCATAGCAAAGAGCTGGGAAGGAGGGTGTGCTTTCCAAGAATTTAGCTAGAGCAGGCAAAGAAATGAAGAGCCAAATTTGGCAAGCTAAATCTCACAGACACTACATATGCGGAAAGTCAAAGATAGATTCTTGGCATTTTTAACAGCTCAACAATTTAGACAAATCCTGGTTTTAAAAATTCGAATTAAACCTGAATTTTTACATTATTTTAAATAGGTATTTCAAGGGAATTGTAATTTTATTCAAATTACTCATACATTTCAATTGACCGATTTCAAATTAAATAATTCTTCGTGTAATAATGCAAAATAATTTCTCAAAAGTGTTAAATGACACATTACGTTTTAGTTATGATTAGCTATGTCAAACTAAAGAATTGACCAGTTACCATATTAAGCATAACTAAATAAGATGGAGCTAAATAGCATATAAATTCATTCTTAAATCTGAATTTAGATATCAGAAAAACTGGTTACACGCAACTTTGGGTTTCCTTTCAAAAGGTTTATACTATCTGCTGCCATCAGTTTTAACTCATAGATGATGAACGAAAACATAGAATTTTTGAGGGGAAAATACTTTTTCTTAATGCACCTTTCTGAAGAAAGATCTGAATTTTGGAAATTCCAGTATACAATTGTAAAAAATAAAAAAAAAACAACAACAAAAATCACATGACGTTCTGTAGGTGTTCTAAAAAGAAACTTCTTACAAAAACTTGTTTTTCTGTCTACTCCATGCTAATCGAGATAAACTTTAGTAGAATGTCATTACTTGGTTCCTTGTAAGTAGAAGGGAACTAAAGGGATGCCCTATCTTAAATAGATGCTCAAAGGTTTTAAAACTTGCACTGTGCGATTGTCATTGAAATTCGCTTCTTTGCTTGGCCAGAAATAAAACAAAAGGAACATGGGCGACTTCCTGTTTGAGAGAAGTATATTTTAAAATTGGTACCAATAACAAGGAATATCTCAAAAATGGTTTTCTCCACATTAAAAATGTAAAGGACATAAATCGTGTGTTTTGACGAATTTTTGTCCATCCCTTACGGTTACCAGTTATGCAAAATTCATTCAGAATGAAGAGGACTTCAGGGGCTGTTCCCAGGAAATTCGAGATATGCATTTTATTTGTCATTTAAATCGGTCTTTTAATCAGATCGGTATTTTAATCGTTAGAGTCATTTTTGAGAAACTTAAATTTTTTGAAAAGTTTTCCATATAAATGTTAGTTTGGGGTGAGAGGATTTTCTTGAAAATCTCCGTGCCTCATGTTTGGGAGATACTGAACTAAAATACCTGTTTTGGTATTTAACGGACTTTTCGTGTTTAGGTGTCAAAACATATGTCTCCGGTGAAATCTGGAAAATCTCGGTATACCTTCTCTATACACTATTTACATAGAACGAGTAGAGAAAGTAAAAATAAATATTAAACATTCTTTATGGAAAACTGGTCATCAAATACTCGCGTCTGTTGTACTTAAAATGTTGCAGCTAAATATATTTAAAAAAAAAAGCCTTAATCCTAAATAAACAAACAACACTTTTCTGTGTAGTAACATATAAGCGAATAATGGATTAAATAAATGTTACTGGACAGTATGGAAAGTAATTACAATATAATTTGAAACTGGAAGTAATTGATACTTTTTAAGCATCCCAATGATAACCATTTACATCTGCGGGAGTTTTTTACTTATCAGGGGGTCCTTATGATTAATGTTTAGACGTTGAGTCACACGCATCACTGCGAGAGGAGATAAGGACACAATATGGGTCATGCATGCCATTTGAAATTACTTTTTAGACAGACACTGTTGAAAGTAAGTTTTTTAACACAAAACCTAGAACTAAAATTGTTTATTTATAACTCCAGATTTATAAAATATATATAACACTACAATGTTACCAACTTATGTTTTGTTGCTATCACTGTATACGTTATATAAAATGTTGTAGTTTTGAAAGAGTTACGTTACTAGTGGAGTCTGATCGATATATCGCTATTTTTCAACACAAACACAGCAAGTAGCTCATCACAAGGAATCAACATTTCCAATTGTAATAATTGTATAATAAATATCACACTTTCATCATAATTGCACATTTAAGAACTTAATGTTGCCTATTATTAATAAGAATTGCATATGTTTGTTTTCTGTTATTTATCTGTATAAAAATAAATGAGGTTATGTTCCTGAGAGAAAAAACAATCAATAATAGTACCAATAGTACCACCGCCTTCTTTACTAGCCTGCTCTCGTGTCTAAACACGCTCAACTAGACAACAATTTTCTTCGATTGGCAACTTAAAACATATAAAACGTGTTTGCTGGGTATTTGGTTGTAACCTACTCTACTTTATAATTTACTAGCAGAAGGAATGGAATGAAATTGTTAATTTATAATATTTATGGTAAAGAGTAAAGAACTGACATTATTACATCGATTACCAATCTATATCCATAAAGGAATTCTATTCCCACATACACAACACGCTGCCAAGCGATAGGAAAACGTACTATTCCTTGAACCAAAGGAATTTTGAACCTTATATTATAAATTTATTGATAAATTTGGAAATATTGTGCTGTCTAAAAATAGTGTAAAAAAATGTGTTTTTTTTTTTTTTTTTTTGCGAGAAGGAAAGTTTGCGTAACGAGTGTAGCCATCCTACGGGCAAAATACACTTTTAACTCTTGTATCATAAGTAACTATTATCGTAGACATGTTTATTTCTGTTATTCATCAATCATGAAAAATAGGAACCTGCCTAGAAACATTTTCAAAGTAGTCAAACATATATAACTTATTTTTGACGACAACAATTAAATACATTTTTCTACTCATGCCTTAAGTATTTGCAGTATCTTGTAGCTTACGGGAAGAATGTTACGTTACCTTCACATAACTTTTTCTACTCTCTGTCGTTTATTAGTGGTAATACAAATTATTCTTACTTTATTTTAAGCGAGAAAAACCTTTCCAGAAATAACTATATTACACATTTTGTTAAAATACCAATGGAATGGCGATAGACACATATTTACTACCTATACGCTCTATATTGCTCTTAAAATATCACTATTGTTTTCATACAGTCGTCAGAAACATTCGAAAATTGAGAGAGTTTTAAAGAATGACAAAGTGTTGAAAAAATCGAATCATATAATCCAACAGATAACTTGGAATGGCTTATACCGTAGAAAATGTGTGTTGAAGCGAATTCTATAGCAATTGTGTTGGGAGTTTTCTTTATGATTTAACGTTGACCAGTTATACAAGATTACACAAATAATCCTTCTGAATAAAGGGACCTCACAGGATGCTTCCAGAAAATTCAAGATATATTTTTTCATGTAAATATCTGGAATATATAGTATTTTATTCAAAATCGGTTGAGCAGTAAATCTTTGTGGCACAACTTTAGTATTTACTGAATTTAAATATTTTAACAAATGTCTTTTTGAATTAATTAACATTTCGCCGAGTAGACAGTTTACGAATGCACGCCATTCACGGTTCGCGCACCACTGCTCTATCACTCCAGTCACTCACGACTCAGTACAATTCACAACAACCACACCAACTCTTTACAACAATCCTTCATCCTTTTATAGATATTATATAACGTCTCAGAACTTCCTGGAAACTTTTGGAAGCCTTAGCAAACTTTCCTTCCCGTGTAGTAGATTTAGGCAAGTAAAAGAACCCCAAGCCTGATAAAGGCGTGTCTAAGCAAAATTAAGTGAATTTTACGGCCAATAAAGAATTATGCTAAGAACCGCGACAATTAAAGATCGCCCATAAATAGAACTGAATTAAATTTCTTACGATTTGCCATTATGTAAAATTTATCCAGAACGAAAAGGGCTCCAGAAGTTATTGGCAGAAAACTCAAGATACACGTTTCATCTCCAATGAAAATATTTTAAACATATGGTACTTTAATGAAAATCGTTAGCCCAATTTTTAAGAAAGTCAAAATGTTCTAAAATGTTCCATGTAAAGAGCACTTACGAGGGGGGATTTTCTTCGGATCCTTGGAAGATTCTTAACTTCAATAACAGGTTTGGTATTTAACGGTGTCTTCGATTTTGATTTATGCTGTTCACAGTCACATGGACACATATTTACATAAACTCACGGACACACACTCGGTCCTTTTTATAAAACATGCTCTTTTTGGAATCAAGGGATCTCAAAATATTAATCCTGTGAAATTTCGGTATCGAATTTTGGGTGTAATATAATACACCAAGATTTTAAGGAAAATCTACCTACCCCCAACTACCCTCGTCTTTTGATTTTCTCAAAAATGGTTCCAGCGCTTTTGGTTAAAATAGCGTATATTAAAGTATTAATACTGTATATATACATTTTATTTGGTATGTAATATCTTTAATATACGGCATTTTAATGAAAATCAAGAGCAGTGTTTTGAAAAAATCAAAATTGTAGAAAATTGTTGCATGTAAAGAATAATTTGGGTGGGGGAATTTTCTTTAAAATCTTAGTGTCGCATTGTAGGGAGATATTAAGCCTTTCTTGGAAATACTAAACTTAAATCCCAGTTTTGGTATTTAACAGACTTTAGTTTATGAGTTATGCTGTCACAGGCACATCTAAAATTGTTTGGTATTCAGGGGTTCTCAAAATAAATATTTTCAGTGAAATCTCAGTATCGTTTTTAAATGGAATACAATACTTATTTTCTGTACGTAGTATGTGTACACAGTACTTGGCAGAGAAAGTAAAAATGATAACTCTGATAAATACCAAAGTTAGAAAAAATTCCCCGTCCCAATATTCCTTATATTTGGTAAACTTTTCACAATTTTTCATTTTATTAAAAGTGTTTCTATCAATTTTGATTAAAATATAGTTCGCTTTAAATAACTACATCACCAATAAAATGTTCACTTCTAGTTTTCTGTGAACAGGTTTGAAATTATTTTCATTTGCAATGAAGTTTGCATATTTTTGTTTGACTGATAACCATTAAGGTATAAGACATTTAATAGATACGATTAAAACAACTTATTTATACAACACACTATTGGTGTGACGTCAGACATTTCCAACTAATGTTTGCTGTTGTATTGTTCAATACATCTGTAATTTTTACTTTCTCTAGCACTAAGTCCCTGTAGTAGATCGAGAAGGTATTGTTTTCCACCCAAAAATTACATGCTGAGATTACATCGGAAATGCATGCTTTGAGACTCCCTAAATTAAAAAAAAATGCATTTTAAGATAAATGTTGGTGTAAGTATGTGTATAGGCAGCATAACTAAAAACGAAAAGTTCACTAAATACCAAACTTGGTACTTGAGTTCTAAGGATACGACACGAAGATTTAAAAACAAAATTCCCCACGTCAACTATTCTTTATATTGAACATTTTCCGCAAATTTTAATTTGCACAGAAATGATCCGACGATATTTATTAAAATACTATATGTTTAAGTTATTTTCATGACAAAGGAAATTATAAATCTGGTTAAAACACGGAACTTTTTTCGCATGCATTTCTTGGTAGAGTTAACTGTTCCCAAGATATTCCTTGTTGTTGATTTAAATTTTAAACTACTTAATTTTTTCTTAAAGAGGAGGTCATATTTCGTTTCATAGCTCTTTTGTTTTGCTCTTAGCAACGCAAGGAGAATCGAATTTCAATTGTTACTCATAACAATTTCTTTTAAAAGATTTGATTACTGTGTTAGCCGTTATTTCTCTTCTGATTACAAGTAAACAAGTAGTAAGGGAATTTCTACTAATGTTAGCATGCTGTACATAAAGGAAAAATCTTTTGTAAGAAAGTACATAGAAAGTACATAATGAAAATGGGCTACAATATAATAGGTATCATGGAGAATAATAGCAATGGCTGAATTAGCTGAAATTACTCCTGCAGAACAGGCAGAGAAACTGATGTGCATCGAACACATAAAGTGTTTTGAAACACAATGGCGACTAATTGCTTCTCACATTTTACACTCTGCAAGAGGATGGAATTTCAAAGCTAGCATTAATCAGTCCACTTTTGAAAGATATGATCATCGTTTCAACTCATGAATGTTGAAAGTACTTACAGCGATATACAGTATATCTATTTCAGCAAACCTACTGTGAATGGCATGAACTTTTGAAAAATTGTTTCTATAAGTTAAGATTCAAATAAATGGCAGTGGTTAGAGAAACTCATGTGAATGTATCCCAGCATAATATTTTTATTTATATTTAAGATAGCTTTAAATGTATAGTTTTGAACCGCAAAATGAAATGGCGTGTTATTTATGGACGCTCTTTAACTGCTTTGGTTCTCAGCGTCCCATTCTATATTGGGCGTGAAAGATCGCTTAATTTTGTTCAGAGGCCTCTCTTATCAGGCTTGAGGTTCTTTTACGTGCCGTAAATCTACGACACGGGACCCACAGCTTTACTTCCCTTCCGAAGGAAGCCATGCTAAGGATTTTTACGCCCGAAAAAAATCCATCGACCTCCGCCGGGTTTGAACCCGCGACCTTGGGTATATGAAGTTAGCATGTTAACCATTACACCACGGAGGGCGACTTATGAACCGCAGATAGTCTGTATAAAGCTTATCTTACTTTAATATGTGAAAGAATATAGGGTATTTAATAAGAATACCCTTACAGTACTTCAAATAAAGCTCCATATTTTGTTCCTTTGCTTTACTTTTCTAGGTGACGAGCACTAAAACTTTGAAATCAAATATTACCAGTTCAAGTGAATTATCCTGCTTCAACATTACTATTTATTTCATGGGCCAATTTGTGCTATGAACTTCAATAACATTTTGTAGGTGTGATATTACCTGCAAATCGTAAACTTTCTTTCGAGTACTCTATAGGGGAGCAGCTTAACAGCTGTAAATGTTTAGTTACGCCCGTCACTTCGAAGGTATAAACTGCTCAAGATTGTGACTTAACTTTTTACAACTTTGAAAACTCGGTGATACAAACGGATTAAAGTAGGTATACCTATGGAGTTCTGGCAAGAGTAATTCGCAACTCTGGTCGCGAAGCGTGGATCGTGCCATGAAGAACAACCGACGAAATTAAGTTTTGAACAAGATTAATTGGTTGCTGTCAGTTACACGGAACGAAACAGATTCAGAATGGTAAACTGTTATGTACTAAGTATCTGATATATTTCTTTGTTTAAAAATTAATGTAGTCACTTCGAGTGTTTGATTCTCATTTTTGAAGTATTTGTATCCACTAGCTTTGGACATAATAACCAGGAATTATAGTTGGGTTTAAGTTAGTACGGCTAGTGGGACAACCTAATTTTTGCAACTATCTTCTTTACTACATCCTTTATAGGTCCATTCTACTGGTTTTTATTCCTGCACGTATAATAATAATAATAATAATAATAACAAGAATACATTTTATTGCCCTTTATTGCACTTTGTGTTACATGTTTTAGGCATGGTAAATATCATACAGTGGAGACTTTTAAATATCCAATATTTGTACAGTATTTGTATTCAATTTGACGTCATTTAAGTGCGTATCAAAAACATTTAGATTTAAATCATTTAAAATTCTCCAGACATTATCAATGACGTTGTTTATAAGGTAATTATACTGTGTTAGTTTAATTTTGGAGAATTCTGGAATTCTGCATAGTATAAAGACTTTAGCAATATTAACGAAAAAAGCATAGCTGAACAACAAAAAGATTGATAAATACCAAACTTATCTTTAGTATCTTCCAAGAGACGAAGATTTTCAAGAAAATCCCACCACCACAAACTATCCTTTACATGGAAAAATGCGCGAAAATATGTTTTTTCTCAAAAATGGCTCTTACGCATTTGATTAAAATACCGTTTATTAAAGGTATATCACAAATAAAATGTATGTTTTGAATTTTCTGGGAATAGCCTCTGAATACCTCTTTATTCTGGATAAGTTTTGCAGAATTTTGTATAACGATTAAACCGTCAGAAATAAAAAAAAAATTACTACAGAAAAATGTATATCTCGTTAAATCACATAATTTATCTCATATATGTTTTTATGGCATATATGTTTTTATGTAGAGCTGACTGTTTCTGAGATATACCTTGTTAAAGCTTTTCTCAAACGGAAAGGGACGTTTCGTTTCATCTCTCTTGTTTTATTGGAGGTCATGCAAAGGGAACCAAACCTGAATTGTTTCACATATGTCCAGATTTTACTGTCGCTTTAGCCTAGTGTATTCTCTTATATCCCTTCTACTTACAAGGAAGAAATTAATAAGGCCATTCCTGCTAGGGCTTACCTTGATTAGCATATCGTAGATAAAATAATTTAGTGTAAGGAAAATTGTTGGTGCAACAGCAAGAGAAAGTCATGCGACTGAAACACATTCGATATTTCTACATTAATTAGGGCTAATAATAAAAATATATAATAGAGAGACCTATTTTTAAACTCTTTACATAGACCTGGAATTTTTATGTGGATATTTTAAAAAGGTGTATCTTGTGGCTCATTTCTATTACAACAATGAATTTGGACCATACCTATTTATTGCTTAATTGACCATGCAAGCTAGAATCTTGATGCATGGTAAACTTGTTATTATTTTAACAAATGTCTTTACTCACTTAAAAATTGGTTACAGATAATGTCTTTAATTTCCTACTGTAAACATTCACTCGACACTTCGACGCGTAGACCCTTTACAGCTTTCTCCATTTATAGCTTGCGTGCCACTGCGCGGTAACCTCCAATGGAAGTCTGACTCACGACGACACAACTCACTAACCCTACATTCCACTGGCTTGCAATTCTTGCTTCTTTCATAGCTAGAACTTTCTGGAAGCTTGTCGAAGCTGCTTGACGCGTTCCAAAGCCTCCGTTTACCATCGCACAGCATTTCCTATTTTTAGCGTTATAAGGTCTCCCACTTCATCGGCTCGCATAAGAAAGGGACCTTGAGACGGCCACATACGGCACTGTCCCATTATTGTGTATAATAACTGGCACAAGGAGCTCTATTTACATGTTGAGCCTAATAATAAAAAGCAAACATTATCATTGAAAATTACTTCATTGTTTCTCGAAATAAACTCCTTTAGGATCAAAATACTACTTGAACCATTTGTCATAGCATTTTTTCCAATCTGCTTGAGACACCTCCAAAACAGGGTTTTGAATGTATCAACAGCTTCTTCTGCCGACGAAAATCCGTTTTCCACGCATTTTATTCTTGATGTTCGGTAACAAAAAGAAGTCATTGGGTGCCAAATCAGGATTGTACGGCGGATGAGCCATCAATTCGATTTTTTAAGTGTTCAAATAATTGACTGTTAGACATGAGTGTGAGCATTCGCATTGTCTTGACGAAGAGCGATCCGACAGCACTTTTGTTTTCCTTATTTCACCGAAGACTTCTGAGAAACAGTTGTATACCATTTAGCATTACGTTCATTTAAAGGTGTTATTGCCACATGACCAGTATTTATTTAAAAAAAAAAAAAACAGGTAACCAATTGTTTTGAAGTTTTCGAGTGCAAACAACTTTTGTTAGATTTGGTTCATCTTGAAACACCCATAGACTCGACTGCCATTACGATTCGACTCTATGCACAGATTCATGATTCGTCACCTGTTACAATCTTATATACGTCTTTTACGGTTCCTCCATTGTATTTCTTGACATTTCAGTGCACCAATCGGCACGAGCATCCTTTTGAGGTTGTGGCAAATTATGTAGGATCCAACGAGGGCAAATCTTTTTCACGGCTAAATGACCATACAATATTTTATATATGCTAGTAGAACTAATGCCTGGGGTTGCCTCTTTCTCGCAGTATGTGGCATGACGATCTTTCACTATTACTTTTTGTATGCATTAATATTTTCTGGCACAACAACTGATTTTGGATGACCTTCACGAATTTCATCAGTGAGCGAACGGCAGTTACGATTAAGTTCGTTATACCAGCGTTTCTCAACGGCAAAGGAAGGATTTTTATCACCAAATGTAGTAGTAAGTTGATCAGTACACTCGACTTGATACTCTAGGTTGAATCATAATAAATAATCATACGAACATTTTCATGTTAATTCCATCTCTTTCCTGAGACATAACTTTAAAGTTACTGTAAACAACACAAATAACGTTCTATTGACAAAATATTTTAAGTAGATTAAGGTGAACAATGTCATACTTTCCAATGGAAACACTAGATGGCACCTACAACAGTCAGTGTTGCCAAAACTCAAAATATAAATACTGGATCTCAGGTAAATTTCAATAAGATATGGATTTTCTAAATTTCATAGATGCGTCACCTTAATAAACTAAAATGATTGGTTCGTAAAGAATGACGTAATTTTGTTCGTTACCCTTCCTTCAAATCCAATACAAATATATGTACTATACCCTTAACAGCCTTAAAGCTTAGTGAAAAGAGGATCAATGAAGCTGGTATGGTAGTTTATTATTTAGTAGAATTCTAATTTGAAATACCGTGGCAAATGCCACAGTGATGTTTCTACTGTTTTGTTAGAGCAAAGGATTAAACCCAAGCTTTGTGTGCTACAACAAAATTTCAAAGAGAAAGAGCATGGCTTTAGTTTCAAACACAATTTTTCTCACGTTAATATTTTATGGGTAGAGAACGTAATAAGCTTTGACCACGGTATTCCGCACTGGCCTTTTGACTCCAGCCAAAAACTAATTGGAGAGGGAATGCGTTGCCGTCTTCTTGAAATGTTAACCGCAAAAACGCGCCTTTCCTCTGGTCTAAACGTCTGAATTTATATGCCCTATGCGACGAGGAACTTGGACACGTTTAATTAAAATGGCGACGCCTTCCGTCACAGGTGCCAGAGAACAAAATAGGATTCCCTCTCGCAAGGGTTATGCTTTTGTATAGCTCTCAGACTTTTCCTACACGACAGGAGGTCCGTGAAATTGTATTGTCTCGCATTCTTGCTTCTGTTAGGTTTCAGCTAGCTCAGGTGTATTCATCTGTTATCTTAATCGCTTCTTACAGCGCGTCTATGGTATTAACACTTTCAGATGCATCTGAGAAAAATCTAATGTGTTCCATTCACATGACTTTCTCTACATCTCTGTAACATATTGGAAAAAAACTTATTCTTCTGACTACTTCATGCTAATCAAGATCAAAAATAGCAGAAATGTTTCCTTCTAAGTAGATGGAAAATAAGTGAAAATGCTCGGATAAAACGATACTCAAATGTTTTAAAAGCTGGTTGCCATGTGGATGAAATCCGTTTCTTTGCAATGATTTGACAACTTCCCTTATGTGAAAGGTTTTAAGTATTCTAAAACTGAAACCAATAACAAGGAATATCTAAAAAATGGGCAACTCCACAAAAAATGTATGTGACATAAAGTGTTTGTTTAAATGAAATCTACATTTTTGGTGTAGTACGCTTTTTGTCGATCTCTTACGGCTTACTAATTATGCATAATCCAGACAAATTCATCCAGAATAAAGAGCTCTTCAGAGGCTATTCCCAGATAATACAAGATATACATTTTATTTGTCGTGTAAATATCTTTACTATATGGTACCTTTTTTTCAAAATCGTCAAGGCTATTTTGAGAAAATCAAAATTTTCGGACATTTTTCCATGTAATGGGTAGTTTGAGAAGGGGGGATTTTCCTCAAAATCTTCGTGTCCCATCCTTAAAAGGATTTGGTATTTTACCGAATTTTCGTTTTTGAGTTATCGGACACACACACGGACCACTCTATTTTCGATGAAATCTCGATATCGAATTTTTGGGTGGAATGTAATACTTTCTTTATACACTGTGTACATGGTATGTGTAGAGAAACTAAAAAAGTGTAAAACATTCACAAATTATTTTGTGTCATAATAAAATTATATGAATTCTAAAGTTGAAGAAAATAGTTGTATCTATTTTTACTTTCTCTATATGCACTATGTACATAGTGTATAGAGAAGGTATTGCACTCCACCAACAAATTCGATACCGAGATTTCACCGGAATATATGTTTTAGGGTCCCCTGTATTAAAAACAAAACAAAAAAAAAAACAACTATTTTCAGAAAAAGATCCGTGTGTGTGTTCGTGTGTCCATGTACCTGTGAACAGGATGTGATATTTGCTTTGTAGGGATTGTACTACTGCAGCGCAGACACATGAGAATAACTTACACAACATATGACTCCCATTCCTGCTTCTGTGTGCCAATACTCGAATAAAGGTAAGAAAGTAGCTCGCATCTAACCTCTCACTTAAAAAATGTCATTCGTCAAGAACTGGCGCGCGACCTGTATCTGAAATATTAAATGTGCAGGTGGAACCATGACAGGCGTTAAACTTTGTTTCCTGGCAAGTTGTTTTACTTTCTCTAGCAAGCTTATACATAAAATGTACATAGTAGCTAGAAAAATTTATTGATTCACCCATGTGAATGAAAATATATCCAAAAAAGCCTTTTAGAAAAGAAGTCCAAGTGTGTCTGTGGCCAGCATAGTTCAACAACAAAAACCCGACTAAAAACTATTATGAAATTTAAATTTAGTGTGTTCCAGGGGTATGACACGAAGATTTTCAAGAAAATTGGCCCACACCTAACTACCCTATACATGTAACATTTTTCTAAAATTTTGTTTTTCTGAAAAATGGCTCTAACAATTTTGAATATATTACCATATTATGTTTAAGATATTTCATTATAAGCGAAATGCATAATATGCATTTGAATTTTCTTTGTTAGCCTCAGAACACCTCTTCATTCTGGACTACGTTTGTGTAACTTTGTATAACTGGTTAACATTAAGATAGATAAAAACTTACTGCCCAAAAAATGTAGATGTCACTAAAACACACAATTTATGTCCTACACATTTTGTTGCATAGTTAAGCGTTTCCGAGATATTCCGAGTAATTAATAAACTTTTCTCAAACAGAGAAAACATCTTTCTTGTCGTGTCTCTTTTATTTAATCTTAGCAAGCGAAGACCAAGACGGATTCAACCTAATTGTAGCAACTATACCTTTGTTTTCTTCATGTTAGTATTGTAGTAATACAGCTTCATATTCCAATTCCTAGTTTAAAAACTTGTTAAAATTATTTGCATTTTAATTTTGAATTTATCTGAAATTGATATTCCTAACTTCACTGTAACTAACTCCATGGCACGACAGCTCACGGGAACCTTGGCCTACCGCCCGGCCGCTGCGTCCCCCATCTCGGTCCACTACAGACGTCATGGATGGGGTGCAGTATTGGAGGGTGAGACGTGGTCAACGCCTCGAGTCCCTCCCGGCCGGTTAATGCGGTCCTCATGACCTGGAGCCGCTACTTCTCCATCAAGTAGCTCCTCAATTGCCGCCCCCCCCCCAGGGGCCTTACAAGGCTGAGTCTCGGGCCAGGTCTCCCAGCGGGGGAAAAATCCCCACGCTGGTACTGGCGATCGAAGCCAGGTCTCCCGCTTGGTAAGCAGCTGCGCTACCACCGCGCTAAGGAGACGACCTAAACTTCACTGTAGTCATTGTTAATTTCTTTTAACCTCTATACTTTTCAGACAATGTACATATGTTACTGGTATCCTATGACCCATTTCAATGTTATTTATTTGATATTTTCTGTTAAATTATTATAATGGCCTGTAGCTTTTAGCCGGTTGGTCAAAATAAATAATAAAAAAAAAAAAAGGGATGCAAGTAATAAGACCATTTCAGCTAATATTTATAATTTATAATTTAGCATTGACATTATGTCAACTGTGAAATAGATATACGACTTAGACAAACATCTTTAATCATTTGTTTAAATTCGATTAAATATATTGATTTGTGTTGAAGATAATTTTTGGTGCTCAAAATTTGTATCATTTTTAATGAAATTAATAGGATTTAAAGTATACGTAAAATTCATCCCTTAGTGAAAATTTATAATAATGTTCTAGCATACTTTTCAACAAAGTAAATTGCATCATTTAGAACAAGAATAAACTTTTTAAGAATAATTTGTTACAGGATGTAGAATGGATGTGAATGGAACACATAACATTATTTTCTCTACACATACTATGTACATAGTGTATAGAAGAGGTATTGTATTGCACCCACAATTTCCATAGGAAATACATGTTTTGAGACCCCTGATCCAAAACTTTTTTTTTAGAAAAATGTTCCTGAGTGTCTGTAGGCAGCATAGTTCAAAAAGTAGCAAAAAAAAAAAAAAAAAAAAAAACATTTACATGGAAAAAATTTCGGCAATTCTGATTTTCTCAAAAAGACTCTAACTATTTTGATTAAATTCCCATATATTAAATACATTTACATCACAAATAAAATGTTTATCTTGAATTTTATAAGAATAGCCTCTAAAGAACTATTTATTCTGGATGAATTTTCCCGAATTTTGCTTAAGTTCTAATTTGTAAGAGATAGACAAATACTTACTGCGCAAAAAATGTAGATGTCGTCAAAACACACAACTTATGTCATTTACGATTTTGTTATGGAGATAACCGTTTCTGAGATATTCTTTGTTATTGGTTTCAATTGTAAAGTACTTGTATTTTTCTTTTGTTCTACTCCTGGCCAAGCAAAGAAACGTTTTGGAATGACAACCGCATAACGACAGCTTTTAAAGCATTTGACCATCACCTTAGCCTAGTGCGTTCCGCTAGTACCTTTCTACTTACAAGGAACTAAGTAATAAGAACATTCTGATAATGTTTGTCTCGATTAGCATTATGTGGAAAGAAGAATAATCTTCTGTAAGCCGTTTGTTTGTGGAGCAGCTAGAGAAAGTCATGTGAGTGTAATACATCAGATTTTTTTAGCGAGATTCTGCTGTCCAACTCGGATGATATAGTTTTGAGCCGCCTTATGGTTATTAAAACTGAACGGTTAGATGAAGATATCCTGGTGGAATGGAGCTATGTTTATAAATGGCAGGATGTTTTCTTTAATATAGCGCTTGAAAAAACAAGATTTAATTTGGCAGTGTGGCCCGAATATTTGCACTATGGGCGCCATGGGTGTGCCTTTTTATTATTCTTTTCCGGGGAAGGTGTGCTTCCCTGGGCGGTGGAAATAAAAAGCTTCTTTGAATCCGGGATCGATCAAAGCTGGGAGACAGCACTGTCAGAAAGAGTCTTGCCGTCACACACAAAGCAATGGAGCTCTTTAGCTTCTGCACCGGGATCACCGAAAATGTTATCTTGGCTTGTGTTTCCACGTTTGGGTATGACAGCTTCTAATGCCTGGAGGGACCCGCAAACTTCCGTTTTTCTACCCCGCACCGCCACTTTATATTACTTTGAAAACTTGCTTCGATGAACTGCAAGAGTTCGACACAAGGCTGGCGGGCTCTGGATGGGTGAGTACCGCACCGTACCTACCTATCTTTGAATACGGGCGCATTTTCCGGGAGATTCATCCTTTGTGGTTTAAACTACGTGAAGATTAGCACATGCTCTGTGTGTGTATGTGTTTCTTTTTGGGTAGCGCTCCCGCTATCTCACCATGTTTCAGCATGGTTTCTTTGCACAAATTGGGCTCTTAAATGAGACAAGGGTTTGCTCTACTGCTATGTAAGCTGTTTGCTTTTTTTTTCCCCTCGCTGCTAATGTAATATATCCCCTTTGAGGATGTTTCGCCGGCGAACCGTGTATGCTAGTAACGGATTTTTACGGCTGTGGCTCTATCTGGGCCATTCAGCACGCAACATTACTAGTAATGAAACACAGTTATTTCGAAACTGATGATGCCCCACGTAATATCAAGTTCTACGGAGAATGAATGCAGAATTGTTGTATTACCTTTTGTTTCAAAGCTGTCAGTCCTATGGCCGCGTGCACTTTGACGCTTCATGGCGCAGGGCATCGTGGGATATAGTCACGCCTCAGGCATGGGTGTTTGTGTTTTTGTAAATGTATTTGTGTTTATTAGAAGCAAAAAGCATCGGTAATCAAATAGATAACCAAAAAGAAATGTTGGGAAGAGGTAAAAAAAAAAAAAAAAAGATGAAAAGAGAATACAGCGCCGGAGTTCTGGCAAGCCTCCTGTATTTCTTTTTAAAAAAAAAAACTTACCAGCATTAACTTTTTACTAACTCTATCGTGCACAACAATGTACATAGCGGCTAAATTCCTGTACCACCTGTACACTGGAGGGAAATTGAAACCCCAAATCCAAGAGAAGCAATTTTACTTTCTCCAACACATATGTACATACAATATACACAGTGGCTAGAGAAGCTATTGTATTCCACCCAAAAATTAGATGTCAAGATTCACCGGAAATATATATATTTTGAGGTCGTCTGGGTCCGATAAAAGCATTTTTACTTTCTCTACACGTACTACGTATCTATGCAGTATATAGAGAAAGTAGTACATTGTATCTAAAATTTGATACCGAGATTTCACCGGAAATATGTGTTTTGAGATCCCCTGAACCCAAAAACAGGATTTTTAGAAAAAAGTCCCTCTTATCTGTGTGTGTGTGTGTCTGTGTGAGAATGTGTGTCTTTGAACATGATAACTCAAAAACTAAAGGTTGGTAAAATTCCAAACTTGGTATATAAGCTTCCTAGGATTCGACACAAAGATTTTGAGGAAAATGCTCCCACCCCAAACTATTACTTTACAGGGAAAAATTTTCGAAAATTTTTATTTTATCAAAAATAGCGCTAACGATTTTGATGAAAATACAGCATATTAAAGACATTTACACGGAAAATAAAATGTGAACCTTGAATTTTCTGCGAATAGCCTCTAAAGACCTCTTTATACTGTATGAATTTTGCTGGATTTTGCATCTAGTAAACCGTAAGAAATAGACAAAAACTTACTACGCAATAGATGTAGATCCTGTTAAAACACTCAATTTATGTAATTTAAATTTTTTTCGTAGAGCTGATTATTTTTGAGATATTGCTTGTTATTTGTTTCAGTCTTATAATTCTTAAAACTTTTCTTGTACAGGAATTTATCAACTCCTGTCCATACAAAGAACTTCAGTCACATAGCAACCAGCTTTTTACTGTCACTTTAGCCTATTTCCATTCTACTTACAAGGAAGTAAATAATAAGACAATTTCTGCTAATTTTTTCTCAATTAGCATGAATTAAATAGAAGTATAAGTTTTTTAAAAATAATTTGCTTCAGAGATGTAGGGAAAGTTATGTGAATGGAACACATCAGATTTTTACGGCAGTGGCACTAGAGAGTTATTTGAAATCGTTACCTAAAACTTCTTACCCTCTTCTGCCTCACAATGAAGCTTAATTCTGCTTACAAGATTATGATATGTGTGGAGGCATATTTAGAGTTGAATGCACAGAAATGTTCAACAGAAGCTCAAGAATGTGGGTGTTATACCATACTTTAAATCAGTATTTAATGCTGAATATTTTTCTTAATTTGAAAGTTCTGCTAAATAAAAGAAAGTAATTTTTTTTTTGGCTAGGAATCACCAATTATATTTCATTAAAGAGAAAATTTAAGAAAGAGCTCCACTATAACATTTATTTGTTTCATAAAGACAAACACACACACATATATATATATATTCTTAAATTTGCTATCTACTGCTATCTAGTGAAATAAAATTGTTTATTACTAGCCAGAAAAAAGCTACTTTCTGTTTATTTAGCAGAACTTTCAAATCAAAAAAATATTCAGCACTGTAAAATACAGATTTAAAGCACGGTGTAACACCCATACATACTTCCATGACTATATATATAGTAAATAAAATGAGGCCTAAAGTTAAAGGAATAAAGATAATGGAAAAAATCTGATGACTTTAGAAAGTATTAGGCTAAAGCGAAAATCAAATCTTTTAAAAGCTGGTTGCCACGTGGTTGAATTTCGTTTCTTGGTATATTACCTTATGAGAAAAGTTTTATATATTCTAAAACTGAAAAGAATCACAATAGGAAATGACAATGTATCGAAATGGCCAACTCCTCGAAAGAAATATATAGGACTTAAATTTTGTGTTTTAGTTAGATAATTATTAAATGTATATTGTTCTGTGTCACTTGGCAAACTCATTTATGAGTTAGACTAATAAATAAATAAAAATGTGTAGGGGTATTTGCCTGCATCTTATGGTTTACAAGTGATATAACATTCATCCAGTATAAAGATGTTTTCAGTAAATTTTCTCAGAAAATCAAAATCTTTAGAAACATTTTTGAAAAAATAAAAATGTTCTTTAAAATACTAACACTTTTCTCATATTGAAAATTGTCAACTCCTGTCCATACAAACAAAGGAACTTCAATCACATAGCAATCAGCTTTTGACCATCACTTTGAGCTAATGCACTCCCTAATTTCCCTTATACTTACATGGAAGCAGGCAAGCCATTAGACTATTTCTGCTATTTTTTTTTCGATTAGCATGAAGTAAATAGAATCATACGCTTTAATCTGTTGCATTGATGTAGGGAAAGTCATATGAATGGAGCATATCATATTTTTTGTGTAGTAAATGTTTTGCTATTTCTTACGGCTTACCAGTTATGCAACATTCAGCAAAATGCATCCAGAATAAAGAGATATTTAGCTATTCCCAGAATATTCAAGCATTTTATTTATCATGTAAATATCTTAAATATACGATATTTTAAACAAAATCGTTAGAGACATTTGGAGAAAATAAAAGAAGTTAATTTTTCTCCATATAAAAGTAGTTTGGGTTGTGGGGATTTTTCGTGTCACATCCTTGGCAGATACTTAAATGAAATTCCAAATTTAGTATTATACGATTTTTGGCTTTTGAGTTATCATATTCATAGACACGGACTCACGTAGAAACGGACGTTGCTCTATTTTTTGGATACAAGGGACATGTATCTATGGTGAAATCTCGTAATCGAATTTTTGAGTGGAGTGCAATGCCTTCTCTGCCTATGTACCACACTATGTAGAGAAAGTAATAAGCTTTTGGAGGAATAGTTGTTGAAGAATAGGCAGAGGAAACCATGTAAATGAAGCTTATAAATATGTTTACCTCCCCATCCAAATTGTCGTTGTATGGTATTTTCTAGGCTATATCAGGTGCTAATCCTATCGAAAAAATCTGATGTGTTCCACTCACATGAATTTCTCTGCATCTCTGCAACAAATTATTGTTAAAAAGCCTAGGCTTCTATTTAATTCATGCTAATCGAGAAAAAAAAACAAAAAAAAAGCAGAAATAGTCTTATTGATTGTTATTGATTGTTATGTGATTGAAATTCCTTTGTTTGTATGGACAGGAGTTCACAAAGTCCTGTGTGAGAAACGCTAAGTTTTTCAAAGCTGAAACCAAAAACAAGGAATATCTCAAAAACGATCAACTACGAAAAAATGTTTAGAACATATAAGGCGTGTTTTAATGTGCTCTAAACTTTTTTGTAGTAAGATTTTCTCCATCACTTACGGGTTAGCAGTTATGCCAAGTTCCGTAATATTTTAATCAAAATCGTTAAATACATGTTTAAGAAAATCAAAATTTTCGAAAAAAGTTCCACGTAACGGTTAGTTTGGGGTGGGGGGATTTTTCCCAAATCTTCATGTCACATCCCTGGAACTTACTAAACTTAAATACCAAGTTTGGTATTTTACCGACTTTTCGTTTTTGAGTTAACGTGTTCACAGACACACGGACCCACTGACACATGGACACACGGACACACACACACACACGGACCTTTTTGTGAAAATGCTTTTTATGGATACAGGGGACCTTAAAACATATATTTCCGGTGAAATCTCGTAATCGAATTTTTGGGTGGAGTGCAATATCTTCTCTATACATTATGTACATAGTACGTATAGAGAAAGTAAAGCATAGAATAAATATCCTTGGCGTTATTCCATGTCATTATGCATGGTGTTGCAAGCCATAATCCTAGCAGTTAATTCATTGTTGTATCCACTGGTGTCTCGTAAACAAGTTATGCTAAATATCCCCAGAGGAAGAAATAGAGAGGGCTCAGATCGGATGACCTCCCAATATGGGACAGGGAAGTGCAATATTCAGGTAATCCTGGATAAACATGTTAGAGAGAAACAACGCTCCGACAAGCAATAATCGGATCCTTTCATGGAATGCAAATGTTTCTTTGAATTAAGGCCATTATTGCACATCACATGCGGACTTTATATGAAGTTAGGACCTGCTTAACTTTTACATCGACCTTAGTGACAATGACAGTAATAATTAGTATATGATGTAGGTATTTATTCTCCAAAAGCTTTACCCATAAGTTTATAGCATGATAAAGATATTTTAGAATTCATATATAAATTATTAAATAAGTAAATATTATCGACTGCTACGACCCAAAGATTTGTACTACTTTATTTGTACAATTATACAACGACATTTATACTTTTGAACACAACATGGAGGGCGATCTACTCACTTGCTCGAGGTGAACTAAGATTGCACTTAGTTGATGCAGCCACAAATCTCATCAAGCGGAGAAGCTAAGGTAAGGCACACAGTACAAGACAATATCCGTTTGAAAACATTTATTAAGTTACCATTATCCGGTAAGTTTCTGATGGCCGTGGTTCTGCCACACATCCTACAGCCTGTGTGTGCCGGCTAAGACTTCTGAATACTTTCCCCCACACACACACACTGACTGTGGCTAGCTTCTTTTCACTGCCTCGGTTCACCGAGTAAGTCGTTGGAAGAGCTAAATCAGGCCAGTTGTTAGACGTTTCAAATGGTATCTTGTTTCAACTAACTTAGCTATCTAAACTTTCACTAACGAAAATTTCAATGTTTATTTCTTAACCACCTAAACAATAAATATACATATTTACATTAACCCCATATGCTACATTTACAATAATTATATCACAATGTGATTAATAAATTGATTCAACTTATGAAAACATTTTATTTTGAATTTATGGTTATAAGTTGTGTGAAAAATATTTGGCAGAAGGTAAGTAAGATGTTGGTTTAAGTTATATCTCTTTGTACCATATATTGCCAATTAAAAATAAACGGATGCCAGTTAAACAGGACCATAATGCTATGTCTGAATTATTTTAAAACGTTCAAAGTACACTTATATTTTTCATTTCCAATCAAAAGCTGTGCTAATTGCAAAGGAAGTTAATAATATTTTACTTTAAGTCTACCTTCAATTGTTGGAAATAACACTGATTTTGTGAGCTGGCCATTGTTACTATTTGTCCACAATAAATTGCATCTATTTAGGATCTGCTATTTTAAATTATAAATGTTATTGTGTATCGAGCATAAGAAAAGTCTGTATACCTGAATTGCGGCTGCTTTAGCACACAGATATTCACTCTCGTTACCTTCGTTCTCTGCATGATGTCAATCCATTCTAGACATGTACGTTTGCTATATTTTAATATGATCGTCCGAACATCAACAGCATTCGGATAAAGATTATACAAGGTGATTCATAATTTCTATTGCAACTTTCAGTGGGTGGTAGATACAGTTTTGATTAGGAATCCTTGTCTGGAAATATATCGTTTGTATGCAAAATCAGTATGAATCGATTTCACATCTCCTACTTCATTACAGACAAGTGTGCACTACAAGATGGTTCCACGTGGCGACCCAGATGCTCATTACACAAAGTGTTTCTACGAAGCATGTTGTCGTACACACGTCCCACGAGACCTGGTGTGTGTTCAATAATGTGAGCTGCCGCCAGAACAATATCTTCTGACTTTAAAGTAGTCTCACAAACAAGGCTCTTCATGTGACCCCAATGGAAAAAGTCAAGAGGAGTTAAATCTGGCGTCCGTGGCGGCCAAGAAATTGAAGCAACTCGACCTATCTATCTTTCCCCAAATGTTTGGTGGAGATGTTCACGGACTTCAAGTCGCTGGTGCGCCATCATGTTGGTACCACATTTGCTGACGTAGTGCCGATGGCAAATCTTCACAGAACTCTACCAGTAGCTCTTGCAGGATGATGAAGTACCTGGGACCCTTTAAGCGGCACGGAAGAATGTACTGCCCAAACAGATGACCATCAAAGATACCGGCCCATACATTGGTGCTGAACCATTGCTGAAATCCGCGTGGCTGTGTGGCCTGCGAGATTTCTTCAGCCCAAATGTGACTGTTTCGAAAGTTAAAAACATCCTCCCTGGTGAAGTGAGCTTCATCGGTAAAAAGAGCTTGACTGTCTCTACTATTTGTAAACAGAAGACATACTGTATGACATCAGGAGACTGCAGAGAATGCCCACAGAAAATGTTATTTGCGTTCCATGAAGCGTTCAAACTGATTTTATATCGAAACGATACATTTCCGGTCACGGGTTTCTAATTAAAACATAGTCTCCTCTACAACCGCCCGAAGTTTGTAATAGGAATTATCAATCACCTGTGTTTATCCGTATTGGCTGAAAGTGTGCTTGGAAATAAAAAAAAAAAATACCAGGTGGCTCAACTGCTCACAATGGAGCTATTTCAAGTTAAAACCTACCGCTCTCGCCAGTCGTGTACTGGCAAGAGTGATCTTCGCTTTACACGTCTTGTTATGAGTGGAGACTAAGAGCAGATCGCACACATTGCGAGGGATACAAGGAAGGTCATTCTCGCCCAGTTGTTCTAGGGTTTTAACTTGAAATAGCGCATTTGATTTCTGCAACTCGTTTAACGTAAGAAGGGATAACTGCACACTTCATATACACGCAATTGGGTCACCCGATATGAACCTCGTGCACTCCATTCAAATGCATTCTAAAGCACTAGCAATTCTTCTTGAAAGATGATGCACATTGGCGAGAATTTAAATTGGTAATGTGCTAATTCAGAGTTTTCATCATAAGTTACAAAAGCACAACTGACTATAACGTTTGAGTTTCTTTGCCACTAAAACGAGAACCATTAATATAAATATTGAACTCGTATTTCTGAGAGCAGTCTTGTTGACAGACGACATTCAAATCCTGGATTACACGTCCGGACAACTAGGTGACCTCAGGAAGTAAACAAATATTTCAATTTTTTTTATCTGCCTTAAAGGGTAGAGGACCATTTTTATAATAAGTTTGCTTGTTATATTCCCTTTAAGTGACGAAGTTTAATTTCAGCAAGAAGTAATGCAACATCAGTGGATACAGTTTGATATATTCTTGCAATTTTTATATCAAAGCCATGTTGTATTTGAGCCAGTTTCTTATGTGTCGGATTCCTACTTAATATTTTATGAAAAGTTTAAATACAATACAATCTTCACAGTCTTTTACCAACAGTACTTAAGTTTATATTTTGGATATCCAATGAACTTAACAAGAACTAAATATCGAATGGGTTTTCATTGCTTCTCTATTATTTAGGTGTCTAAGGAAAAACAATACAAAATTACGTATCAGAATTCAACGAGTTCCACGAAACGTTGTCGAGTATATATAATATGCGCACATCTTTTCTTGGGCGCTAGTTTTAAGTAAGCAAGGGCAGGATGAATGAAGAGAGAGTTTGCCCGCCATTCTTTCCATAGTATTGTCAAGCAAAGAAAGTTTTGAGGCCCTCAGGCATTATGATATATAGGTTTACTAATTCAACACGAACTAGCTGAATTATTAAACGAAACAGCGCATGTGCATATGCATTCTGCGATCCACAGTTAGAATGAAACCTTAGCATTGAATCCACTACAGTGAGTGTCAAATGGGAATAGGTTTGTTCTTGAGCGCCACCAGGCCAGCAGCCAATCGGATTCGTTTTTGAGTTATGCAGTCCAGTCATACACAGAGAGAGAGAGAGAGAGAGACAGAGAGATAGAGAGAGAACACACTGGAGCCTTTTTCTAAAAATGCCTTTTTGATTTCAGGGGTCCTCAAAACAGGCTTTTCGGGGGAAATCGTGGTATCAAGTTTTTGGTGGAATACAGTACTATTTGTACTACTATGTACATTGTACATATGTGCTAGAGAAAGTATATTCATCACTTTTTTTAAAAAAGGTCTTTGTGTGTGTATGTTTGTAGTTAATCTGTCTGTTGTTTTTTTATTTAAAACTTTTTGCTGCATTAATAGTTTGCCTAAATCATAAAGAATAGCTTTAACAAACTGTTAATGCACATAAAAATGGTACACAATAAGCACACAAAACAGAACATGGAAGATAAGTATTGATAAACGTTTATATATTTACAGGCGAATCAAAAGATGGATCACTAACTGGTTCTGAAGTATAACATAAGACCAAGGTGTAAATGAGTTTTTCCTTGGGAAAATATTCTACTGTTTTTAAACAGAAATGTATGCTATTAGACATTGCATTCATGCAAATTTAAGGAGAAGATATGCTGGTAAACAGATCCTTATAGACTCAGATAGCCAGGCTGGTATTCATAAGGTACTCTTGGTATTCATAAGGTTACACCAGGACTGGCGCAATGGCCTAAATATGTCTAATGACTAGGCAGAGCGAAATGAGGTTCAACTCATCGTGGTGCCGGGCAATAAGAGCATAGCGGGTGATGAAAAAGCTGACAAACTTGCAAGACAATGAGCAGCTTCACAATTTGTTTGACCAGAGCCAGCTTTAGGAACATCTTTGTGTTTAATTATAGAAGCTACCAAGAACTGATCCAAAAGAGAACATCTTAAGACGTGGCGTAAAACCCCAGGAAACAGACATGGGGAACTATTTATCAAAGGACCATGTAAGGAAAGAGCCGAGAGCCTGCTAAAATGTAGTAGACTTCAGCTGAGAACAATTACTGCTTTCTTCATAGGGCATGCTCCTGTGAGAAAGCATCTCAACACAATTGGAGTGCTTCAGGACAACGTAGACTGCAGATTGTGCAGGAAGGAGCCTGAAACAACCCAGTACATTTTATGCTCCTGCAGGAGATACAAAGCTTTTGGGAAATTTTTCATGGAACCAGAAATCCATTACAAGGCAGCACTCCTTTTTAAGGGATGCAGGTGTACTGGGTTGACTCTAAACGATACAGATAGCACAATAAAACTCAGGCTGAAGTGCGCCCGGAAATCTGTATCGTAAATGAAGAAGATCACTACAACAGATACCCAAATGATTTTAAAAATGTTAATGTAATTTTAATGCCAATTTCTATGTCAAGCTTCTTGCGGATGGAAAATTAGCGGCAGTTATCCAAAAGATGTTTTAGGATTGTTCCGACGCAGCAAATAATTAAACCCATGACATGAGACTGTTGATTTTCTATGTATCTTTAAAATACTGTATGGCAGGAGTTGATATATTGTTCTTCTCGAGATCCACCGAAGCTGTTTTTTCCAAGTCCGTTTCGAATCGTGCTGTAGGACAATAATGTAACTTCTTTTTTTTTTTTTTCTACTTAGTACATAGTACATAAGTAAAGAACTATTGAACTCGACACTCTCTGGAAATACACGTTTTAGGTTCCCCTGTATCCAAAAATTAAAAAGCATTGTTAGAAAAAGACCCATGTGCTTGTGAACATGATAAGCCAAAAACGAAAAGTCGGTATTGTTCTATCTTCCAAGGAGCGGCATGAAAATTTTGAGAAAATCGCCACACAAAACTACGCTTTACATGGAAAAAAGTTGACAATTTTGATTTTAGGAAAGATGACTAACGATTTTGATTAAGTACCAAATATGAAGGATATTGGCATGACAAATAAAATGTATACATCTTATTTCTAGGAATAAGCTTAGAAACTTCCTCATTATGGATGACTTTTGCATAACTAGTGAACCGTAAGAGATAAGAAAAAGTTACTATGCAAAAATATGTAGATCAAATTAAAACACAGAACTAATATCATATACATTTTTATGTGGAGTAGATCATTTTCAAGATATTCGTTGTTATTAGTCTCAGTTTTAAAATTCCCGAACTTTTCTCATACGGCAATTTATCAACACCTAAACATGCAAAGAAATGAATTTTAAAAAATTTGATTATCGTTTTAACCTTTTCCCTTCTATTTACAAGGAAGCAAGTACTACGACATTCCTGTCAATGTTTATCTCGATTAGCATGAAGTAGATAGAAGAATACTCTTTTTAATAATAATTTGTTACAGAGATGTAGAGAAAGTCATGTGAATGGAACACATTAGATTGTTTTTTTGTTGTATTAATTGCATTGATATCAATTTTGCTGGTACAGTACCTCGTGTGTCTTGCAGACAAAGCAGCTGTTATTGCATTTCTGATGTGGTGTTGGCAATTGCTACGAATTCACGGAAGCCAACTTGGGTGTTTTCCTCCCAAGTTTAGGGGAACATGTCTTCTGGGGGTGAATTTAGGGGGGGGGGAAACGTCAGGGAGATTTTTAGGGGAAATGGTAAATATTGGTGGTCTTGTTCAATGTTTGTAGGTTCTTTAATACAGAAATTGGTATAAAACACTCACAGTCGAACGGTTATTCCACGTACTCACTGTCTTAAATTACGTAAGATACTGCCATTAGATCATGGGAAGTCAAGTGAATCAATGGTAAGGATAGGATGCGATACACGTGAGGGAAAACGATACTCGATTCAATATGAATTTATAGTCGCCTAGGATGCCCGAATGCATTGCTCATAATTGCGTCATCTGCTATGATCAACAGTTTGGTCCACTAGAGATAACTATGTTTGTGTGACTTAACGTAAAGAACATTATTTTTCAAATGGGAAGAGTTCTACGTTGCAGCGAATGAAATGCGTTATCTGCACTGCGTTACCGGGTCGCTATCTCCACTCTTTTCATATTTCCCTCTCACTCGCACACTGAGCATGCAGATATGCCAGGCGACCTAATAATAATTAATGTGTGTTATGATAACTATTTGAGCTAAAAAGTTACGGTTTTTACGGTTCTGCTACGAGCATTACTCCTTATCTTGCTCGTGAATTATTTTTTGCAAAATTCGAATATTTTGTCTTAGCGCAAATGGTATTAATGAGAGATGGAATCACTTAGCGCGTTACTCCCCAGTTAAGCGCGAATAACACTCCGATTGGCTGCCGGCCTGGTGGCGCTCAAGGACAAACCTCATCCCATTTGAAAGCCACTGTAATGAGTTTCAATGGCTACTAAAGATAAAAAGAGACATGCAAAGGTATGCGAAGAACTGGGAAGAGAACCCTTTGTTAAAAGGCGTACATATTACAATTATTTCCTATTATAGTCTACTTTCAGTACAGCACCAGCAAGTTCGTGTGCACAGACGTTGCTAGAATTACAAAGTTTAGAGCGAAGTTAGATTTGAGATATGCTTCTGAATGCTCCACTTGCACACGCGCGCGCACACACACACACACACACACAGAGGGTTTTATAACGATTTAGGGGAATTTTGATGTCCAACAAAGGGGAATTTTGTTAGCGTGTTGTACGAAGTTCGCCATATGGACAGTAGCCAAGAATATGAGCCAGGATTTCCTCCTCGTTTCTATAGTGTACAGCGGGTTACATCTTGATTAGGCACATGCACTGCCCTCACTAAATTAATATTACCTTCCAGTTTAATATCCTCTGGAAATTTAGACTAATTCAATCCTGTTTGTGTGGCCAACCTTATATTATAAAACCAGTCCCTTCACACGTGTCTTTTAGCTGCACCACTTGTTTACTTCTCTATTCTATATACACGATGTGTAAATTAGATAGAGAAGGTATTGTATTCCATTCAAAAATTCCATACCGAAATTTCACCGGAAATTATGCTATGAGACCCCCTGAAAAAAAGAAAAACATTTTTAGAAAAATGTCCATGTGTGTGTATGTGCGTGTGTCTGTGTCTGTGGTTAGCACAACCCAAAGGTCAGTTAGATACCAAACTTGGCATTTAAATTTAATATCTTCTAAGCATACGACACGAAGATTTTCACGAAAATCCTCTAACCCCAATAATCCTTTCCATGGAACAATTTTTCGAAACAGTCCATGGCTGCAGCGAATTTGTTTGATATGCAGTATATTAAAGATGTTTACATGAAAATAAAGTGTGTATCTTTACTTTTCTGCAGACTGTATAACTTTTGCATATCTGGTAAACTGTAAGAGATAGACAAACTTTTACTACAAAACCCTGTTAAAACACACAGCTTATGTCATAAACATTTTTGTGAAACTAACCATTGCTATTAGTTCAATTTTAAAATACTTAATCATTTCTCAAACGCAAAGGCCTCATCCGTTTTACATCTCTTTTGTTTTACTCCCGGTCACGGAAAAAGAACAAAATTTCAATGACAATCGCATAGCGACTGCTTTTAAAAAAATTGACTGTCACTTTAGACCAATGCTTTTACTTATTTCTCTTCTTATAAGGACCTAAGTGATAAGACCATTTTGGTAATGTTTATTTTGAATAGCACATAACGTTGGTAAAAGTATAATCTTTTGCAAGAATAGTTTGTTTGCAGAATAGATGGAGAAAGCCTTGTGAATGATTTTTAAATTGGGACGTTTCAATACAGATACAACATGATCTTCAAGTAATTTATATTTGATTACAAACAGATAGATAGTAGAGGAGTAGTTTCAAGCTCTGAACATTCGTCTCACTCAGTCTTTGTATTTTCAATCTTTGGCACACCTAAAAGAATTGAAATGAAAATTCTAAATCCAAAGACGCTTTATGAACATTGAATGGACGCTTATGAAACTATTCAATAAAATTACGAGTTCCTAAAAGGCTTCGATAGTTCATGATACAGTGAATTCATGCAAGAATTGATGCAAGAGGAACACATTTTGAACATTTACTATGCATTTGTGATGAGGGCATTTTGATTCCTATGTTTCGTAGTCGCTTACCCTCCCCATATTTTAGGACTGATAACCCCACCCCCTAGGATTTTCAAGCACATGCCTAGGGGTCAGAAACTAGTTGGGGAGCCAAAGGCCCGAAACCACAGAATGGAGAACCTGGAGTGGGTGTTCGGCCCGTAGTCAGGCATGAGCGCGTGGATGATATGAAATGCAAGCGAAATGGATGCTAGGAATGGTTATGATGGAGGAATTGATTGAATGAATGGCGAGGGAAACCGGAGGATCCGGAAAAAACTCGCCCAGACGCCGCTTCGTCCACCACTAATCCCCATGCGAGCGCTTGCGATCGAACCTAGATGGGAGGTGAGCGATATAACCACTCATCCACAGCACCACTTGTTTCTTTGTACAATAGAAATAGATGTCAGTGCAAACATTTTAATGATAATTTAAAAAGCGGAGCATTTATGCACCTACGTTTACATAACATATTCCCCATTTTTTGGTGTGAGGAACCTAACCACAGGATCTCTGCAATAAAATTATTTCTGATACATACCAACACAGTTGTAAACGGAAATACTTTGATAAGGAAGCACTTTCAACATATTTCTCAGTTATCACCTAGTCATGAATCTACTTCAAGAGCAGCCGTTGCTAAACTTTCCGATAGGGTTGCATCCGCCTTCTAACAACCTCTCCCAAGGTATAAACTTTGGCACTACCTTTCCTACAGCACTGAAACTTTTGACGAAACATTTTTCTTATATGGGCGGTTGCATGCGCTCCTGTAATGGGCGGTGAGGTGAGGGAAAAATAGGAGGGAATTTAGCGTCTGAAAGTTTGTTCAAGCATAAAAACAATAACAAGCAAACTGGCTGAGCATAAAATTAGGCCCGCACCTGCCCAGCCATGCGCTCTAACGTAGCTTTCCAATTCTATAAAGATGGTATAGAAGGCCTTAGCTCTCAACTGAATGCTACAGGTTTGATTTCTATCTTTGTTCAAACAGTTACTACTTCCTCTGGCACATATTTTATACAACCCAAAAATTCAGTACCGACATTTCACCAAAATGCATGTTTTATGGTCCTCTCAATCCAGAAAAAAACAACACATTTTTAGAAACATTTCTGTGTGTATCGGTGTGTATGGGTGTGTGTCTATGGACAGTGTCTTAGTATTTAAGATTAGTATCTTCCAAGAACCCGACACGAACATTTTCAGAAAAACCCTCCACTCTAACTACCCTTTACATGCAACATTTCTTGATTTTCTGCAAATAGCATCTGAAGAACTCTTCATTCTGGACGACTTTTATATAACTGGTAAACTGTAAGAGATAAGCAATCATCTGATTACTCCACAAAATATGTGGATGTTGTTAAAACACAAAATTTATATCATATACATTTTTGTAAAGTTACCGTTTCCGAGATATTTCGTGTTATTGTTTCAATTTTAAGCTACTTAAACTTTTCTCAAATGGGAAGTCGTTCTTCTTTTTGTCTCCTGGCAAGCAAGGAGATATCGGTTGTTTCACCACAGCTTTAGCCTGTGAATACCCTTATTTCCCTTCCAGTTACAAAGAAGCAACTAATGAGAGCACCAATGTTTATTTAGATTAGCATTATATAGATAAAAGAATAATATTCTAAAAGGAATAATATGCTTAAGGAACAGCTAAAGAAAATCATGTGAATGGCTGTAATGGCTGTTCTGCTGTAATTAGTGTAATTTTTCTGGATAAGTCGATTTCAAGGGGAAATATATTTACTGTGATATTTTCCGAATTCAAGAGCACAACTAAAATTTATTGCCTTCCAAATTACTCAATATGTGCAGCAAAAAGCTTGAAATGTACATTCATATAACCTTCTCTACTTAAGCTGCATCAAACCACTCTTACAAATAGCTTCTTCTATCTATTTCGTGCTTATCAAAATAAAAGTGGCAGAAATGCTTTATTACATAGCATTTTCTTATAAAAGACATATAAGGAAATACAATAAGCAGTAGTCAAATATTTTAAAAGTTGGTCGCTATGTGGTACTATTGAAATTCGTTATTTTTCTTGTCCAGAATGAAAAAAATATGAATCTATAAAAGAATGTAAAGGGAACCAATTGCCATGGAAATTAAGCGTTAACATAATCACGTAAAAACTAAGACATAAACTTTATGAGATATGTTGCCATTCATATAGATAAATGTCACAAGTAAAAACTAAGACATAAACTTTATGAGATATGTTGCCATTCATATAAATAAATGTCACACGTAAAAACTAAGACATAAACTTTATGAGATATGTTGCCATTCATATAGATAAATGTAAACGTAAGTGGCAGCCAATCGCAATAGTGCATTAAACAACTAAACCAATGTTGCGGGCAACAAAACAATCATCGACAAATGAGGTCATGTACCTTTGTCAAACTGAACAACAGCTATATATGGTTAAAGGACATTAATGTGATAAAAAGTAATATCCAAATCCACAATTCGTTTTGCTGTGATTATAGATATCCCTGTGATTCCTGATCTGTGATCTCAGCATAAAATGTGTTAGCGAGTTAACGAACTGGGTGAACTAAAAAATAAAATACCGCTCTATTTTTACTTAAAATAAGGAAAGAATGCTCAAGACAGGGGTACAATATATATATATATATTATAATTATAATAATAATAATAATAATAATAATAATAATAAAAAAGGGAAGGATTGGCGTGTATAAAAACAGGGGCAATACTTTTGAAAGGGATATGGCGCAATGAACTAGAACGTTGTATTTTATACGGTGAGAAAGACAGAATAGGTCACTGTTTAACCGAATTAAAAAGGGTAAGAAATTGGGGGAAAAATTTGGGAACTCAAATGGAATAATATGCCATGAGAGATGGTAATGTTTAATATTTGGAATGTAAAGGGAAAGATAAGAATTAAATAAATAGCGCATTATTTGGGAAAAGAAAAGGATGAGTAAAAGAGACAGGTAACAGTAGAGAAAACACAGAATAAGTGGCAAAAACTAAAGGGAGTTACACTCGCTAACAGTTAGGGAGCTAAGCAGAGTAAGGCCTAAACGGAACTCAAACCTAATCATGCATTAGCATAAATAATACCTACAGGACATGATATTGTAAAAAATTGAAAATGTCATCTAATGGAAATGATTATTAATTATTATTATTATTATTATTATTATTATTATTATTATTATTATTATTATTATTATGTGTCTTAATATCTCTCATTGTGTGAAATGTGTAGGTCTCTTGCTCAACATAATTTAAGAATAATTATTAATTATTTATCCTATACAAATAAAAAAGAATACGTTTTATTCTAAGCTTCTAAACTAGACTATCAAAGAGTAAATTCATTCAAGAAGTGGAGTTGACCTTCTCTTTCTCTCTCTCTTTCTTTCTCTCCCTTTGCTAAAACTTCAATAGCTTGTCCTTTTGTGCTTTAAAAGTGAGGGATAATGTTAATTCAATAAACCCCTTTTGCCTCTGTATTTTAACCTGGATTGCCACCTGACGTTTTCCAGAGATTATGGAAAGCTGTTCTCTTGGTCGCTGTTGGTTCTTAGCTTTAGAGTTTGTGGGTTCGAGGCTGTCTCGGACATGAGTGTTGGGTGTTTGTAAATTCGTAGCTACGACGTAAGTCGTAAAACAAACATGTTCGAATTAAAATTCCCAAGGATGTTCCTAGTATTTTCCTAGTATTGCTGCTCATGCACCAAAGATAAAATATAATGTTTCGATGTCTTTATGGTTGGTTGAAAATAATCACCGTTGCAAGGTAAAATGGCTGAGATTATAGGTGATAGATTGTGAATCTATTAAGGAGAATTTTTTCTCTTTTACCGAACATACTGCAGAAACACAAGGTAACAAAACACTGATGCGTTCCATTCATATGATCTTCTCTACCTGTTCTGCCAGCACGCTTCTTGCAAACGATTCTTCTTCTATTGAGATAAACATTAACAGAATAGTCTTATTACTTAGTTCCTTATAAATAGAAGAAAACAAAGCGAATAATACATTAGGCTAAAACGATAGCCAAATATATACGACTACACTATACGACTTTGACATTCGGTTCAATTTGCATGACCAAAACTAAAAAAGAAAGAAAAACGGAGACATTATTTTAAAACTGAAACCAATAACAAGAAATATCTCGGGAATCCCTATATAAAAAATCTTATGTGTACCATTCACATGACTTTCTCTACATCTCTGCAACAAATTGTAGTTAAAAAGCTTATGCTTCTATTTACTTCCTGCTAATCGAGAAACATTAGCAGATAATATTTTTATTATTTGCTTCCTTATAAGTAGAAGAGAAATGAGAGAGTAACATAGCTAAAATGATAGCCAAAAGCTGGTTGTTATGTAACTGAAGTTTCTTTGTTTGTATGGGCAGAGTTAAGAAATTCCTTATGAGAAAAATATGTTTTTCAAAGCACAAACGAAAAACCAAGAATATCTTAAAAATGATCAACTCCACGAAAAAAATGTGTATATCATAAATTGTGTGATTTAACGTGCTCTACATTTTTAATGCAGTAAGTTTTTGTCCATCTCTTACGGTTTAGCAGTTATGCACAATTCCGTAAAATTCATCCAGAATAAAGTAGTCTTCAGAGGCCATTCCCAGAAAATTCAAGATATGCATTTTAATGTGCGTCTTTAATGTACGATATTTTAATCAAAATCATTAGAGCCATTTTTAAGAACATCAAAATGTTAGAAATTTTTTCCATGTAAAGCGTAGTTTGGGATGGGGGATTTTGCTCAAAAACTTCTTGTCGCACCCCTGGAAGATACTAAACCTAAATACCGACTTTTCGTTTTTGAGTTATCGTGTTCACAGACACATGGACACACACACACACACGGACCTTTTTCTGAAAATGCTTTTTTTTTTTTTTTTTTTTTGTTACATAAAAATATATATTTCCAGTGAAATCTCGGTATAAAATTTTTGGGTGGAGTGCAATACTTTCTTTATCCCTATGTACATTGTACATATGGGGCTAGAGAAAGTAAAACGCATCTGATTTAAATTGTGCTTTTTAAAGAGTTCTACACTGTTGGGTACTATGTTTTGTCTATATCTTACGGCTTACCAGTTACATAAATGTCATTTCTAAAGAACAATACCTCAGAAGCTATTCCCAGAAAATGCAAGACACAATTTAATACGGGTGTGATGTAAGTTCTTTTTTATTGGAATTAAAGTGTTTGTATTAAAATCATTTAAGTCATTTATTAGAACAAATTATTGAACATTTTTACATCTAAAGGGAAGTTTGAGGTAGGGTGATCTTGAAAAACCTTCGTATCTCATACTTTGAAGATACTAAATTTAAATACCAAGATTGGTTTTTAATTGGCATTTTATTTTTGAGTTATTCAGTCCACACTCACACGCACACCCACGATACTTTTTCTGGATTAGAGTCTAAAAACATGTAGTTTCGTTGAAACCTCGGATTGAATTTTTGAGTGGAATATGCCATCTTCTCTACTTACTATGTACTCCGCAGAGAGCGAGAGAGAGAGAGAGAGAGAGAGAGAGAGAGAGAGTGAAAACCATTCAAATAAAGCAATAATGACTTCCCATTAAAAAGTTATCTGTATGTAAAGCAATACGTATTATTTTTAATGCTGCACAAACATTATTTGGTGCATTATGTTATAACAATATGTACATGAAGCTACTCCCAGAAAATCCAAAATTTACGAGGGCCGTTCAGAAAGTAGCCTCCGGTTGATTGCAAGAAATTCACCAAGTTAAATAAAAATATTTTAATATATACATCTTACAACTACATCTTTGCACTATTTTTCTACATAGTTTCCATAACTATCGTATCTGTTCACAAGCTTTGAAATTCCTTCTGCATAAAAATCACCCGCTTGTGCCTGGAGCCAGCCTGTGACCGCATCTTTGAGCTCTTCGTCGTCATCAAACCGCTGGGACCCGAGCCATTTCTTCATATGCACGAAGAGGTGATAATCGCTTGGCGCCAGATCTGGGCTGTAAGGTGGATGGTTGACAACGTCCCACTTGAAGGACTCAAGAAGGTCTGTTGTTCTGCGAGCAGAGTGAGGACGGGCGTTATCGTGCAAAAAAAACGATACCGGAAGTCAACATACCACGGCGTTTGTTCTGTATAGCCCGTCGTAATTGTTTTAGTGTTTCACAGTACACGTCTTGATTAATGGTCGTCCCACGTTCCATGAATTCAACCAACAACACCCCTTTTGCATCCCAAAACACCGTTGCCATCAATTTTCGGGCAGAAAAATCTTGCCGGGCTTTTATTGGTTTGGTAGGCGAATTTGAATGTGCCCACATCTTTGATTGTTCTTTTGCCTCAGGGTTCACGTACTTAATCCAGGTTTCGTCCCCGGTCACGATTCTGTTTAACAATGGTTCACCTTCGGCCTCATAACGTGACAGAAAGTCTAATGCAGAGGCCATTCTTTGAGTTTTGTGGTGGTCGGTAAGAATTTTGGGCACCCATCGTGCACAGAACTTACGGTAAATGCTGTCACTATCTCGTACAAGAGAGTCTTAGAAATCTGTGGAAAATCAGTAGACAACTCCGACATTGTGAAACGTCGGTTTTCACGAACTTTTGCATCAACTGTCTGAACAAGTTCGTCCGTGACCAATGATGGTCTACCACTCCTCTCTTCATCATGAACGTTTTCTCGTCCACTTTTAAATAAACGTACCCATTCACGGACCACTCCTTCACTCATAACTCTTGGTCCGTACACGGCACAAAGCTCACGATGAATAGTTGCTGCAGAATATCCTTTGGCTGTAAAAAACCTTATAACAGCACGCACTTCACATTTGGCGGGGTTTTCTATTGCAGTACACATTTCAAACGGCCACAAACACTAAACTAGCGCAGGTACGACTTTCACTCGACCACGGCTTGATGCCGACTGACCTGCTGAGTGCGTGAATGCACAGATGGCACTGTGACCGATCGGAGGCTACTTTCTGAACGGCCCTCGTATATTCATTCATGTGGAATTTTTATCAAAAATGTTAGTGCTTTTTAAGAAAATACTCCATAGCACGACAGCTCACGGGGAACCTTGGCCTACCGCCCGGCCGCTGCATCCCCCATCTCGGTTCACTACAGACGTCATGGATGGGGTGCAGTATTGGATGGTGAGACGTGGTGAGCGCCTCGAGTCACCCCGGACGGATAATGCGGTCCTCATGACCTGGAGCCGCTACTTCTCCATCAAGTAGCTCCTCAATTGGCCCCCCAGGGACCTAACGAGGCTGAGTGCACCCCAGGTCAGGTCTCCCAGCGGGGGAAAAATCCCCACGCCGATACTGGGGATGGAACCCGGGTCTCCCGCTTCGTAAGCAGCTGCGCTACCACCGCGCTAAGGAAAATAAGTTGTGTCAATTTTGGTATCTAACCGAACTCTCGTTTTTACTTTCTCTATACGTGTTATGTACATAGTGTATAGAGAAGGTATTGTAATGCACCCAAAAATTCGATACCGAATTTTCACCGTAAATACATGTTTTGAGACGTCCTGAATCCAAAAAAAGCATTTTTAGAAAAATGTCCGTGTGTGTCTGTGTGTATGTGTGTGTGTGTGTGTGTGTCTGTGGGCAGCATAGCACAAAAACGAAAAGTCCATTAAAAAGCAAACTTGGTATTTAAGTTTGGTATCTTCCAAGGATGCGACACGAAGACTTTCAAGAAAATCTCCCCACTCCAAACTACCCTTTACATGTAAAAAATTTTGAAAATTTTGATATTCTTAAAAATGGCTCTAACGATTTTGATTAAAATATCATATATTAAAGATATTTTAACCTGACAAATAAAATGTATACCTTCAATTTTCTGGGAATAGCCCCTAAAGACTACTTTATTGTGAATGAATTTTACGGAATTGTGCATAACTGCTAAACTGTAAGAGATGGACAAAAACTTACTGCACAGAAAATGTAGCTCACGATAAAGCACACAATTTATGTCATATACATTTTTTTTTTTTTTGTGGGGTTGATCATTTTTAACATATTCCTGTTTTTATGTTCTTTTTTTTTTGTTTTTTTTGTTTTTTTTTGTTTTTGCTTTGAAAAACTTATACTTTTCTTATACAGGAATTTCTTAACTCTTGTCCATACAAACAAACAAAAAAAAACAAAAAAACTTCAGTTACATAGCAACCAGCTTTTGGCTATCATTTTAACCCGTGGAACTCCCTCATTTCGCTTCTACTTACAAGGAAGCAAGCAATAAGACTATTTCTGCTAATTAGCATGAAGTAAATAGAAGCATAAGTTTTTTAACTACAATTTGTTGCAGAGATGTAGAGAAAGTCATGCGAATGGAACACATTAGAATTTTTTATTTATATTTTCAAAGATGGTTTAAGGATTTTTTATTTAGGTTTCATATGTTTAATATGGGTGGACTAATGAAATGTACATCCTGAATTTTCTAAGTAGAGGCTGTGGAACCCTATTCATCCTGAGTTTTGGTCACCTTTATATAACTGATAAGCCGCAAGTGATAGACAAATACTTCAGATCTCGCTAAGATGTCACTATGCCGAAGTCTCTGAGATCGTACCAGAAGAGTATATTGAGGTGTATTTTAGCGTGTTTGTTCTCTTTGTGACGCATGATACTTAGGGCTCCTTGTCGCTCTCCACCCCGATGTGGACTTAGTGCACCGAGATCTCCTTTATCAGGGAACCTCAGTTGTTGCCTCAAGTTTAACATTGTTGGATAGTTAGAGACAGACTGAACTATTCAATGCCATATCCGGATCTGAGCCACGGATCTCCCGGTCTCTAGCCGGGTGCTCTACCACTGAGCTACCATGGCAACCTGCCGGCACGGCATTAAATTTCTCAACTGACTCGCAATGTTTCCCGGTAAACCTCAAGGTGTTCTCAAATTATTTTTAAATGACAACCTGAATGGCGACTTACAATGTCGTAAGTATTTTAAGTCCCAGGATTCATAGTATAGCCAAAAATTGTGAAGTATGTTTGTTGTATCTCTTACCGTTTGCCAGTCATGCAAAAGTCATTCAGAATGAGGAGAATTTCAGAGGTTTATCCAAACAAATTTAGGTTATAACTTTTATTTACCAAATAAACATGTTTTTCACACTGTATTTTATACATAACCATTATGACCATTTTCTCAGAAAATAGAACATTTCGAAAATTTCTTTCATATTAACGCTAGTTTGGGTTGCGGGAGGTTGCTGAAAATCTTCATGCCTTATCCCTCGAAGATTCTAAACTTTAATAACAAGTTTGGTATTTAAATGAATTTTCGTTTCCGAGTTATGCTGCCACCCCCCCCCACACACACACACACACTCAAATACACAGGTACACACGCACACAGGAATCTTTATCGAAAAAGTTTTTGTGGATTCAGGGGTCCTCAAAATAGGTAAATCCGATAATGTCACGGTTACAAATTTTTGGATGGAATACATTACCTTCTCTACCCACTATAAACATACATAGTAATTAATTCAGAATATAAAATTAATTTTTATGGTCAATATGTATTGTTATACTAAAATGTCTCATACGATGCGTTTTTCAAAAATGTCCCCATCAAAAATTCAAGTGTTACAGTAAAGCTTATAAATACCATATCTGTTGCATTAGATTGTTGTATATTAAACATTATGTATTGCAGAAAAATTATTAGTTGTTGTACACTACAAAGCTTTCATTTTTAAAAATGTAATAATTTATTTCTCATAAATGTAACATTATATCTAAAAAGTATGCTGGCATTTTCTTTAATGTACTCTTTGAATAAAGTACAACCTTTTTAAACCAACTAATAAAAAATGGAATGGCACCACAGATTTCTGAACATTCTGCATAAAATACTCCAGGACAATTAAATCAAAAGTTTCCTTGACTTAACCGTCTTGGAGTATCATCAAATGAAATATAATGCTCCACTATATATATATAGTTAATAGAATTTTATTGGAGTAGAAGAATAAGTGTAGTAAATTGTGAGAAACGCTTAGCGAGAAAACAAGGTTTAAAGCTGGACGTGACAATTAATAATCATACACATTTCCATTTGTTCCTTCAGGTAATTGGTAGTTCAAATGCGCCAAGTGGAAAGAGTCTGACATGTTCCATTCGCGTGACTTTCTCTACTTAATCGGCAACTAATTATACTTAAAAAAGTATCTTCTTTATAATAATCGGGATAATTAACAGAAATGATCTTTGTAAGTTGAAGGGCAATAAAGGAATACATTAGGCTAAGGCGCTAGTAAAATAATTTAAAAATGCTGACTACGTGACAGAAATGTATTATTTTGTTTGCAAGTACAACAGTAAAACAAAACAAAAACGAATGAGATTATTTTTTTATAAAAGTAATTTAAAATTAAAATCAATAACTAGAAACCTCTCAGAAATGGTTAGCTTCACCAAAAATCAATTTGATATAAGTTATATATGTTAAGTGTCCGCACTGTTGTGTAGCAATATTTTGCTTGTGGTCGTCTCCTTAGCGCGGTGGTAGCGCGGCTGCTTACCAAGCGGGAGACCTGGGTTCGATCCCCAGTACCGGCGGGAGACCTGGCCCGGGGTGCACTCAGCCTCGTAAGGTTCCTGGGGGGCCAATTGAAGAGCTACTTGATGGAGAAGTAGCGGCTCCAGGTCATGAGGACTGCATTAACCGACCGGGGGGGACTCGAGGCGCTGACCACGTCTCCAATACTGCACCCCATCCATGACGTATGTAGTGGACCGAGATGGGGGACGCAGCGGCCGAGCGGTAGGCCAAGGTTTCCCGTGAGCTGTCGTGCCATGGAGTTTTGTTTGTTTCTCCCGGTTTATCAGTTATTCACAATTCATCCATGACGAACAAGACTTCAGAGACTATAACTAAATAATTCAATAAGATGTTTTGATGTCAAATGAAGTATACATATATTCATCAAAATCATTACGACCATTTTTGAGAAAATCAAACATATCGAAAGTTGCTCCATTTAGGGGGTTGATTCGGGTGGTGGGATTTTCTTGGAACTTTTCCTGTTATATAACTGAAAGATCCTGAACTTAATATCAAGTTTGGTATTTAACCAACTTTTTGTCTTTGAATTTATGTTTTTTTCACAGACACACATATACATACCGAACAATCAGAGACGCACGCGAATCCTTTTCTAAAAATTCTTCATTCAGTGATCTTCAAAATATTATTTCTAGTGAAATCTCGGTATCGAATATCGTTTGGAATGCCTCCACCTGCTATGTACACTGTACATGGCAAAGAAATTAAAAACGAGTTATTTTATTACATTTAGAATTGAAAGCACATGTTCCACTCTTTTGTTCAAATTTCAGGATATATTACCGAAAGTCCTAAAGGAAACGGCATTACCAAATCGCCTATTTCTGAACCCTTTATCCTATAATTTTCTTGTTTATAGAGAATTTTAAGATTGTTGCATGTGCTCATTATTTTTCAACCTTTACGGAGATTGGTTAGCAAAAGAAGCCTAAGAAGTGCTTAGAGTTTTTGTGAGAATAGGAAATGTACTACACAGCATCAAATATGTAGATTTTGACTTGCCCTACACGTACCATGTGAGGTACATAGTGTTTAGAGAAACTATTGATTCCATCTAAAATTTCGATGCACGGATTTCACTAAAAATAGAAATTTTTGTGATCCTCTGTTTAAAAAATAATCTTTAGAAAAAAAGTTCGTGTGTCTGTGTGCCTGTGAACACGATAACTCAAAAACGAAAAGTCAGTAAAATGCCAAACTTGGTATATAAGTTTGTTATCTTCAAAAGGTGTGACATGAAGATTTTTAAGAACATTCCCCCACCTCAAACTACCCTTTACATGGACAATTTTTCAAAATGTTTGATTTTCTCAAAAATGGCTCTAAAATGTTATTAAAATAATTAATATTAAATCATTTATATGCCAAAGAAAATGTATCTTGAATTTTCTGGGAATAGCCTCTGAAGACCTCTTTATTCTGGAAAATTTTTACTGGGTTTTGCATAACTAGTAAACTGTAAGAGATAGACAAAACCTTACTACACAAAATATGTAGATCGTGTTAAAACACCCAAGTTACGCCACATAATTTTTTTGTCATGGAGTTGGTCACTTTTTGAAATATTTCTTGTTATTGGTTTCAGTTTAAATACTTAAAACTTTTCACATATGGGAGTTTGTCAACATCTGGCAATGCAAAGAAACGAATTCATCCACTTGGTAACCAGCTTTAAAACGATTTGACTATCATTTTAGCTTATGTTCCTTCTACTTGCAAGAAATAATCTCTGCGAATCTTTATTTCGATTAGCATGAAGTAGACAGAAAAATAAGCTTTTTAACAATAACGTGTTACAAAGATGTAGAGAAAGTCATGTGAATATAACACATTAGATTTTTTTGATAGTGCTTAACGTCCGTTTTTACTATATAGACGCCGCATATAGAATGAAAGTGGAGCACTGGTGGAATGCGATGGAACCGAAGAACTTAGAGAAGACCCGTCCCTGTACCATTTTGTCTTTGTCTACAGCAAATCTCATATGCGGTCTCCTGGTGAAAGACGTTGGCCACGGCGCGGCCAAATATGCAGATGACCTGGTGCTACTAGCAAAGGATTACTGCAAGGATTTATTGACTGGCTCATAGAAACAGGAAGAGAATATGAAGTGAAAATCAACATAGAAAAATAAAAAGTGGTGAGGATATCAAAGACAGAAGAGCCTCTCCAAACTGTGATTGGAAATCAAGAATTGAAAATTTTGATTCGTTTCAAATACTTAGGAAGCTTAATGACAAAAGACACTTACTGTAACAAGTTCATGGGTTGTGACGGTCAAGAAAGCATTGCTGAACCTAGATCTGCGTAAAACAGCTACTGGTCAAGTAGCACATTTAGAATATAGTCTTTTGTGAATCGGAGACGAGAACTCTGGGGAAATTGAGAAAAATTATTTTGAGGTTTTTGCGATATAGCTCTGGAGCGCAGATAGAAAATATAAAGTGACGGACATGGTAATAGATGGGGAAGTTCTGAGAGGGGTGGGTGAGAGAGAATGGATACTGCACACAATTCACTGGAGGAAAACAAATTGCACAGAGCATATTCTAAGAAACTGCCTGTTGTATGACGTCATAACATGAAAGGTAAGAGGAACAAATGCTTATAATGTTTCACTTTTACTATATAGGCACTGCAGGCGGTGACACTGATGATACATTGAATGAAGATGGAGCACCGGTGGAATGCGATGGCGTGGGAACCGGATTAAACGCCTCTCCTACGCCGCTTAGTCCACCAAAAATCCACACTTGCGGTTGCCTGGGATCGAACCCGGGGCATCTTGATAAGAACGAATAATTGGACTCGAAAGAAGAAACTTTGGCCACTATGCGATTTAGTGACTTTTGGGTATATTGGATGCTCAACGAGAAAGCAAAGGTTAGAAAGTTATGGGTAACAAAATTCGCCTACCAAGATAAGCGCCTGCCGAAAGGCAGAATGCTTACGACTCTCCTCCTACTCCTACTCTTCCCACCACCACCACCACCACCACCACAACCGAGCTAAGTGGCCGCGCCGTGGCAATGTGGTTAGACCACTCGTCTCTCATCTAGACGGCCCGGGTCCGATCCCGAACGACAGCATGTGAGATTTGTGGTGGACAAAGCGGCGCAGGGGCGGTTTCCCTGACATCGTATTCCATCGGTGCTCCATATTCATATCATGTATCACCAGTGTCATCGCCAGCGGTGCCACAAGCAGTAAAAGCGGGCGTTAAACATTACAAAAAAAAGTACTGAGCCAGGTTGGGGGGGTTTTATCGGATCACTATGCGAACGCTGGGTAGGATTCTTCAGTCCCCCCACAACCACCACGATGACGACGACGACCACCACCACCATCACCACGACCACGACCACCACCACCATCACCACGACCACGACCACCACGACCAGTACTACATCTCAATCTCGACCACCACTACTACCACGACCACCACCATCTCCACGACCACCACGACCACCACGACCACCACTACCACCACTACTACGACCAACACCACGACCACCGCCATTACGACTACCACCACCACGGCCACCACTAACACGACTACCTCTACCACCACTACTACGACCACGACCTCGACCACCATTACCACTACAACTACCATGACGTCGACCACCACCACCACCAGTACCACTATTCTAAATAATAATAACAATAATAACCATAATAATAATATAATAATAATAATAATAATAATAATAATAATAATAATAAGGGAATTCTGGATTACATTTCCAATGTATTGTTCCTTCTGACCGATGAAGAATGGGCATCACTGATTATTGGGAATTACAGACACCTGTTGCTATATCATATTGGCAGCTTTATGTCTATATTCAGCTATACGCTGTACCTGGACACTGAAATGTACAAACAGTAGCAATGCAAGATTAGCTGCTGACGGTGGTAATGGGAAAGTGGGCTCTGCAATGCAGCACCGAGCAGGTAAGAGATAGGTTGAGTTTCCCTTGCGAACCATGGGAACAATGATGTGGTGCCGACCCCTGCCGATTATGCAAATGTCAGGCTCTCGTCCGGCGGGCGATCAGCGACGCCGATTGTTTCAGTGTTTACTGAGGAACCATTCAATTGTGTGTCGATTTTCGCGTTCAATGCGCAGCACAGCAATTTCCGACTCCACTTTGTCGTGTGGACTAAAACAATCAGGCCCTACGAAATAATGGAATTCGCCCTTCCATTCCCTCCCCCCAGCGCAGGTACAGTTTGCATAGTTCGGGCTATCTCAGTTCATGAAAAGATTAAAAGAATTTGGAATATATACCAACCTTAACGACTTTTATAAAGGGTGCTTAGAGGCAGTTCTCCATTGATTCGCTGAATTATTGCTAGTTGAGAATAAAATATTGGTTGAAACTCTGCAAAAGTAAATCAATGGACGATTATGCATATTTCAGAACAAAAATTATATCAGATGTGCTCAAAAGTATCGTGCGGATTTTCTTAACGGCACTGAAACTAAAACTGTATAAAGCAACTGCCAGAAATTGGTTGGACTTTGAGTAAATCAGAGAGGACAAACCGCTTCGATGCTCCTGCTAATCGCCAACTGTGCCCTCCGTGACGAACTTCACGGAAAGCAAGAACAGAATATGGCAGAATGCAACAATTTGCGTTTGATATGCATAATCCGTACTTCCTACATTAATACATCCGCTGCAGGATCATGATTGGTATAACAATTTCTCTATCATGTGTTTTGCATTAGCATTTATACTTCGGATATGAACATATGCACATATTTGGGGTAAATTGGTGTAGTTGATGAGGGGTAAATTGAGTAAAATAAACAAAATAATTCCCAATTCTTCCCAATAAAAATAAATTTGTCCAAAAGTCAAACTTTTAAAAGTTTGGCGACACTTGATAGTCCTGTCATATATAATTGCAAAACATTATGGTACTTAGTGGAAAGGTACGGCAATAATGACAACTATTGTGGTATTAACAAACTAAAACAAGCTCTCAAACTTTGTTAATATCATTGTTATGGCACTACAATACACACAGTATAGGAATTAATTTGTAAAAAAAAAAAAAAAAAAACCTTTGATACTTATAACAGTGAATATGAAGAGGCCTCTTGGAATTGGAATCAAGTGCATTACTTCTTGGTATCTGCCACTTTCACTTGGATGGGTTGCGTAATAACGCTGAAAATGGCATTTTCTGGATGTAGAAATTTATTCCGGCACTTTCTGTAAGTAAAAAAATGTTCCTTCTCTTCTTCATTTACAATGCAGACTCCCATCATTTCTCCGGGCGCTCTTCAGCCTGAGGCTTATTGTGCTATCTGCATGTTTAGAGCCAACCCTTTACACCTGCATGCCTTAATAAGCCTTGCAATTGGTATAAATGGTACTTCTTTTGGTTCTATGAACTTTGAAGCAACTTTGACTATTTCTGATGTCTATCTCGCTTAGCATGATGTAGGCTAAAGAGTAATATTTTGGAATAACTAAAGATGTGAATGGAACACATCAGATTTTTTTGATTCAGCAAACACTAAAACATATACCTATTTCCAGTGAAACCCCTGATATCGAATGTTTGGTGGAATGCGATACCTTCTCTACCTACGCACTATGCACATGCTACAGAAAGTAAAATATTGCCACAAATACAGCAACGAAGAAAAATTACCGAAAATAGAGCCTAGTGAGTTTGATAGAACTGATGTGGCAGATCTGTATTTAATTTGATGCTCAAAGAATATAAATGTACCTACACACGAATATACAGGATTTTAAAAGTTTGTAACATTTTCTGACTGGTAAACTTACTGAAGTGAAAATCTGTGAGATGCAAATAAGACCGCCTCCCTCACTGATGTCACGTGAAACTTACAACTTTTGCCTCGAGAACCTACCACGCATAAAAAGCAGAAAGCAAAGCAGCAAAACGATTTTGCAGGTATACATTTTGTGTACACAGAAGAGGTATATTATGTCGACGAAGGGGAGCCAGGAACCAATAATCGCGTTGAACAAACATCTGCTTCTTCCCATTTTACTATTTATATTTCCTCCCAAGATTTCATTTATACTTGCACCGAAACGGAGTTCAAGCAACCTACACGAACTCTCCTGTAGATAAATGCAACTTTTGAATTTTAATAACCGACCATCTTAACAGTGAATTACCTTAGGGCTGTTGCACGTTAATTATAAACCCAGAATTATATTCATGCTATGAAAGCAATCGGTGAAATCCTAGTTTTCGCAATAAGGTTCCAGTAGTTATTATTTATCAAGCTGTTTTATTGACCTCCAAAACATGTACGGTATTTTGATGGCATTACCCATGCAGCACAATGAGAAAAGCAGTTGCTTATATGTAGATTTGCTATTTCCTATCTACTCTTTCTACCAATATATATATATATATATATATATATATATATATATATATATATTAACTAAGGTGCAATGAAACATATAATGTGGAATATTACATGACGAAGTCTACTGATTCTACTGCAAAGTTATATTTAAAACGCCTATTCGTCTATCCACTTCGCGTTAATCCAGGTAAACATCTGGAGAAATGCTTTTATTACTCATTTTTGTGCATATACAACGAGATAGTAAAGTCTTTCATAAGCTAGTCACTTTATGAAATTTCATTCTCTTTGCTTGACCATTTAGAAGAAAAAAGAAAAACGACTTTTTATTTAAGAAAAGTATCGGTAAGGAAAACCTGAAACCAATAATATGGAACATCTTGGTAATGGTTAACTCCACACAAAATGAATATTTGACATAAATTGTGTATTTTGACGAGATATGCAGTTTTGTGTACTACGTTTTTGTATATCCCTTACACAGGAATCAACCTAAGTGAGCAACACTTCAAATGCTATTTCAAGAATATTTAAGATATACACTGCAATTGTCATAAAAGTCTTAAACAGATGGAAGTTTAAACAAAATCATTAGAGCCCTTTTATAAGAAATTCAAAAGTTTCAAATATGTTGCATGTAAGGGTAGTTGTGGGTGGGGGATTCTCTTGAAAATAATTCATCCTTGAGAAATACAACAGCTGAATGTAAAGTTTGGTAACTTAAACGATTTTTAATTCATTTTTAATTATTCTCTTCACAGACACATTTCAGAGGACCTAAATCTAAACCTTTTTCGATATAGAATGTCTCATATGTGTGTGTGCGCGCGCACACACACACCTCACAGGACCTAAAATTATTGGTTTTTTGATAGATAATTTTTCACACAAACACACTTCAGAGGACCCAAAAATATACGTTTTTTTGATATAGAATTCTTCACAAACATGTACACACTCAGAGGACCCAAAAATATACGTTTTTTATATAGAATTCTTCACACACATGTACACACTCAGAGGACCCAAAAATATACGTTTTTTATATAGAATTCTTCACACACATGTACACACTCAGAGGGCCTAAAACTATACGTTTTTTGATATAGAACTTTTCACACACACTTCCGTGAATCTTAAAGGGTACGTTTTTCGATATAGAGTGGATTGCAGTATAGTAATTAATGCATCTGTCTACTATAGACAACCATTAAATTAAAATCCCATTTTAAATTTGTTACCAACCACGATATGAAAACCAGAATTACAAATCAAAGTTGAGTCTAATGACAATGTGACAATAGAAAATGTTTTTCTTTGTTGTTTAATGTAATAATGTATCGGGCACTTAAAGGTATGAAGGACTATTATTTTCTGGTTTAAGTTATATTTCAGTATTTATTCCTATTTAAAATTATCAGATGACAGAAAACTGGACATTATATATACACCTATTTTCTATGTACACTTTGAATATATATGTGTATCAATACTTTAGATGTCTGATCGAGAAGCCAAGGTTAATTTTAGCATACATTTGTTGTATTGTATTATATTCAAGCGGTAGTAGAAAAACCCTATCAATACATGCAATCACAGAATCTCCAATGATGAGCAACATAATTAACTAAAGAGTACATATCTATTAGTTTGGAAGGATATGGTATTTTCCTATAAATATGAATTTTTATCAAAATATTATGAACTTCAATATAAATTATTAATACCTCGGAGTTACAATACAAACAAAACTATCATCCTTAAACTGGTATATCAAAGAGAGAGAGCAACTGCAGCAATAAAAGCATATATAGTATCCAACGACCGTAACAAGTCCCACTAGCCACCGCACTAACACTCTTCAAGACAGCCATACACCAATTGCAACCTACGGGATCAACATCATCTGGGATAGACTTAAAGACACCAACCTATCATCAATTCATAAAGTCAAAGCCCGCTACCTAAAACGGATGCTAGGCATAGGGAAGTCAGCACCATCAAGGCTAACATAAGTACTAGCCAAAGAAACGTTTTTTCATTGAGGATATCAGAGCACAATTCTGGCGGCCTATGAAAAGACCCTACATCCACTAAATGAGAAAAATAATAGGCCCGATTTCTACACAACAGACGGCAAAACGAACAGAAAACTGGAAGCAGCCAAATTACGAGATGCTGTACATAGTGTCAGCACACGTTTTTCAAAACAAACAATGCCGCAACCAAAGATTCCACCAACCGAAAGAAGAATGCGTGTGATACCATGCTCAAAACTGCAGAGAAAGGACACTCTCAATAATACGAATAGGACAAGAATATACTACGTGTCATTATGGCCATTGTGCGTTTTCCCTGTTTCAATTTCAACGATTACCTTCTCTAACATATGCATGCCATGTGCAAAATAAGTAGAGAAGGTTTTGATTTCCACCCAAAATTTGATACCAAGATTTCATCGGAAATACATTCTTTGAGGATCGGTTTGAGAGGAGTGTAGGGGATCGGTTTGTGAGGGGTGTGTCAAGTAAAAAGAACAAAGGCCTCTCCCAACGAAATACTCAAAAATTCCCAAGTTCGATTTAGAGAATGTTTTTGAACATAAAGTTTATTTAATAATACGTCTAGATCCCCGAATAAAAATGCATTTTAAGCAAAAGGTCCGTGTGCGTGTCCATCCATCCATCCGTCCGCCCGTCTGTCCGTTCGTCCAACCATCGAGATCTCACCGGAGATACGCGTTTTGCGACCGCCTGAATCCAAAAAAAGCATATTTAGCAAAGTGCTCGTGTGCGTGCCTGTCTGTCTTTCTATCAGTGTGTGTGTGTGTGTGTGTATGTAAGTGTGTGTGTCTGTGGGTAGCAAAACTCAAAAACGAAAAGTGCGTTAAATACCAAATTTATTATTTAAGTTCAATATCTTCCAAGGATGCAACTCGAAGATTTTCAATAAAACCCTCCACCCCAACTACGCTTTACATGGAAAAATGTTTGAAACATTTGATTTTCTCAAAAGTGGCTCTAACGACTTTGATTGAAATGTGGTATATTAAATATGTTTATATGGCAAATAAAATGTATATCTTGAATTTTCTGGGATTAACTGAAGACATCTTTATTCTGGATGGATTTTGAGGTATTTTGTACAATTAGTAAACCATAAATGATAGACAAAAAACTTACTACACAAAAAATGTAGAGCAATTCTGCTAATTTTGTCTGGATTAGTATGGAGTAAATAGAAGAATAAGTTTTTTAGCAATTAGTTGCTGAGGTGTAGAGAACGTCATGTGAATGGAACACAGCAGATTTTTATTAGTCTATCTGTAACTCATGAAAGTGCTTGTTCTTCTTTTGCTACTAGAGAAATTGTGCTCTATCTTTATTTTAGCACTCCAAACCGAAGTAAAATTCAGTGCAGGAGTTTTAAAGAGAAAGGGATATCATATTTATGTGTTTGGAATACACCTCCCCCCAACATCGGATCCTATGCTATGCCCTGGCCGTGTGCGGCACATCACATATAATTAGCTTATGGATTCAATCAGCCCCCCACACCCCGACCCCTCGCGTCAGTCAATCATCATTAATCCGTACTCAACAAGGGAGCTTTGTCTGTAATGTGCAACATAGTTTAGAATTCAAAGTTTTTCCTTTTCTCGGCGGGATTGCTTTAAAATATACAGTACACAATTCCAGTATTGCTCTGACCTATATGTACATCAAACGCAGCAGTTATACTTAAATGTATCATATAAAATACATTTCAGTTTTATCACATTTATTCTGCAGGGCTTATCAGCAGCATGAAGAAACTTTATTTTTACTTTCTCTACATAGTACATGCCAAAGTATTGCACTCCACCCAAAAATTCGATACCGAGATTTCACTGGAAATACACGTTTTAGTGTCTCCTATATCCAAAAAATTTGATGTGTTACATTCACCTGAGTTTCTCTATATTTCTGCAACAAATTATTGTTAAAAAGCGTATGATTTTTTTCTTCATGCTAATTGAGAAAAAATTAGCAGAAATAGTCTTATTAATTATTTCCATGCAAGTAGAAGGGAAATAAGGGAGCAGCATAGGCTAAAGTATTAGTCAAAAGCTGGTTACTAATGACTGAAGTTCCTTTGTTTCTATTGACAGGAATTGACAAATTCCCCTAGGAAAAATGTATGTTTTTAAAGCTGAACCCCAATAACAAGGGAATATTTCAAAAACGGTCCATTGCACGAAAAAAAAATGTACATAACATAAATTGTGTGCATTAATGAGCTCTGCATTTTTTGTGAAGTAACTTTTTGTCTATCTCTTACGGTTTGCCAGTTATGCAAAATTCCGTAAAATTCATCCAGAATAAAGTAATCTTCAGAGACTATTCCTGGAAAATTCAAGATATACATTATATTTGTCAGGTAAATATCTTTACTATACGATATTTAAATCAAAGTCGTTGGAGTCACTTATCAGAAAATCAAATTTTTCGAAAATTTTTCCATGTAAAGGGTAGTTGGGGATGGGGGGATTTTCTTGAAAATTTTCGTGTCGCATCCTTGGAAGATACTGAACTTAAATACCAAGTTTGGTATTTAAGGCACTTTTCGTTTTTGAGCTATGTTGCCCACAGGCACACACGGACATTTTTCTAAAAATGCTTTTTTTGGATTCAGGGGAACTGAAAACATATTTCCGGTGAAATCTCGGTATCGAACTTTTGGGTGCAATACAATATCTTCTGTATACACTATGTATATAGTACGTATAGGGAAAGTAAAAAAGCATATTTAGAAAAAGGTCCGTGTGTGTCTGTGTGCTTGTTGAACCCGATAACTCAAAAACGAAAAGTCGGTAAAATACCAAACTTTGTGTTTAAGTTTAGTATCTTTCAGAGATACAATACGAACATTTTAAGGACAATCCTCAAACCCCAAACTACCCTTTACATGGAAACCTTTTTGAAAATGATTCTAACGATTTTGATTAAAATACCTATATTAATAGTGTATTGCTAACTAAGAATTGTAAGTTACACTTATCAGGTCGAGAATGCATATTGGGAATACGCGGCCATCAGGGTCGAGCTTTCCTAAGCATTCGAGATCTAATAGGCAACTTAGATTTCGTGGTTAGCCAATTACGTTTTGATATACTTCAAACAAAACTTAAAAAACAATAATAAATCAAAATTATTTTTCCTTATTTTATTGAACATTAAGAAAAAATTAATTCTCGATGTGGCAAACGAAAGGCTACAACTAAACTATATGGACAAAGCCATTTTATACACTCTTTTTACTTTCTCTATACGTACTGTGTACATAGTGTATAGAGAAGGTATTGCACTCCACCAAAAAATTCGATACCGAGATTTCACCGGAAAGATATGTTTTAGGGTCCCCAGTATCCAAAAAAAGTATTTTCAGAAAAAGGTCCGTGTGTGTGTCCGTGTGTCCTTGTGTCTGTGAACACGATAACTCAAAAACGAAAAGTTGGTAAAATACCAAACTTGTTACATAAGTTTAATATCTTTCAGGGATGCGACACGAAGATTTTGAGAAAAATCTCCCCCACCAAAAACTACCTTTTACATGGAAATTTTTTCGAAAATTTTTATTTTCTATAAAATAGCTCTAACGATTTTGATTAAATATTGTATATTAAAGATATTTACCTACAAATAAAATGTATATCTTGAATTTTCTAGGAATAGCCTCTGTAAACTACTTCATTTTGGATTAATTTTACGGAATTTTGCATAACTGCTAAACCGTAAGAGATGGATAACAAATATAGAGCACTTTAAAACACACAATATATGTTATATACATTTTTTTGTGGAGTTAATCGTTTTGGAGATATTCCTTGCTATTGGTTTCAGCTCTGAAAAACTTATACTTTACTCATATAGGAATTTGTCAACTCCTGTCCATACAAACAAAGGAACTTCAGTCACATAGCAACCAGCTTTTGACCATCACTTTAACCTATAGTACTCCCTTATTTCGCTTCTACTTACAAGGAAGCAAGTAATAAGACTATTTCTGCTAATTAGCATGAAGCAAATAGAACCTAAGCTTTTTAACTACAATTTGTTGCAGAGATGTAGAGAAAGTCATGTGAATGGAACACATCATATTTTTCTAGTAGAGTTGACCATTTTCGAGATATTCATTGTTATATGTTTCAGTGTTTAACTAATTAACTTTTCTTAAACGGACCTTGCAAAGTAAACCGAACTTCAATTTTTTCACATACCGACCAGCTTTTAAAACATCTAATGTCCCCTTATCTCTCTTCTACTTATAAATAAATAAGTAATAAGAACAATTGCGGTAATATTTATCTTGATTAGCATGATGTAGATAAAAGAATAATATTTTCTGAAAAGTTTGTTTGTGGAATAGCTAGAGAAATTCATGTGAATGGAAAACATCAGACTTTTCTATTTCACACACAGAACATAGATACAGAAGGTATTGTATTCCACCCAAAAATTCAATACCGAAATTTCAGTTAAATATACGCTTTAGGGTTCCATGAGGTTAACATATTTTATGTGTAACATTCACATGACTTTCTCTATATCTCTGTAACAAAACAACCTTAAAGCGCTTATTGATCTATCTGTTGCATGCTAATCAAGATAAACATAAGCAGAAATGTTCTTATTACCTGCTTTCATGCAAGTAGAAGGGAAATAAGGCAGTACACTAGGTTAAAGCGACATTCAAATCATTTAAAAGCCAGTCGTTTTCTTTGTAAGAGTTGAAAAATTCACGCATGAGAAAATTTATTTTAAAACTGAAGCCAATAACAAGGAATATCTTGGAAATGATCAACTCCACGAAAAATGTGTGTTTTAACGAGATCTTCATTTTTCATTTAGTACGTTTTTGTTTATCTTTTACGGTTTACCAGTTATGAACAATTCAGAAAACTTAATCCAGAATGAAGAGCTCTTCAGAGGCTTTACCAGAAAATTTAAAATACGCATCTTATTTGGAATATATAGCTTTAACGTGCGGCATTTTAAACGGAATCATTAGAAAATCAAAATTTTGCAAAATTTTCCATGTAAAGTGTATTTTGCGAAGGGGCCCCCTGAAAAGCTTCGTGACGCATCCTTGGAAGACACTAAACTGAAATACCAAGTTTTCCTTTTTGAGTTATCGTGTTCACAAACACATACACATGGACTCAAGCACACTGGCACACGGACACACGCACGGAAACTTTTTTAAGAAAGTTGTTTTTTTTGATACAGTGGACCCTAAAACGTTTATTGCGGTGAAATGTTGGTATCAAAATTTTGGATGGAATGAAATACCTTCTCTATCTGCGTTCTATGTACTATATGGAGAAAGTAAAACACATTTTAGAAACATTTCCATGTGTGTTTATGTGTGTCCGTGTGTCTGTAAACTAATAGTCACTTACATGCACATCTTGAATTTTCTAGAAATAGATTGTGAAACCTTCTTAATTGTGCTTAAATTTTTCATAAGTACTAAACTGTAGGAGATCGACTTAATTTTACTCCTTAAAAATTTAGATATCGTAAAATCACATCATTTATATCCAGTACACCTTTGTGCGGAGTTATCAATTTATCAATTTTTGGTATTGGTTTAAATTTCCAATACTGAAACTTTTCTCTTAGCCTGCCTCGGTTGAGTGGAAGTAGCGTGTCTGCCTCGGATTAAGAAGTTGTGAGCTCGAATCTCAGTTAGGATGTGCTTAGGTATCTCGGTAATCCGTATTCGGTTTCTTGTTTTCTTCCCCTTATCCTGAGAAACATTTAAAGCAATTTTACGCTACATGGACGCCGATAGCATTTGAACGTCATTTCACCGATTTCATTCGTCGCAAAAAAAAAAAAAAAAAAAAAAAAAAAAAAAAAAAAAAAAAAAAAAACACTTCAAATCGGCAGTTAGAAATCCTTTCTCTCTTTCTTTCTTCTCTCTCTCTCTCTCTCTCGCACACACAAAGTAAACTAAAGTTTAATGCCACAGAGACAAGCTGTGATTATTGCTATCTAATGCCATTTATTTCACATATAAGTAGAAGGAAAGAAACAATAAGACTTTTTCTGATAATGTTTACCTCGATTTTCTTGAAGAAGATAAAAGAATTAACTTCTGAAGGATAGTTTTTTGCATAAAACGTAGAGAAAGACATATAAATGTAACAAATTAGAATTTTTTCTACAAGGTTCAATTTTTGGGAATGAATATTTGGTGAATAATATTATTAACTCCCTATCTTGTAGAGCATCATTTATTTTTGATCAAATAATCACTTAAATTACTAATAGCCTCAAAATTGCTAAATATATACAATGGTATGTATTATGCATACTATCTTTACATATATAATAGATGATATAAATTTGAAGGTTATTGAAGGTAAATATGGAAATTGAAAAATTCAATAACAGGTACCCGTTCAGAAGACTTCTGTCCAAGTCGGGTTTGCGGTTGGGAATGTTTTCCAATTATTTAATAACCAGATATTACATACATGGTGTTTTTATGGATATAATTCTGAATATATATTCTCTATCAATATTTATCATAAAAAATAACACCAGTTCTTGTTCCACTAAGTTGATTCAGAAGTGATAACGGAATTCACCGGAAATATATGTTATGAGGATTCCGGAATCCAGAAAGCATTCATTTAAGAAAAATTCCGTGTCTATATATATATATATATATATATATATATGTGTGTGTGTGTGTCTAAGAATAGCATAGTTGGAAAACGAATTTGATTAAATCCAAAATAGGTGTTTAAGTTCAGTATCTTTCAAAGATACGACACAAAGATTTTCAGGAAACTTCCTCCACCCTAAGCAACATAATAGATAAAAATCTTTTAGGTATATCTTTAATTTCTTTTGAAAAAGTCTCTAAAGCCATCTTCATTCTGGATACTTTGGCATAACGGGTAAACCGTAAGAGTTAGAAAAAGTCTTGTTACGCAACTATGTAGATATCTTTAAATCACACAATTTATGTGTTGGTGTCAACCAATTCCAAGATTTTTTTGGCTTAAATTTTCTAATACTTTTTTTCAAAGTGAGTAGTATTACTTTTTTCTTTTTATTCATTCTAAGCATAGAAAGAGAACAAAATTTCAATGCAGTCATAGCGACCATAACGACTATACCTTTAGTCTAGTGGATTCCCTTATTTGCCTTGTACCTAATAAAATATGTAATACAACTATATCTATTAATATTAATACGATTATCGTGAATAAGATGGATGCTCATAAACCAAAACATTTAAATAAATATTGTTAAAGTAATGTATTAGTAGTTGAATAAAAATGGATCGGCAAAAGAAAAAAAAATAATTAGAATTTTTACCATCGATTTCCAAATAAATATTTTATTTAAGACTATTCTTTGACATTTTAGTAGTGAGGCACCATATTTGAACTTGAGTCTGCAAACCAAAGTAAACAAGTATATGGGCCTTGTTACAAATGCAGCTATCAAAGTATATAGTATGAGTGGAGCGTGACATCCAGAATGCCTGAGAGCACTCCAATTCGTTTGATGCGTCAAGCGGTAAATGCTAACTGGAATGGGTTTCCTTGATTGCTTTATTATCGTAAAACATTACTATTCATTAAGAGCAGAGTAAACCGTCGGGAATTCTGAAGTGTAAAAAATATGATTCTTAGTAGATCATTCACATGGTACTGTGCCTGTTTTCTTCAGCCCACATAAGACTCGGAAGAAATACATAAACATATCAGATTAAGCTCCTTAAGATCCTTATTTGTGTGTTTCTTTCTTTCTTTCCATTATTCCTAGTTTCTTTCTTTCTTTCTTTCTTTCTTTGTTTCCCTATCGCCGACCTCGTACGTATGACTTATACCCACAGGAGATACAAGTCAGCGCCCGAGGTCAGACGCCTATTGAGGAGCAGAGGCTCTGGTTCAGCAGGGAAGCCAGTATTCATTCCGATGCCTAGAATGAAATATTAACATGTAAGGAAGTGGGTGATATGAAATGACGCTGGAATTGATGAAAGGCAAGATTATTATGGAGAAAATGGTGGAATGAGTGGCGGGTAAACCAGTAAACTCAGAGAAAAACAATAAATCGCTTTGTTCGTCATAAATCCCACATGCGGTCCCCTGGGTCGAATCCGGACCGTCTTGGTGAGAGGCGGGCTGTCGAAGCACTCAGGCAAGGCACCGCCCCATTAAGATATGATGCATTAAATCATTTTACCATAATATAATTTTATATTAAAACCGTAAAAGGCAAAATATGAAAATTTAAAATTTTAAAACGACAATTTCGGATTATTAAACATTTAATAGGGAAATTATTGTCACTGGCCATGTGCACCAATCTTGGTCAACTCCTAGTTGACTGAGGGTCACTGAAATGTGACAGCGGTTAAAACGTAGTTGCGATGCATCATTGTTAATTCTCGCTCAACTAACCGCCAACAGCTGATCGTGGGCTATGCTCCGGATTCTACAAACTACTCAAAGGAAGGCACTTAGCTCTACAGCCAAAGAAGTAGCATCTGTTTGTCATTTAGGTTTGTATTTGTTTATTTTGAAACGTTGTATGATTAGCACTTCTTTTGGTGGTAAAAGAAAATAGAAAACAAAAACAAAATTTTCTCAGTTGCGATAAATGTTTTACTGGAAATAGCTGACTCATTTTTCAATAAACGATTCATTCATGTTCTTCAAAGGACAAGTAGGAAATATGGATGTTTAACTATTATGCGAGAAAGCTTCTAAGTAAGAGATCCCGAGTTCAAGTCTTGATTAGGGCCAGTCAGCCGGAGAAGGCTTTTTCCGGGTTTTTCCCTTATAAGATGAATATCAGGTAGCTTTAAGCTCTACGGACCCCATTTAAGTATTATTTCACCCATTGCATTATTCCTCCTATGTTTAAGTGGTGTTAAATTAATATCCAAAAAACGACGACTACAACAACGTTATTAAAATGACAATATTATAATTCCCATGACACCTAAAAATCCAAATTGAAACTAAATTGAATTGTATTTACGAACGCTCTTTAACTGTTGCGGTTCTCAACATCCAATACTATGTAGGGCATGAAAGAGTACTTAATTTTGATCAGAGGTATCTATCAAGCTTTAGGTTCTTTTACGTACCGTAAATCTACCACACTCTTCCAATGGCTTTACTTCCGTTCCGAAGGAAGCAATGCTAAGAATTTTTAAGCCCAAATAACCCATCCTCTCCGCGGGATTTGAACCCGCGACTTGGGAAACAGAGGCTAGCATGTTACACCTGGACCACGATGGACGGCTTGATAGATCTTAAATCTATCTTCGACAAAAACCATAAATATCGTGGATAAAAATAAGCAAATATATTGACTCATAACTGATAATACGCAACGCATTGCTCGGTGGATATGAGAAATAAAAATTCACAAAATTAAAAGCTTCTATAACACATAATTTGATTTTTAAAGCCTTTTTGTAGTTTAATGTCCTTTGCCTTGTAATTCATATCGGGCATGAATAAAATCGGCGAAATGATGCTCAAATAATCTCAGGTTCCATGGGGCTTAAATATACTCGACATTCGTCTTCTCCGAATAAGAGAAAACCCCATAAAATCTTATCCGGATAAGTCACTATAACTGAGATTCGAACTCAGGACAGGTGAAGCAGGTGCCCTATGCCACACTTCAGAGGCGGGCCAGTTAAACTTTTATTTCGGTGAATGGATCGCAGGAAACTCTCCGTCATTGCATTTACTAGCTACCACACTGTATTTCTGGATACACGAAATCCTTTTTCAGATTTTCTGTCCTCATGCTCTCTAATCGGTTTTTGACGATGGTTCGGTTTTAAGTAATTCATCCACAGTATCTCGTCATCAATACCTTCAAGAATGTCGAAACGGCAGCAATTTTGGCAACTTGACCGCAATCAGCGGAAATGGCCGGTCCAGCGCCCATGATCAAAGTTAACCTAAATCAACTACTTCGTTTAACTTTGATAATTGTCAATCCAGCGAAAAAACGCTATGTACGCGGTCAAATATCGAAATAACCGCGGTGAAACCTTGATCGAAAATGGTCCATATGGGCATTAGTGTTTCAGCAATAAGGTTCCGCCATTTCGAAAACATTTCTGAAACAACGTATCCTTACTTTGCTGACATTTTCTGTGGATGAGCGAAACAGTTGTGAACAATCGTGTGTATTGTAAGTCATGAGCTATTCACCAGACAAAATGTGTTTTCTGTCGTATTTCTCTTTTAATGCATTTACCACTATTCTGTTATTTTTCTTTTACAAATATGTTTGGTGTTATTTCAATATACCTGTTTAACCAAAAGCAATTATTTTGTGCGAGTTATTCATTTGATGCTTGCCGATTTTCCATATTTTCCGAGTAAAAACAAAGGAATAATTAGAACAAATATCGAAAACATTGAATAATTGCTTCAGTGTTTTGCGACATACAGTACAAGAGTGGAATGTGTAAAGGTTTATAGCGAGGTAAATTCGCCTCACTGGAATGTAATAATTTCACTTAACAATATCGATAGTATTTTGCCATTACACATTGGAGGATAAAACCATCGACTCTAATGTGACCTTACTAAGTAATTAATAAAGAGAGAGAGAGAGAGGGAGAAAAAAAAGAAAAACGAATCATGTATGTACGGCCATTTTGTTGCCAGGGGCAAACATTCGCCATTCGAACTTACATTATAACTAAAGTACATAGCTGTAAATATGTGACAGAGATTCAAAACAGAAATCAAATGTTATGCAGTTCATTATTTAAGGCACATAACAGGTGTAATCATGATAACCAGGCAGGGATTCTTGTCACATACACTTTTTTAATTTTCGCATGATATACACTGTGAGATTTAATAAAATCCTTATCATGGCTCTCAGATTATGAAAATCCACATTCATTAGGTCATTTTTGTTCAATATATATTTTTTCTACTGTTAAAGACATTTTATTCCTATTACGTTACACTTTTGTCATTTTCTTGCCTTTTAGTCTTTATTTAACCATTTTGAGTGAATAAATATTTTATATTGGTGACATTTAAGAAGATAAAGCTATAAAATTTGAAAAATTCACAATATCTTGTTGAAATTTATAACGGTTATTACACAATAGTAGTGATATTTTGCCTTATATCAAATTCTAACGACCATGGTTATTTGAATAATACTTTTTACTTTCTGTATACGTACTATGTACATAGTGCATAGAGAAGGTATTGCACTCCACCAAAAAATTCGATACCTAGATTTCATCGGAAATATATGTTTTAGGGTCCCCTGTATCCAAAAAAGTATTTTAAAAAAAAAAGTCCATGTGTGTGTGTGTGTGTCCTTGTGTCCGTGTGTCAGTGGGTCCGTATGTCCGTATGTCTGTGAACACGATAACTCAAAAACGAAAAGTATGTAAAATGCCAAACTTGGATGCGACACGAAGATTTTGAGAAAAAAACTACACCCCAAACTACCCTTTACATGGAACTTTTTTTCGAAAATTTTGATTTTCTAAAAAAATGGCTCCAACAATTTTGATTAAAATATCGTATATTAAAGATATTTAGGTGACAGATAAAATGTATATTTTGAATTTTCTGGGAATATCCTCTGAGGACTACTTTATTCTGGGTCAATTTAACAGAATCTTGCATAACTAATAAACCGTAAGAGAAGGACAAAAACTTAACGCACAACAAATGTAGAGCACTTTAAAACACACAATTTATGTTATGTTTTTTTTTTTTTTTTTTTTTGGTGGAGTAGATTGTTTTTTGAGATATTCCTTGTTTTTTATTTCAGCTATAAAAAATTTATACTTTTCTCATACAGGACTTTGTGAACTCGTGTCCATACAAACAAAGGAGCTTCAGTCACATATCAACCAGCTTGTGACTATCACTTTAACCTATGCTACTCCCTTATTTCGCTTCTACTAATAAGGAAGCAAGTAATAAGACTATTTCTGCTAATTTTTTGTCAATTAGATGAAGTAATAGAATAATTTGTTGCAATGATATAGAGAAAGTCATGTGAATGGAACACATCAGATTTTTATTGTCTATATTCATTGTTTTAATTAAAATGAGTTAGCGTATGCATTTTAAGTATATTCATATAAAATCTAGTTTAACAAAAAATGTGTTTAAAAACAAATCTGTCATATATTTTTACTTTCTCTAGCATGTACATAGTAGGTAGAAAATGTAGTGTATTCCACCTAAAAATTACATGCCGGAAATACCGGTTTAGGGTCCCATGTATCCCAAAGGAGCATATTAGAGAACGGTTCGTGTGTGAGTGTATATGTGTTGTACTATTTCACCCAGCTAAACGCAAAAGCTTCTACCTAAGCTTTATGGACGGCTCTGATGCTTGCACTCTGGTGGTACCTGTTTGAAGGAACTTGCGCAGGCAAATGGGAGGATGAAGCAACATGTTTTGTAAAACTGCTTGCACCGAAAAGAGAGGAAGGTCTGTTCTATACACAAGGATCCCATTTGGCTGAGTAGCTTTTAGGCCTATTCTAAATTCATTTCATAACCATTTGTTAAGTTTATTATTTTCAAAACTTATTATTATTATTATTATTATTATTATTATTATTATTGTGCCCACTGCAGGTTTTAAAGTAATTTGTTTGTGGTGTGGTTAGGACGAAAGGTCACTCTCAGTGTTATATAAAGAAAAGAAAGGAAAGAGAGTCATTTTCTTGGAATTCTATTCGTGTAAAATGTTGTGAAAAGAAAACTATTATGCAAAAGAGTGATAAAATTCAAACTGGAGAAAGCATATAGTTGGCTTATGTTTGAAAGAAAAATAAAACATATTTTGGAAGGAATGCCTTATAATTTTTCATTTGTTGTCCACTATTATTTCCCAAGAACCTAATCCGCACTTTATGCTCACAGTCACAAAGTGTAACAGTGTGTAAGTGTGTGTATATCTTAGTGTCTTGTGTTTAGCTTTAGTACCTGCCAAGGATGTGACACGAAGTTTTTGAGAAGAGTCTCCCTTCCCCAAACTGCCCTATAAATGGAAAAAATTGGAAAGTTTTGAATTTATAAAAAAAGGCTCCAACGATGTTGATCAAAACATCGCACATTAAAAATATGTACATGACAAACAAATGCAAATCTTGAATTTTCTGGGAATAGCCTATGACTTTGCATAACTGTTAAACCGTATGAGATAGACAAAACTAACTATATTGAAAATGTAGATCCTGTTAAAACACACAATTTATGTCATATGCATTTTTTCGTGGAGTTGTCCATTTCAGAGATCTTCTTTTTATTGGTTATTGACTTTCTCATATTTACAAAAAGGTGCATGTGTGCAAGCGCACACGAATGCATATGTGAACAGCACATTTCAGGCATAACCATTCGATAACATTTTTAATCTGGAGTTTAAATTCACCACGCAAACGATCATAGATGTTTAAGAAAATCGTCCCACTTAAATTATGCTATATGTGGGAAAATATTTTTTATTTCTCACTTTCTCAGGAGAAATTATTCTACCGATTTATTTTAGCAGCTCATGTTTAAGACATTTTCTAGCAGTAACTAATTTTCTAAAAATCTGATGTGTTCCATTCACAAGACTTTCTCTACATCTCTGCAACAAATTGATATATTTACTTCATCTAATCGAGAAAAAAAATAGCAGAAATAGCCTTATTACTTGCTTCCTTGTTCATAGAAGCGAAATTAGAGGGTACCATAGGTTGAAGTAATAGTCAAAAGCTGGTTGCAATGTGACTGAAGTTCCTTTGTTTGTATGGACAGGAGTTGACAAATTCCTGTAGGAGAAAACTATGTTTTTCAAAGCTGAAACCAAAAACAAGGAATATCTAAAAAACGACCAACTCCACGAAAAAATGCATATAACTTAAATTGTGTGTTTTAACATGCTCTACATTTTTGAGTGGCAAGTTTTTGTCCATCTCTTACGGTTTAGCAGTTATGCAAAATTCCGTGAAATGTATCCAGAGTAAAGTAATTTTCAGAGGCTATTCCCAGAAAATTCAAGATATACATTTTATTTCTCAGGTAAATGTCTTTAATATACAATATTTTGATCAAAATCGTTAGACTCATTTTTAATAAAATCAAAATTTTCGAAAAAAGTCCATGTAAAGGGTAGTTTGGGATGGGGGGATTTTTCTCAACATCTTCGTGTCGCATCCCTGGAAGATACTAAACTTAAATACCAAGTTTGGTATTTTACTGACTTTTCGTTTTTGAGATATCGTGATCAAAGACACACGAACACACACAAGCACACACACACACAACCACACGGGCCTTTTTCTGAAAATGCTTTTTTGGATACAGGGGACTCTAAAACATATATTTCCGCTGAAATATCGAAATAGAATTTTTGGGTGGAGTACAATACAATACGTACATGGTACGTATAGAGAAAGTAAACATCTGATGTGTTCCATTCACATGACATTCTCTACATTTCTGTAACAAATTATTGTTAAAAGCTTATGCTCCTATTTACTTCATGCTAATCGAGAAAAAATTAGCAAAAATAGCCTTAGTACTGGTTCCTTGTGCGAAATAAGGGAAAAACAAGGAATATATAAAAAACTATCAACGCCACGAAAAAAATATATATATATATATATATATATATATATATATAACATAAATTGTGTGTTTTAACGTGTTCTACGTTTTTTGTGTGGTAAGTTTTCATCCATCTCTTAGAGTTTAGCAGTTATGCAAAAGTTCGTAAAATTCATCCGGAATAAAGTAGTCTTCAGAGACTATTCCCAGAAAATTCAAGATATACATTATATTTGTCAGGTAAATATCTTTAATGTGTGATATTTTAATCAAAATCGTTGGAGTCAGTTTTAAGAAAATCCACATTTTCGACAAAGTTCCATGTAAAGGGTAGTCGAGGGTGGGGGGATTTTTCTCAACATCTTCGTGTCGCATCCCTGGAAGATACTAAACTTAAATACCAAGTTTGGTATTTTACCGACTTTTCGTTTTTGAGTTATGGTGTTCACAGACACACGGACACAAGGACATATGGACACACACACACACACACACACACATGGACTTTTTTCTAAAAATGCTTATTTGAATACAGGGGACCCTAAAACATATATTTCCGGAGAACTCTCGGTATTGAATTTTTGGGTGGAGTGCAATACCTTCTCTATGCACTATGTATATAGAGAAAGTAAAAATAGTCTTCAAAATGTTGTTTATTCATAATGAGTTTTGTATAATTACAATGTTTTAAGGGAATGACAAAATTGCTATATAAATCGGAGTTTAAAGGTAATTCACAAGGAATAGAATTAATTGCTTTCATTTGCTGTTGGAAAAGTTTAATTTAAGGGTCACATAAATCAAAACCAACAGAGTTTCTTCAGATAAAATATAACATAGCAAAGTGTTTTTCATAAAATGGTAACTGGGTTTGAGAGCATCTTTAGAATAAAACGAAACGGTTGTTGTGTTTTGGGGGATTTTTCATATCTTTGTGTAATATCTTTGGAAGATGTCAAACCTAAGGATAGTCTGGCTATTAGTTTTTAATTTTTACTATTCACAACAGACAAAAGGACACACAGACAATGTGCGTAGTAAATTTTGTCTAAATAGATTTTTGAGGAACTCTTATATGCATTTCCATTGAAGTCGCAATACGAATATTTTGGTGGAATACATTTATTTCCCTTACGCTCAATAAATATATGTTGTCCATCACTTTGAAGCGGAATAAGGCGCGCTCTATTAAATTAAACTGAGGTATGTAAAACTTAATAGTAACAGAGGAAGTAAATGCTGAAAGGGAAAGAATATTGAAGAAGAAATCGTCCGGAGCCTCTCCCTTAGTGGCGACAGGGATCTGTTGTCTGAGGAGGGTGCAGAAGGACGTGAAACCTGGCTAAGCAGATAAGACAAAGAAGCTGCAGAAAAGACACTCAAGACAGACAACTCTTGGATAGTACCAGCGAAACAGAAGTAACACATGGCGCTTTGCAAGAGACGTAAAGTTTTGTTTGAGATTTGCGATATTTGGAGTGTGTAATAAGTGTAGTGCTGGGAATGTGCGATTGACTCATGTTCTGTCAAGGAATATATCATGGTAGAACACTATACAATATGGAAGATGCATAATGGTCATCCTTTTAAACTATAAAAAGAGAACATATTTAGGGTGTTTTTTTCCATAATGCTTTCCGTTCTTGAGATAATTGCTATTGTCTTTTTCACAACATTGCAGCACTTCAAATTCAACAGGTTAGCTTTTATTTATTCATCTTCTTCCGCAATGCAACGGACAAGTAAGCACTTTCGATATGCAAATACATATCAAAACATAACTAAATGTGATACGGAATATGGAACTGAAGAAACATTTATAATACTATTCAAATTATTAATAGGAACAATTTAAATGAAGTTATCGATTATGTCCATTTCTTCGTGAATTATAAAAGTCTTTGAATATTCGATTACAGTAAGACAGGAACACAACATCAATGGGAACTCCTTTTAATGTTCTCAAAATAGTCCAATACATACGCCGATAGTGCCATTTATACTTCGGTTGCTGCTTCTGGATCTTCTCTCACTAAGTGAACACATTTTTACTTTCTCCATACGCACTATGTACATAGTGTATAGGGAAAGTATTGCACTCCACCAAAAATTCGATACCGAGATTTCACCGGAAATATATGTTTTAGGGTCCCCAATATCCAAAAAAAGCATTTTTACAAAAAGGTCCGTGTGTGTGTATGTGTGTGTGTGTGTGTGTGTGTCCGTGTGTCCGTGTGTCTGTGAACACAATAACTCAAAAACGAAAATTCGCTAAAATACCAAACTTGGTATTTAAGTTTAGTATCTTCCAGTGATGCGACTCGAGGATTTTGGGAAAAATCCTCTCACCCCCAACTACCCTTTACATGGAAATTTTTTCAAAAATTTTGATTTTCTCAAAACTGCCGCTAACGATTTTGATTAAAATTTCGGATATTAAACATATTTACCTGACAAATGAAATGTATATCTTGAATTTTCTGGGAATAGCCTCTGAAGAGTAGTTTATTCTGGATGAATTTTACTAAATTTTGAATAACTGCTAAACCGTAAGAGATGGACAAAAACTTACTACACAAAAAGTGTAGAGCACATTAAAGCACACAATTTATGTTATATACATTTTTTGGTGGAGTTCGTCGTTTTTGTGACATTCCTTATTTTTGGTTTCTGCCATGAAAAACGTATACTTTTCTCATACTGGAACTTGTCAACTCCTATCCATATAAACAAAGGAACTTCATTGACATAGCAACCAGCTTTTGACTATCACTTTAACCTACGGTTGTCCCTTATTTCGCTTCTACTTACAAGGATGCGAGTAATAAGACTATTTCTGCTAATTTTTTCTCATTAGCATAAAGTAAATAGAAGTATAAGCTTTTTAAGAATTATTTGTTGCAGGGATATGGAGAAAGTCATGTGAATGGTACACATCAGATTTTTCCTCTTGTGCCATTCTTCTTGTCTTGTGTCATTTTCTTCGGCCACTCCTACCACATGAGCAGATATGCTTCCTGTATGTAGAACTCTTTGATAGTGAACACAAATGTCCTATAAAGTGGCGTTTGTGTTTTTGGAAATCTTCTAAAAACTTTGTCTGGGCTGCAGCATTAAGATGTGCTTCACGGTAAATGAATAGGACTTCAAGAATCTCGGCATTATAAAGTGAATCATTTTGTAATTGATAATGACTTTTTCGAAAACAAGCGATCAGCGCTATAAACAAACAGCTGATGTCATGTGCAATCTTCATGATTACGATGTAGATTCAACTGAGGCAACTCTAGAAAGCTTGTAATAATAGTAAGATTACGAATTGTTTTATTGAAAATGTATTTAAATATGCAGAAAGTATTTATCGTTCTATCTCATTAAAACATATTTGAATTAGTATTTAAGTTCGTAAAATCTTCATTCAAATGGAGTTTTTTAGAGTTTAACGCCCGCTTTTACTACTATGGCACCGCAGGTGATCACACTGATGATACATGGAATTAAGATGGAGAACCGGTGGAATTCGATGGCGAGGGAAACCGGAGAAACCGGAGAAATCCCTGCGCCGCTTTGTTCACCGCAAATCCCACATGCGTTCGCTTGAGATCGTACGCCGGCCACCAATAAATGGACTTAATATAAGTTGAGTAATTTTAACGGTTTTTTTCAAAAAGCACTTTAAAACAGAAAAAAAAAGAACTAGATTAAACTTTGTTGTTCTATTCATTACAAAGAGTCACCTGTTCAAGAATGATAGTAGGTAACCTTCTACCTGTGTATGCGTATATACTGAGGCAATACTGATGAATCCAAATGGTGTAAAAATAATTAATAAGAAAGTTTATGTAAATAAAATATGTAATATAGAAGTAAGATTATATTATTGGAGTATGTTATTATAAACTTAGTTATAAGAGAGACTAGATAGCAGAAACTGAACAAGGGCCATAAAAGGGAAATATTTCTCTAGGTATTTATTGTAAAGTGTTGAGGTGCAACGTATAAAAAAGTGTCCTTGAGCTAAAAAAGATAATTGTGAAAGTTACTGGAAAGTTACGGGAGCTAGCAACCTAAGCGAAGTAGTAAGAGATGCTACTGTGAGCGGGAAAAACAAGTCAATTAGAGCACAGTTTTAATGCATAGACTGATCAAGGGTTTTCGATATATACTTAATAGAAACACAAGTTCTCACACAGTTCGTCCTCATTTACTGCCCATTTGGTAAGAGTGTTGTTCTCCACAGTACAACGGTCTTACAGATTATTTACTTAAGAAGTCTAAGAAGTTTCATTTTTAAGTGAACGCGAATAATTCAGTTTCAGCTAGAATCTCAGAGAGAATTATAAAGTGTATGTAAACTGTTAGTATTTGTGGTAACAGTTTAAATAAAATACTCAAACAAAAAGTACAAGTGTGTTAGGTCTGAAATAGCTTCTTTTATCGTTCACGCCCTGTTAAGAGATACTTCCTCGACCAAAGAACCCAATTAGCGAAGCAAATGTGAATAATATATAAAAAATCTGATGTAATCCATTCACATGACCTTCTCTATATCTCTGCAACAAATTTTTGTTAAAAAGCTTATGTTTCTATTTACTTCATGCTAAGTGAGAAAAAAATGGCAGAAATAGTCTTATCACCTGCTTCTCTGTAAGTAGAAGCAAAATAAGGGAGTAACATAGATTAAAGTGATAACAAAAGATGGTTGCTATGTGACTTAAGTTCCTTTGTTTGTATGGACAGGAGTTGACAAATTCCTTCATGAGAAAAGTATAATTTTTTTTAAGGCTGAAACAAAAAACAAGGAATATCTAAAAAACGATCAACTCCACGAAGCAAAATGTATATAACATAAATTGTGTGTTTAAATGTGCTCTACATTTTTATGTGGTAAGTTTTTGTCTATCTTTTACGGTTTACCAGTTACACAAAATTCCATAAAATTCATCCAGAATAAAGTAGTCTTCAGAGGCTATTCCCAGAAAATTCAAGATATACATATTATTTGTCAAGTATATATCTTTAATATATGCTATTTCAATCAAAATCGTTAGAGCTATTTTTTATAAAATCAAAATTTTCGAAAATTTTTCCATGAGAAAGGTAGTTGGGGTTGGGGGGATTTTCTTGAAAATCTTCGTGTCGCATCCTTGGAAGATATGGAACTTAAATACCAAGTTTGGTATTTAACGTCTTTTCGTTTTTGAGCTATGCTGCCCACAGACACACAGACACACACATACACACAGACTCACACGGACATTTTTCTAAAAATGCATTCTTTTGGATTCAGGTGGTCTCAAAACATGTATTTTCGGTGAAATCTCGGTATCCAATTTTTTGGGTACAGTGCAATACCTTCTCTATACACTATGTACATAGTACATATAGAGAAAGTAAATATATAACTATTAATAAATGAATATATATATATATATATATTTTGTGAACACCGAAAAATCCTCCCCTGAGTTTGTTTTCAGTGCTTCATTGCTCTAGCTACCCGGCAACATAAAGGTTGGTTAAGTGTGACTGACAACGGTGAAGTGGCAAATCAGCAGGAAGTGCAGGAAGAGACAGCCAGATGCCACAACGATGGACATGAATGTCCACTCGCCATCATCTACTCATTCCTTCTCCCTTCCTGTCGAGGAGACGGCTGCAACTTCCGAAACTTAAATTATTTTTTATATAGAATTTTCTACGGTAAAGCATAGGTACTGTATTAAAACATGTTTTGTTTGTTTACACCACTGTCAATTACTAGGAAAATAGCAGCAGCGCCGGTAAGTCGCATTCTCGTTCCGCAGGAGGTCGTTTAAATGCCAATAAATCTAGTGACATAGGATTGTCCGTTTTAAGCACACTTAAAAACAGTCAGTCTGTGGCGGCTTTGAATGCACGGCATTTTAATCAGAAGGCCAGTGCCTTATCAACTTAGCCACCAGACCAAGATTATCGAGAAATGTGTCTTACAAGCTCAGTGTCTTTGTAATAACCACCTGCACTTAAAGATAAAGGCAAAGGCACTTCACGCTGCGCTACTTATAGAGATGTAATGTGTACTAATAGCCACCAGGAGGAAGAGATGACGAGAGGGGGCACTGTAGGTTACAGACAGGCAGGCTACAGAGACGCGCGGAAGTCAGTGGCTGAAAATTTCTCACCCCGGCGCCAGGATGCGCGTCCAGTCGCCAACCCCACAGATCTCGTAAATCATCCCCACCCATTTCGAGGACAGCGACCACAACGCCGCTTCAACTCCGAGAACCGCATTTACTGTGCAATCGCAACCACCTTCCAGCGCTGTCATTCAGCATGAGCTAGAAGCACACTTCAAAGATAAGGAGGTAGAATGAAGGGGAGTGCTGGAAAGGACATTATGGGGAATAAGTACTCCAGCTTAGCCTAAATGATAAGTGACAATACATGAAAATTTCTAAGTCAGAGTACGCGGTCCACCACGCGGGATCAAACCTGCGACCTTCCACACGTTACTATTGCGTCACCTCTCTCAGCACCTCCTGTACATAATCAAAGAACATTGTCTAATTGCAAAGTGTAGTTTTGGTGATTAATCTCAAGTGAGTTAATAAAAACATCAGATTTTATGTGAACAATATTTGGAACAACATGAAATTGCAGCTATATACTCTATTTGCACTCTCTATTTGCCACCGCGGATCGCGTGCTCCGCGCACTGTCCATTACTTAGTGAGTTTTCCGTTCTTAAATTTCTCGCGTTCCTTAACATAACTGCTAGTAACAAGCACTAAAATAAGTACTTACCTTGTTATAAATTGTGCTGGAAATGGTAACCATCTGAACTGAAAGGTTCTTAGCATTCCTCAGCGTCATAAGGTTGTACTTAATGAATAGTAGTCATTCTGTAGCACTTCAATTTAACAGTTTAACAACTCTATGAAAATATATTTCTGAAACACCCGCTTGCTGTGCAACAGGTCTTACAAAATTCTTTTGAATGATCTACCAAAGGCCACAATGTGTTTCTCTGTAAGAATTTTTTTTTCACTTCTTAGGTTTAGTGTGTAGTGTACCCGTTGTACAAATTTTATTGATCAAACATCTAATAGTTTCTCTATCTGGAACTGGAATATCAGAACATTTCTCCTAAAATTGTTTACACACATATCTACGGATTTTACGTACGTATCGTCCATAAAAATTCTTTAATGAAGTGTGAAACTTTCGGCAACATGTCAGTGGACTTATAAGAATACTATGTAATAATTCACACACAGTACAATTCCTGGAATACATTTTCAGCTTTCATGTTCAACAAATAAACTCCTAGTGTTTACAGCTCGAACTGAAGGGATAAACTAACACGGTACAAAAAGCTGATGAATTAATCTTGAACGGGTAATTCACCACCAGTGTGCCACGGAAAAATACTGACATCACTGCAACGAAAGCAAAGTACGTATATGCACGATATATTTACTTATTTATTTGTTGTGCGTGCGCATGTGTGCCTGTAAACAACTTGACTCAAAAAAGAAGAGTCGGTTAAATACCAAACTTGTTAATTAAATTTACAATCTTCAAAGCATGCGACACAAAGATTTTCAAGGGAATTCAGCCACCCCTTTACATGGACAAATCAGAGATTATTCAAGCACCAGTAGTAGCGGATTTGCAGATCCCAACACTTTTATACGCAGACGATTTAGTATTGTGCTCTACGACAGTAAACGGATTGCAACGAGGACTGGACAAACTTAAGATCTATTGCGATGAATGGCTATTTACAGTTAATGTGAATAAGACTAAGGCAATGACTTTCAAAAAGGGTTGTGTTTATAGCAGGGAGGAGACTTGGACATATACAGGACAGATACTGGACAATGTTAAATCCTTTGTGTACTTAGGACTCACATTTACAATGAACGGAAAATGGACAAAACACATTGACATTACGAAACACAAGGCAAGGGTGAAAGCGGCGGAAGCTCTCCGGATACGCTGCAGAATTCCGAATATTTCCATAACCTTAATGGAAACTGTATACGGAGCGACAGTTAGATCCACGATGACATACGGAGGAGAAATATGGGGGTGGGAACAAACAGGGAATCTGGATCAAGTGAGGACCCAATTTTGAAAGGAATTCTGGATGTAGGGAGGGGTACGGCAAACTGCGGAATAATGAGGGAATTCGGGGTACATAGTGAAACGATAGAGTGCAAAATCAGAGCAGTTAAATATTGGATGAGAATCGTTCACGGAAACCAATCTCTAATTAGGGCAGTCTGCTACCGTGAACAGTTGCGAATGGAAGGTAATTTGACGTGGGCATCAAAATTAAAGAAAGGGTTGGAAACCATTGGGATGGGAGACATTTGGATAGCGGGGCAGTAAAACAGGCGAAGTATTTGGAGAAAAATTAAGAAACGTCTCTGTGATATTGACAGACAGCAAATAATTGCGCAATGCACAGAGAAGGTGTCATTAGAAGTACAGTCTGGGCTGAAATCGGAGTGGGGTTTGGAGCAATACATCAAAACAGGTACCAAACTCATTAGAGAGGGGCTCGCGTGGATTAGACTAGGAGCATGGAGGAGCACGAACATTTCTGACGAGAATGGTATAAGAATCTGTCCCATTTGCGAGGAGGAAGAGTCGTGGACTCACATCTTGGCAAGATGTAGGGGTACGGAGGAATGGCGGGAAAAATATTTGCCGCGATTTTTTACCACTACGAATGTAGGGATAGAAGCATGTTGGACGCTACTGGCAGGCACGGAAAACATGGACGGGCTAGGTAAATTTGTACTTAAGGCAAGACAGCTGAGATATGAGGAGGCTGCCAATAGAGAAGGGGGGGGATAAGATCAACTAAACAAAAGTGACTACAATGTTCTACATACATGTATATTATATCATACTTAGGTCACTGTTGTGCTAGGGTTGTATATATTATGTGTATATATGTCTTTTAAGTGTAATTATCTATGATAAGAGGGTGCATTTATGAAGGTGTACTCTGTGCTGTAAATTTAAATTGCTATATTTGAATATCTTTGTATCTTTATTTTCGGATTCACTCTTAATTTTTATTGTTGTTTAATATTGCTTTTGACTGTGTATTTCCTTTGTCTTTTTATTTTCGTGTTTACTCTTTTAATTCTTTGTTGTGGTTGTTGTTTTAATATTGCTTGTAATGTATATTACAAAAGCACGTACGGTCTGTGGACCCGTGCGACTGTTGAAATTCTATGTATGATATTGCTATATTAATAAATACACTTATTCATTCATTCATTCAATCACATGGACAAATTTTCGAAAATTTTGATTTTCTCTAAAATGGCTCCAACGATTTTGATTAAAATACCATATATTAAAGAAAAATAGAATGTACTTCTTGAATTTTCTGGAAAAAGCTTCAGAAGAGTTCTTCATTCTGAATGGCTTTTAAATAACTGCTAAACTGCAAGAGATGGACAAAAGAATACATAAAACTGTAAATTTTTATAAAAATCCCAATTTGTATTTTTTTTTTTTTTTTTGAGAGAGAGAGTGAAGGTAACCTTCCCGAGACATTCCTTTTTATTGGTTTACATTTTAAAATACCTACTAAAACTTTTCTCAGAAGGGAATTTGTCATACCTGTTTCTTTTGTTTTACTCTTGGCCATGCAAAGAGAATCTAATTTCAATCACAGCAACCAGTTTTAGAATATTTGACTATTGGTTTAGCCTCTTCTTTAATTTAAGGATACGCATATTAGTTTTGAGAAAGTTTATAAATGTAATTTAAGTGACACTAGGAGTAGAATTTTAATGTCCCGATTTCTGTATGGATTTTCTGAGCATTTTATTGTGGTTGTTATTAAGTTATTATAAATACAACATTTTACTTAAATAGGATAAATTCTTTGCAAGATAAAGCTCTTTTCATAAATGTTATAAAGTAAATACATTCTATGATCAAAGAGCATAATTCGCCTCAAAATATGAAAAAAATCGTGAGCATTTTCTGATTGCAGCTTTAAACTACACATAAAATTTAAAAGGGCTTATTTCACAGCTTTGATTACTGAATTACTATCATTTACTGCTAAAATTAATTATGTTAAATGATGTTATATTTTTTGAAATTGTTGTTGGTGTAAGGATAATTTTGTCCATTGTTATCGTACAATAGGTAATTTTGCACATTCTGGGATGTTTTAAAAAAAACTGAGACGCGTGGAACATTTTGAAAGTGTAAAAATGTAGTTTTGAGAAAAGCTCTGTAGTCGAGGAAACAGGTGTATTATATGAACTTTAAATAGCTATAGAGTCCTAAGCTAGGCCAGGACAATTGCATGTTCAAAGATGCCAACAAATTTCTCTAATAAAAGAAACACTATTCAATTTTTTGATCAATTTAATCAAAATGTCACTCCAAGTGTCCCTTAAAACGTAAAAAAAATGGCGTGTTATTTATGAACGCTCTTTAACTACTGTGGTTTTTAGCGTCCCATTCTAAATTGGGCGTGAAAGGCCTTTCTTTAATTTTGCTCAGAGACCTCTCTATCAGACTTGAGGTTCTTTTACATGCCGTAAATCTACGACACGGGACCAACGGCTTTACTTCCTTTCCCGAAGGAAGCCATGCTAGGGTTTTTTTCACCCGAAAAAAATCCCTTAAACGTACAGGATGGCCGAACTTCCCCGCATTTGTAGTGTGGTGCCTTAAAGGAGTTGCTGAACTGGACGGGACTACTTCAAGTTAAATCTCGTCAGTGGAGAACTGGGCGAGAAGACCTTCGTTTTACCCTTGCAATGAGCACGATTCACTGAGAGTAAGACTATAAAACGTGGGTCATTCCCACCAGTACTCCACTGACGGGTTTTAACTTTCAATTGAGTTCTGCAAATCATTTAAGGCACCAAGGGATATCTGCACACAGCTGGGGTGTGGGGAGGCCCGCCGGATGCTCTATCTCGCCTGTGGTTTAAGGCGAAGAGGGCCCAGGTTAAATGATCGGTGGTATGGCATGTCTAGATGTTGACAAAGCAGGTGAGACCTATTTTGTAAATTTTTAAACATATTACTATATTTATCATTTTAGTTATTCGTGTATATTATTGTATTTTCAGTTTGAAGTACACAACATTCTGGTCAAATGTTATCGCTGAAAAGCATATTTCTGAATTTTAACAATTTTTTGACTCTAGTGTCCCCTTATCAGCAAGGAGCTGTTTTTCGCCTAAAAATTAGGAGATACTCCACTGACGGGGTTTAACATAAAATAGCCCCGTTGAGTTCTGCTACTCATTTGAGGCACCAAGGGACATCTGCACACATCAAAAATGGGGCAGTTGGGCCACCTGATATAAAATACGAAAATAATCCTAAAACTAAAATCCCTATCGACCTGGTGAATTTTTATGTGAGTAATACATACTCGTACATATACAAAGTTCTATGTCTGTTATTCATAATGAATTCTTCTGCCGCGTCCGTTTTGGTTGGAATTTCTCCAACATACTCTATTTTATATTGCTATTTTAATTTGGCCAATGTCAGCGACGGACAAGTGGGATCATATTTATTAGATTAGGTAGGGTGGAAGATATGCTCTGAACACCAGCTCATGGTCCCTGGAATGCAGATTAACTAGCTAGAAGCATTTCAGCTGCACTATATTAGGTTGTTACTTTATCTATATAAAGGTATAGAATGTATTGTACTCCATTCAAAACCCGCCTGCGGTGCCGTAAGTAGTTAATGCGGGCGTTAAACACTACCAAAAAAAATCCATTCAAAAATTCGGTACCGAACTTTCATCGAAATTACACGATTTGGGGTCTGTATGTGTGTGTCCGTGTGGCTGTGAACACGGTGACTAGAAACGAAAAGCCGGTAAAATACTTAACTATTTAAGTTTAATATCTTCCCACTCCACAGTACCCTTTTGATGTAAAAAAAAATCGGAAATGTTGATTTTATCAAAAATTACCCTAACGATTTTGATTAAAATAATGTATACTAGAGGTATATACACGATAAATAAAATATATATCTTGAATTTTTGGCTATAGCCTCGGAACACCTCTTTATTTTGGATAAATGTTGCTGAATTTTGCATAACTGATAAGACATATACATATACTCTTTTCATGGAGTTGACCATTTCAAGATATTCCATGTAATTGAATTCCCTCTTTGAAACACCATATTTAACCACATGGCGACCAGCTTTTAAATGATTTGACTATCGCTTTAGTCTAGTAAATTCCCTTATATCCTTTCTACTTACGAGGAAGCAAGGAGTAAGCTAATTTCTGCTAATGTTTTTCTCAATTAGCATGAAGTAGATTTGTTACAGAGATGTAGAGAAAATCATGAGAATGTAACAATAAGATTTTATTATTGGAGTTATTGGTTTCAGTTAAAGCTTTTTTAAAACGGGGGACGCCATTCTTTTCGTCTTTTTTTCTCCTAGAATGTAAAGAGAACTAAATTTCAATTGTTTCACTTAGCGATCGGCTTTTAAAAGATCCGACTATCACTTTTTCCTAGTGTATTCCCTTATTTCTCTTCTACTTACAAAGAAGCAAGCAATAATACCAAATCTGCAATGCTCATCTTGATTAGCACGACGTAGATAAAAGAATAATATTTTGTTGTGGAATAGCTAGAGAAACTCATGTGAATGTAACACATCAGAATTTTTTTTATTTCAGTTAGCACGACGCATTCTGATTAAAGCAAAGAAATGTCGCATTGAACCTTTGGATTTTATAATGATATCATTGCAGATTTTAAGATCTGCTTGAAGGAGCTTTGTGAACTTCTACAGTGAATTTAAACGTCTTATTGGAAATCAAAATTTAATAAGGGATTACTTTTATTTTCAATTCCGTTTTTATTTTATATTAGATATATAATTAACCCATAAATATAATAATATTATGAATTACATCAAATATGAGCATTAACTAAGTCAGCAACAGAAGGAGGGGACAAATTAGTACCTGGTTTTTCACAAATCTATTTTTACTTTCCCTAGTATGTGATTCCTGAGTAAAGTACGACAGAAACAGAGTATCGGAGAGCTGCCTAAGTTATAGGAGAGTGAGGCAGGGTTGTATTTTATCTCCATTGCTATTTAATCTCTTTGTGGATGATATTATCGATTCAATTACAGCAGAGAATATCCAAGCACCAGTAGCAGCGGATTTGCAGATCCCAGCACTTTTATTCGCGGACGATCTAGTGTTGTGTTCTACGACAGTTAACGGATTGCAACGAGGAGTGGACAAACTTAAGAATTATTGCGATGAATGGCTACTTACAGATAATGTGAATAAGACTAAGGCAATGACCTTCAAAAATGGTTCTATTTATTGCAGGGAGGGGACTCGAACATATGCAGGACAGATACTGGACAATGTTAAATTTTTGTGTACTTAGGAACGGAAAATGGACAAAATACATTGACATCACGAAACACAAGGCAAGGGTGAAAGCGGCGGAAGCTGTCCGGATGCGCTGCATATTTTCGAATATATCCATAACCGTAATGGAAACTGTATACGGAGCGATAGATCCACGATGACATGGAGGAGAAATATGGGGGTGGGAACAAACAGAGAACCTGAACCAAGTGAGGAGCCAATTTTTGAAAGGAATTCTGGGTGTAGGGAGGAGTATGGCAAACTGCTGAATAATGAGGGAATTCGGAGCGCATTGTGAAACGATAGCATGCAAAATCAGAGCAGTTAATACTGGATGATAATCGTTCACGGACACCAATCTCTAATTAGGGCAGTCTGCTACCGTGAACAGTTGCGAATGGAAGGTAATTCGACGGGGGCATCAACATTAAAGAAAGGGTTAGAAACCATTGGAATGCTATACATTTGGATGGCGAGGCAGGCAAACAGCTGGAGTATTTGGAGAAAAATTAATAACCGCATCTGTGATATTGACAGACATCAAGTAATGGCGCAATGCACGGAGAAGATTTCATTAGAAGTACAGTCTGGGCTAAAATCGGTGTGGGGTATGGAGCAATGCATCAAAACAGGTACCAAACACATTAGAGAGGGGCTCGCGTGGATTAGAGGAGGAGCATGGAGCAGCACAAAAATTGCTGACAAGAATGGTAGGAGAATCTGTCCTATTTGCGAGGAGGAAGAGTCGTGGATCCACATATTGGCAAGATATAGGGGTACCGAGGAATGGCGAGAAAAATATTTATAGCGATTCTTTACCACCGCGAATGTAGAGCTAGAAGCATGTTGGACGCTACTGGCAGGCACGAAAGACGTGGACGTGCCAGGTAAATTTATAATTAAGGCAAGACAGCTGAAATCTGAGAAGGCTGCCAATAGAGAAGGGGGGGGGGGGAGGGATAAGAACAACTAAACAAAAGTGACTACAATGTTTTACATACATATATTTTATGTCATACTTAGGTCATTTTTGTGTATGGTTTTATATATTGTACATATATTATGTGTATATATTGCTTTTAAGTGTATTTATCTATTATAAGAGGGTGCATTTATGAAGATGTACTCAGTGGTGTAAATTTAAATATGCTGTATTTGAATATCTTTGTACTTTTATTTTCGTGTTTACTCTTTTAATTCGTTGTTGTTGTTTTAACATTGCTTTTTAGTGTGTATTACAAAAGCACGTGCGATTGTTGAAGTTCAATGTATGATATAGTTATGTCAATAAATACATTCATTCATTCATTCATTCATTCATTCATTCATTCATTCATTCATTCATTCATTCATTCATATAATCCTACCCATTAGCGCAGTGGCAGAGCGCCTGTTTCTAGCATGGGGAACCGTATTCGATAACCAGTATTCTTCTGCTACGCTGGGAGAACTGGGTGTGTATTTTTCATCACCACCCCGCGGAAGAGAATAGCAACAACACCGTGGGATCGTTTTTGACTGAACGCTGAGGTCGGGTTATGGCATCTCCCACGATTCCGTCCTGGCCATTGATTTTCGGGTTGAATCCTCGTTATCATTACTTCATAGTATGTAAGGAAAGTATCTGAGCTACTTTAACTCAATCAAAAAAATTTTACCCCAAAACAATTATATTTTCTTTATACACCTTACTTTTAAGGATATTAGTTAGCACTAATTTTACTAATATATTAAAGACTTTAAGTTAAAAAAGAACTTGTAGCCCACTCAAAAATTTGGTGTCGATATTTCACCAGAATTGTATGTTTTGAGGTCCCCCTGAATTAAAACAACTTTAGAAAAAGTCCCATATGCGTGTGCGTGTTTTTGCATGTGTGTCCGTGTAAATACCAATAAATCAAGAAACGAAAAGTATTTTAGTATTTAAGTTCAGTTTATTCCAAGGCAGTGACACAAGATTTTCAAGAAAATTCCCTGATCCCAACCTATTGTTTCCATGGAGTATTTTTCGTTATATTTGATTTTCTCAGAAATGGCTAACTATTTTGATTAAAATACCATAAGTTTAAGATATTTTTATGACTAATGCATTTGAATTTACTGAGATTAGCCTTCTGGATAGGTAGACCGTAAGAAATAGGCAAAATATGACGAGACAAAAATATATATTTCTTTAAAACGCACATTTTATGGCAGACGCAGTTTTGTTTGACAACTATTTCCAAGATATTCTTTGTTATTAGTTTCAATATTGCAATACTTTACTAAAATCGGCCTGCCATTCGTTTCGTATCTCTTTGTTTTACTCTTGGCTATGCAAAGAACATTTCCATAGCGTCACAAAGCCTTCGTTTTAGCCTGGTATACTCCCTTATTTCCTTTCTATATACAAGGAAGCAAGTAGTACTACAATTTATATTAATGCTTTTTCTCGATTCGCATGAAGTAAAAAGAAGAATATGCTTTTGTAAGAATAGTGTGTTACGGAATAGATAAAGTCATCTCAATGGAAGACATAAGATTTTTAAAATTCACATGCTTAATTTTTTTTGTTTTTGTTTTTTTTGCAGTCACCATTATCTGTAAGCGAGAATACATTATTCCATAAATCTGTGTAGTTACTGCGTGAACTATTATCTCTGTTCCAACCATTACTGTTGATCTTGTTGTCCCCAGTTAACTATTATCTCTGTTCCAACCATTACTGGTGATCTTGTTGTCCCCAGTTAACTATTATCTCTGTTCCATCCATTACTGTTGATCTTGTCCCCAGTTAACTATTATCTCTGTTCCAACCATTACTGTTGATCTTGTTGTCCCCAGTTAACTATTATCTCTGTTCCATCCATTACTGTTGATCTTGTTGTCCCCAGTTAACTATTATCTCTGTTCCATCCATTACTGTTGATCTTGTTGTCCCCAGTTAACTATTATCTCTGTTCCAACCATTACTGTTGATCTTGTTGTCCCCAGTATTTACCAAATGTTTATAGATATCAACTAGTAATAATTATTACGTGAACAACATAGGTGCTTAAGGTGGCAAAGTTAAACAACATAACATAACAACAAAAGCAGATATGATTACATACTCATGTTAGAATTAATTTCCAGTGCCTCGTGTCTCCTATCTATTACCTGGAGACTGGACTTTCCAAGAAACGTGAGCATCTGTATCCATTTTGTGGCAAGACGCTGAAGAGGCAGAAGACTAGTAAAACACTAGTCAAATAGATGCAGTTTTTATTGAATGAAAAGTAAGTAGTCATGGATACAAGATGTTTCTCACTTTTGATCGTTAAAGAACTCTTCTTTCTTTAAAACACATAACAGTTTTTGTTACATTAATTTCTGTTAGTAAGTTCACTAAAATGAACCTTTGCTCTTTTTACTTTCTCCGTTATGTACAAGGTAGGAAGAGAAAGTTCGATACCGAAATTTCACTGGAAATACAATGCTTAAGGTCCTTGGAATAAAATCTCTGATTGCTCCATTCACATGCCGAAAACCTATTCTTATGAAAGAGCGTTCATTTATCTACGCCACATTAATCAGGATAAACATTGCCAAAATTAGTCTTATTACTTGTTTGTAAGTAGAAGGAAAGAAATGGAATGCTGTAGATATCAGATCTTTTAAAAGTCAATCGCTAAGTGAAACAATTGAAATTCGGTTCTCTTTGTTTGCTTGGAGAAAACAAAATAGAGACCAAAAGAAAGATGTCTCCAGTTTTAGAAAAGTTTAAGTACTTTAAAACTGAAATCAATAACTCCGAATATCTGGAAAACGGTTAACTCTACAAAAAATAACAGATGATCGCGGGATAGCAACCAACTTCAATTTAAGTCCGTTGCTATTCCGTGAAATCATCCGTTATATCCAACACCAAGAAAACAATCTCTATATTTGTGCATGTATACAAATATGATATTAAGTTCTGCATTTTACAATATGCGACACGAAGAATTTCAATGAAATCTCTCAGCTCAAATTATCCTTTACATGAAATGTTTTTCGAAAAGTTATATTTTCTCAAAAGTAGCACAAAAGTTTTCAATTAAAATATTATATATTTTAGATACTTTTATGGCAAATAAAATGTATATCTTGCACTCTCTTGGAATATTCTCTGAAGTCCCGCTTATTGGGATGAATTTTACATACCTGTCTAACTGTAAGAGATATACAAAATTGTGCTGTGGAAAAATATAGATTTCGTCAAGACAAACAATTTATATCTCTTACACTTTTTTGAAGTTAACAATTTCCGAGACATTGCTAGTTATTTGTTAAACTTTTAAAATATTAAAATTTGTCTCAAACGGAAAATCTACATTCGTTTTTCTTTTATTTTACTGCTAAACATGAAAATAAAATTGAATTTCAATCAAATAGCGAACAGCTTTTAAAACATTTTGACTATCACTTTAGCCTAGTGCATCCCCTTATGTCGCTTTTATCTATTAGATACCGGCTGATAAAAATCATATCTCCTAATATTTACCTTGCGTAGCATGAAGAGATAATAGAACAAGCATTTGAAAGAATAGCTTGTTACAGAACTGATAGAGAAAGTTATGTGAACGAAACCATCTAAATAAGATTAGCGTGCGCGCGCGTGTGTCTCAGATCGTATAGCTCAAATACGAAAAGTCGGTGACATACCAAACTTGATGATTAACTTTAGCATCCTCCAAGAATACAACACCAGGATTGTCAAGAAAATCACCCCACTCAAAGTACCTTTGATATGGTAACATTTTCGAATTTTTTGATTTCTTCAAAAATGACTCAAAACTTTCGGTTAACATACCGCATATTAAAGATATGTGCATAAGTAATGAAATGTATACATATCTTGGATTTTCTGGAAATAGCGTCTGAAGACCTCTTTATTCTAGACTGCGTTTGTTTAACTAGTAAACCAAGAAAGGACAAAAACTCACTACACAATAATATAGATCTCGCTAAAACAAACAATTTACGGCAATAACTTTTAGTGGAGTTAACGATTTTTGAGATATTCCTTATTATGTTGTTTCAGTTTTAAAATGCTTTTCTCAAATGAAAATTTATCAGACCCAGTTCTTTTGTTTTACTCCTCTGTATCCAAAGATAACTAAATTTCAATCATTTAGGAATTAGTTTTTAAAATATGTTACTATCCCTTTAGCCTAGTGTACTCCCGTATTTCTCTTCTACGTATAAGGAACTAAGAAATAAAACAATTGCTGCTAACGTTTATCCAAATTATTATAATGTGGAAAGAAGAATAAGCTTAATAAGAATAGTTTGTTGCAGAATAGCTAAAGATAGCCATGGAATATATGATAGTTTTTTAATAGCGGCTAAAATTTAGGTATTTACAAATATTTAAAATTTATATAAAAATCTCCATATAAATTCATAATTTGTTTCAATATTTACAAGGAGTTATTAATATACTACGAAATTCAAACTAAAAGCTGTATATGTCAAAAATCGTGGACTAACAATTTGGCTAAAAAGAGTTTTCAAGTGATAAATACAAGAAATTACTTAATTTCTAAGCCATTAAAATTATGAGTTAAGTTTATATATCATCTATTTGAACTAAAATAAATCTAGTGTGTAAATTTAATACAGTTAGCATTATTTGTTTAAAACTGCATGATTTCAGCCACTCTAGGCTCCTTTAACATTAGCTACCTTTTACTGTAAAAACCGTTTGGGAATTATTACATACTAAGACAACATAAAGTTGCATTTGAGATATTATGTTGATGCTACTGTCAATCTATGTGTCTCTTTCTGCCTGTCTCTTAATCTCTTCCGCTCCTTCACGCTCTCCCTGCGTCTCCGTTACCCTGTGCTCCTCCACTCTCGCGTCTGCTCTCCCTCTCCTTTCCTTTTGTATACTGTCATGTCGACATATTTCGAAAATCAGCGTTTCAAATGCACACAAAAGTTTCAATAGTGTAAATTGGTTCCCTTCTCCTTGTTTAATATGAACTTAGAGCTCTACTATTTCTCATGGTAACCAAAGAATCCAATAGAAAAGAAGAATTCTTATAAGCGGCTTATCTACAAAAATAATGACGAGGTATTGGTATAACCTCTTTGGTAGAGACAAAATAACAATTACCATGATGAACATTAGTGAAATATACAGGTGTCCCAGGATTCGACGGCAGTATTGTAGAGGAGTCATAGATAAACAGTTTGAGACAGGGAATCAACTGTCCCTTTTGTCAAATGTCAAAGTTATGGCATGTTTTCTGGATGACGCAACAAAAATGTGGACGTGTGTGGCCTATTTTCATTCAGGATTCCTCATTTTAATGCCAATAGTTGGAGGAATGCAGTTTTGTGCACGATGCATACAATATTTAAAATTATTGGACTCACAACATTGGCAAAGTTGCCTATTCTTTAAGGGTATGCTCGCCACTGATAACAGTTTGGTTGATTTCAGATTATTTGAATTAGTGACTGCGAGTCATCGAATACTGCGCTATACAGTTTGCTCTCTGAAGTTTTAATTTTTTAAGTTTTTACTGGAAATACACGTTTTAAGGTCTGCTAGGAAATCAAACAGGCCCCGTATTGCACGCCTCCATTTCAATAGCACTATTCATTCCTTATTATTAGGTTATCAAGTAGGCCACCAGTGACCAACCAGACTGCGTGTTGCACACCTTAATTAGAATAGTATTGTTCATCCTTTCCTGCTAGGTAATCAAGTAAGCTACCAGCGACACCCCAGACTGCATCTTGCACATTGAATATCATTGTTCATCCTTTCCTGCTAGGTAATCAACCAGGCTACCAGCGACCAAGCAGACTGCGTCTTGCACACCTTAATTAGAATAGTATTGTTCATCCTTTCCTGCTAGGTAATCAACTAAGCTACCAGCAACACCCCAGTCTGCGTTTTGCACATTGAATATCATTGTTCATCCTTTCCTGCTAGGTAATCAACCAGGCTATGGGTGTCCAAGCAGACTGCGTTTTGCACATTGAATATCATTGTTCATCCTTTCCTGCTAGGTAATCAACCAGGCTACCAGTATCCAAGCAGACTGCGTTTTGCACATTGAATAGCATTGTTCATCCTTTCTTGCTAGGTAATCAACCAGGCTAACAGTGTCCAAGCAGACTGCGTTTTGCACATTGAATATCATTGTTCATCCTTTCCTGCTAGGTAATCAACCAGGCTACCAGCGTCCAAGCAGACTGCGTTTTGCACATTGAATAGCATTGTTCATCCTTTCCTGCTAGGAAATCAACCAGGCTGCCAGTGTCCAAGCAGACTGCGGTTTGCACATTGAATATCATTGTTCATCCTTTCCTGCTAGGTAATCAACCAGGCTGAGTGTCCAAGCAGACTGCGTTTTGCACATTGAATAGCATTGTTCATCCTTTCCTGCTAGGTAATCAACCAGGCTACCAGTGTCCAACCAGAATGCGTCTTGCACACCTCCATTTGAATACTATTCATTCTTTCCTGCTAGGTAACCAATCTCGGCCACCAGCGACCAACCAGGCTGCGCCTTGCACACCTCCATTTTAATACTATACATTCCTTCCTGCTAGGTTATCAACTAGGCTACCGGCGACTAACCAGACTGCGTCTTGCACACCTCCATTTGAATACTTATTCCTTTTTGTTAGGTAACCAATCAGGCTCCATCTTGCACACCTGCATTTGAATAGAATTGTTCATTCCTTCCTGCTAGGTAACCAACCAGGCTACTAACGGCCAACCGCTATTCGTCTAGCCAGCAGATGTTTCTACTGTTATCTCTATTTGCGGTGACAATCATAATAAGGAAATAAATTATTAATAATAAAAAGGTAACAACGATATTTATCCCGGCAATTAGATATTCGTGTAAGAAATCAGAAAAAGACATTATAAAATTGCGGCGTTTTAATCAAAATGTTGTAAATTGTACAGTTACTTTCACTTTGAAGATAGTTTTAACATATTTAAAAAGGCGCTCTGCCAATGTTCCGGTCTGTGGTCATGAATATAGCAGATTTAACATCGGCATTTGATCTCTTCTTAAATTGACATCCATGTGTGGATTGATTTAATGGTTAATTCTTAAGGTTAAAATGCAGAGATGCATGTATCATATGGCAGTGTTATAATGCTGAATCGATAGGTTCTTGCGATAAGCAGGCCCAGTTGCTGGCGACAAAACTGTACCTCTATAATTCCATTCGTCACACGACGTGCACACAGCTTCATGATTCATGACATATTGGCCGGAGTTCTCCCTCACGGCCCGGCCTCCATTATCACTAATAATCAGGTGGGATTAGGGGCCTATAATTAATGCTCTAAATTATGTATACTAAGCTTTCCTATACGCCCAGGTACAGGTGCGGCTACCAAACTGACCCTCGCTAGTCAAGTCATGCATAATGAGCAAGAAGATCATGGGATAACGTAGGGTTTCATTCGTACGGACACGACTACGCACTAAACCCGTCCCCAGTCAAATCAACGTGGCAGCGACATGCGGAAAGGCCAGGCATTTAAAAATACTAAAAAACTTTCCATGGAAATTAATGTAACAGGAAGATCCATCTCGGGGGAATTAGCGTCCCTGCACTCCACATCACAACAGTTATACCAACTGCAACACGAGTTGTGGACAGGATTACTTTTGTTGACAGCTCAGGGATTAAACTTTAATTTGAATGAGTTTTTAGAAAATGCAAGTGATATTTGAAGTGTTTCAAAGATATGTACAAAATTAATTTATAAATGTCTTTTAACTATTTCAAATACAGCTTATTGTTCAGCGTATTATTGGTAGAAACAGAAGAATCACACATCTCATAGAGCTGTGACTAATGCAAATTCTGTGGCGAAAGAGTACATGAAAATGCCACCTGGAAAAACAAAACAATGGTGACGTAGACTGCCTCTGTGGTCGACTGGTCAGCGGGCTGACTTCACACCCGGAGGTCCGGAGTTCGATTCCCGGCTGGGGGAGGGAATTTTTCTTTCACCAGAATTATTCCCTATCCCCCACAGAGTCTGGAAGTGTGAGAGTAAAATGTGCGTGTGTTTAACGATATAAAAGTGATTAACTAAACGTTCTAAACCAACAGTAATATAGGTTATTTCGTAAATCATATGGCCATTGAGGTTAAAGTGGAAAAATGAAATAACAACAACAACCACAACAATAATAATAAAAATGGTGATGTGAGCAGGAAATCCAGGAAGACTAAAGTTTTGATGTGTTCCATTCACATGAATTTCTCTACATATTATGAAATTCTTTACACAAGATTATTCTTCCATCTACTTCATGCTAATTGACAATAAGACAGTACAAAAAATATTTTAGGCTGACGCACTGGAGGGCAACTAACTCCACTTAGTCCCCCTTTATATAATATAATCTAGCTCCTTAAAAGTAGAAGAGAACTAAGCGACAATCTAGTCCAAAGCGATGTTCAAATGTTTTAAAAAAGCTGTTACTATAGAATCGTCATTGAAATTCCGTTCTCTATGCGTGACTAGGAGTAAAACAAAAGAAACACGGACGACAAGGAATATCTCGGAAACGGATATCTCCACAACATGGACGATTTGTCACCCTCAGTGGTCTAGGGGTTACTTTTATGTAAGTGTGAGAAAAGGAATTTAACTTGTGGTATTAATTATGGCGTGGAAGCTTAGAGCTGGATTTGGAGTTACAGAGTTACAGATACTGATGTCAATTTTCCCATGTGTTTATCTTTTTAGATAATGCTCGCTTTTTGCCGTTGTCAGCTTTCTTGTTTTTCAGCTTTTTTAAAATAAAGCGAGTTCGTGCTTAAGAAATGTGGTCATCCTCCGTGGTCCAACGTTAATATGATAGCATCTAGTTCCCTAGGTTGGGGGATTCAAACTCGGCTGAGAGCGGTGGATTTTTTTTCAGGTGTAAAACTTTGGCATGGTTTACTTCGGAAGGGAAGTAATGCCGGTGGTCCCGTGTCTTATATTTACTGTACGTGAAATAACATCAAACCTGATAGAGTTACCTCTGAGCATAATTAAATAGCTGCTCACGCCAAATGTGAACTGGGATGCTGAGAACTCCCCGAATAAAACTCAATTTCAATTTCATGGAGGATTTTTTGAAATTTCTATTTTCCAAAAATGGCTCTAAAATTCTCATTATGGATATTTAAAAGGAAAATAAAATGTACACCTGAATTTCTTAGTAATAGACTCTGGAGTCCTCTTAATTCTGGATGACATTTACATAGATGGTAAAGCATGAGAGACACACAAAAAGTTATTACACAAAAACTGTAGATCTTGTTAAAACGCACAATTTACGTCGTATGCATTTTTTGTTCAGTTAACGATTTCCTTGTTATTTGTTTCAATTTTAAAATAAACTTTTCTCACATGCGAATGTCATTCCTGTGTGTTTTGTTTTACTTGTGGCAAGTAAAAGGGAACTGAACTTAAAGCACATAATAGCCAGCTTTGAAAATACACTATTGCTTTAGCGTAGTGCATTCCCTTATTTCTCTTCTAGTTATAGGGAAGTAATAAGAAAATTTCTGCCAATATTTACCTCCTTTAAAATGAAGTAGATAAAGTAATAAAAAAAACCAGGATGTGCTCACAATGTGGAAAAATATACAAAGGTCAAACCAAAGGAAATATCCACACATATATGAAAGAACACAGAAGTCATACACAAAATAAACATTTAGACAAATCGTCAATGTCAGCACATTTTTACTTTCTCTACACGTACTATGTACGTAGTGTATAGAGAAAGTATTGCACTCCACCCAAAAATTTTGATACAGAGATTTCACCGGAAATATATGTTTTAGGGTCTCCTGTAACAAAAAAAAAAATATTTTCAGAGAAAGGTCCATCCATGTGTGTATGTGTCCCTATATCCGTGTGTCCGCGTGTCTGTGACCACGTAACACAAAAACGAAAGTCGGTAAAATAGCAAAGTTGATATTTAAGTTTAATGTCATCCAGAGATGCGACACGAAGATTTTGAGAAAAATCCCCCACTCCAAACTACCCTTTACATGGAACTTTTTCTAACATTTTTATTTTCTCAGAAATGGTTCTAACGATTTTGATTGAAATTTCAAATATTAAAGATATTTACCTGACAAATAAAATGCATATCTTGAATTTTCTGGGAATAATCTCTGTACACCTCTTTATTCTGGATGAATTTTACGGAATTTTGTATAACTGCTAAACCGTAAGAAATGGAGAAAAACTGACGACACAAAAATGTAGAACACGTTAAAACACACACTTTATGTTATATCATTTTGTTTCTTGGAGTTGATCGTTTTTTTTAGATATTCCTTGTTTTTGGTTTCAGCTTTAAAAAACTACTTTTCTCATATAATATTTGTCATCTCCTATCCATACAAATAAAGAAACTTCAGTCACATAACAACCAGCTTTTAACTATGACTTTAACCTATGGTACTCCCTTATTTCTCTTCTACTTACAAGGAAGCAAATAATAAGACTATTTCTGCTGATTTTTTCTCGATTAGATTGAAGTAAATAGAAGCATAAGCTTTTTAACAATAGCTTGTTGCAGAGATGTAGAGAAAGTCATGTGAATGGAACACATCAGATTTTTGGGATACAAATTCTGAAATTAACTGGGACGTATCTATCTTTGAACGGCATCAGAGTTGACAACGTGAGAAAACATTTCCGTACACACATTGAAACAAGAATTAATGAACGCGCGCACTCACCCACACACATACACACACACACAGAAGCTAGAGAAAACTCGCCAAAATGGCGCTTTGTCCACCACAAACCCCACATGCCCATTACATGGCGAGTAGATCTAACCACTTTAAAGGTTCTCAGTGATGAGGCATTTGTCTGTCTGTGAAGATATATTTGACTTCTTGGGAAGCCTCCTTTCAGCAGCCCAACATGCACTTTTGTTTCTTTAGCTCAGTTGCTGTAAAGAAGTTCCTAGTTGAGAAAATTATAAGTTTTGGAAAAATCCTTGGAAATAGCTAACTTCACGAAAAATGCGTTTGAGTTTACTTGTGAGGTAAGATTTCATCTATGACAAAGGTTTACCAGTTATGCAAAAGTTATACAGAGAGAAGAAAACTTCAGAGGTTTTCCCAAAAATTTCAAGCCTTTCCCACGTAAAGGGTAATTTGCGGTTGAGGTGTTTTCTTCAAAATCGTTCTCGCATCAATGAAGGATACCGAAATTTAATAGCGAGTTTGGTACTGAACCATGTTTTCGTTTTTGAGTTATGCTCTTTACAATCACACGGCACACAGATGCTTCTCAAAATTCTGTTTCGATTCAGGTGGTCTCAGAAGGTATATTTTTGGTGAAATCTCGGTATTCGAATTTTGAGTGGAACATTTCCCCTATTTATTATACGTAGTGGAGAAACCAATAAATGCTAAGAAATGAAGGAAGCTTTCCTCATTGGAAATAATAGTCTAGTGTAACTATGAGGAATAAGAACCTCCATGATAATGGGGCTTTTTCCTTCAGAACTGATGTCACTTTATATTTATTAAGCGATGAAAGTGTATTGTGAATATTTATGCATTATTTGCATTACTTGCCTTCAATTATTATATAACAGTAATGAGATCTTTCCCTTAAATTTTAATAGTAACATTATTACTTTCTGTAGCCCACCTTACATAGTAGGAAGATAAAGTATTGTATTCCACACAAAATTTCGAGACTTCATCGGAAATGTATCTTTTAAAATTCCCTGAATACAAAAAAGAACACTTTTAGAAAAAGATCAGTGTGCGCGCGCGCGTGTGTCTTTATGTCTATCTGTCTGTCTGCCTGTGGACATATAACTCAAAAACAAATTTGGTATCTATTTAAGTTTAGTATCTCCTAAGAATGCGATACGAAGAATTTCAGGAAAATCCTCCCAGCCAAAATTAGCCTTTACATGGAAACATTTTAAAACATTTTGATTTTCTCAAAAATGGCTCTATCGATTTTGAGTAAAACTACGTATATTAAGAGTATTTACCTGAAAAATTAAATGTATATCTTGAATTTTTGGGATTAACGTATGTAGATCTCTTCATTTTGGTGAAGTTTGCATTGTGAAAAGTCGATAGGGATAGACAAAACTTACAACACAAAAATGTAGATCTCGTTAAAATACACCATTAATGTCATATACAGGTTTTTGTGGCGTTGATGGTTTTGCTGTTATTCATTTCAATTTTAAACATGTAACTTCTCTCGTTTGTTTTAACGGTGGTCATTCAAAGCGAATTGAACTTCAATTGTTCACATAGCGGCTGAATAATCTTTTGTAAGAATAGTTTGTTTGCAGAACAGTTAGAGAAAGTCATGGAGCATGTAAGATAATTTTTGTTTCCTCTTGGCTCATTAAATATGGAAATAATATCTTATTAGCAAAGACAGTGTCCAATTTTAGTTTAATTCGAATCACGAAAGCATGCAGCTTTGCAGAAGCTAAGTGGAATTTTAAGTGTCCTTGCGGTCTAAATTCCTGATGTTCAGACAACTTCTCTACCTGAGCTGTTCAGCGGGCAATCTAAACTACAGGCACATGCAGCGATAGGTACATTCCTTCAAGTGATGTAAGATAATAGAACAAGTCTTTAGGTGATATGACACCAGGAATCGGGTCTTATTGAAACAAAATCTGATGTGTGGCATTTAATTGAATTTCCCTTTATTCCTAACAAAATGTACCTACAAACCCTTAAAATGTTATGTACTTCAAGCTAATGGACATAAATATAAGCAGAAATAATTTACCATATTCCCTTGGAAATACAAAAGGATAGGAGAATAGGTTAGGCTATAGCGATAGGAAAATCTTTTAATGCAGGGTCGCTTTGTGATTATGTTCAAAGTTCTAAATCTTTGCAGTGCCAGAATAAAAAAACAGGAACGAATAACGATTTGCTATTTCAAAAAAGAAAAACTATTGCAAAACTGAAAGCAATAACAACAAATAAACGGGAAACGGTTAACTGCACAAAAATGTATCTGACCTAAATTTTTTCAACGAGATCTGCAACTTTTATAAAGCAAGATTTTGTATACCTCTTACGTTTTACGAGTTATGCAACATTAATTTAGAAGTAAGAGGACTTCACACAATTATTCTGAACATTCAAGATATATACTCCATTTGTGTGGGAAATGTATAGTATTTTAATAAAAAATACAATTTTTGAGAAAAACAAAAATTTAGAAAATCTTCAATGTAGAGGAAACTTTTGGATATTGGGGTTTTCCTGAAATCTTTGTGTTGCATCCCTGGATGATACTGATTTAAAATACCAAGTTTGGTATTGATAAAAATTTTGTTTTTGAATTATACTGTTCACAGTTTTTCGTTTTTTTAAAAAAAATATCTATTTGTATTTAGGGGTTCTCAAAACATGTATTTGGGGAAAATCTCCGTTCCCAATTTTTGGTGAAATACAATACCGTCGTTACATATGTACTATATACGTTGGATGTGTTAGAAAATGTAAAAATTAGAATACTTTCTGAAAAATATTCTTATGGTTGACTTTTAGAAACACTTCTTGCAAATGGTGCTATTTTTTGTTTGTATTTATTTACACATTGGAAGAGGAATATATTATGGCTTATATAAATGTTATTATACATGAATAGTAGTAATAGTAATTTTATTTTTAGTTATAGCAACAGCATTTATAGGTTACATAATGGAAACTAAAAGAATAATTTTTGTAAGTTAAAACCTTTTGCCGTTATTGTTTCATAGTCATTCTATAAACGTCACAGAGTGCATTAGTTTTAGTCTTCATCACGATACATCTTTATGAATGTAGTTAATTGCCTAAGTTCTGCAGAATTTAATTGTTAACATTTGAAAACTCCTCAGTAATTCCAAAGGACACAAACAACATAAATGTTATAGAATTAATACTTTTCTAGAATCATCTAAAAAACTTTATGCCATAAAGATAATGCAAATTTCTTAATAACAAGTTGACATAAGGGAACCGTCAGTTCATAACAAGCTAAAGTTAACAAACCTGTGTTCCATTCACATGTCTTTCTCTTTATCTCTGTAACAAATTATTGCTAAAAAGCTTATTCTTCTATTTAGTTCATGATAATCGAGATAAACATTAGCAGAATGTCTTATTACTTGCTTCCTTGTAAGTAGAAGGGAAATAAGGGAATACACTACTAGGCTAAAGCAATAATCTTGTCCTTTAAAAGCCGGTCGTATGTGACACAATTCAAATTCCAATCTCTTTGTTTGTCAGGAATAAACAAACGGGAAACAAGAAAAAAAGATATCTTCCCGTTTGAGAAAAGTTTAAGTGGCTTAAGATTAAAACCAATAATCCGGAATATCTCGAAAACGGCTAAATCTACAAAAAAATGTATGTGTTATAAATTGTGTATTTTAGTGAAATCTACATTTTTGTGTAGTATGTTTTTGTATATCCCTTACGGTTTGCCAGTTATATAAAAGTTATCCAGAATGAAGAGGTCTTCAGAGGCTATTCCCAGGAAATTCAAGCTATAAATTTCATTTTTCATAAATATTAGGTCTTTTAATAACATAGTCTGAGCCATTTTTGAGAAAATCAAAAAAAAAAAAATTAAAAAATGTTACATGTTAAGGGTAGTTTGAGGTAGGGGGATTTTCTTGAAAATCTTCGCAGATTAATCCGGAATATCTCGAAAATGGCTAACTCTACAAAAAAGCTGTATATGTCATAAATTGAGTGTTGTATAAAATCTACATTTCCATGTAGTAAGTTTTTGTATATCTTATACGGTTTGCCAGTTATGTAAAAAATAATCCAGAATGAAGAGGTCTTCAGAGACTATTCCCAGAAAATCCAAGATATGCATTTCGTTTGTCATAAAAATACCTTATACATAAGGCATTATAATAATATCGTTAGAGCAATTTTTGAGAAAATTAAACATTTCGAAAAATGTTCCATGTAAATTGAAAATCTTCGTGTCGTATCCTTGGAAGATACCAGTACTTAAGTTTGGAGCTTAACGGTATTTTCGTTTTTGAGCTTTGCTCCACCGACTCTCAAACACAGGCGCGCGCGCACACACACACACACACACACACACACACTCACACACACAGATGTAAACAAACTCGGGCCTTTGTCTAAAAATGTTTTTTGTTTGTTTAGGATCCCAAAACATGTATTTCTCGGTATCGAATTTTTGTATGCATTACAATATCATATGTATACACTATGTACACAATACTTACAGAGAAAGTGTTACACTTATAGGCAACCTCTACTTATTGTTATATGCTCTTCTTCCAGAAGCTTATGCTAATTAAGGCAAATATGAATAGAAATTGTTCTATTGCAAATTTTCTGGTAAGCACAGATGGAATAAGGGATTACACAAGGATAAATCTGATGTGTCCCATTCATATGACTTTCTCTATTTTTCTGGTACAAATTATTATTAAAAGGCATGTTCTTCTATTTACTTCGTGATAATCGAGAAAAGTAACAAAAATGATGTTATTACTTACTTCCATGTAAGTAGAGAGGGCAGAGAGCACGTCGTTGCCATATTTTGAAAAGACATTCAGGCGAAACTCCTCAAACATCATAGGATATGCGTGCAGGTCACCTTTATTAGTGCTTCGGCAGACTTTGACGGCAGAGCGATACGTCACAGACATTCTGCGTCCGCGCTCCTATCCCTTATGGCACAGCACCCTGAGACAGTGTTCCAACAAGATAATGCACGCCCACTCACAGCACGTGTGTCAGGCGTCCCCAACAGAGCGTACGCTCGGGCGGCAGTAAAAGCCCTCAAGCCCTGACAGTCCGGTTGCGGGCATGAAATGAAGGTGCTACAGTGGCGGAACAAGATTGTGTAAATTAACTTACACTTTCACTGTGATTACATAATAATGGTTGCAGTATTTTATACACTTTAATGCTGATAGCTAATATAATACAAAATAAAATCTAATGGGCAGGAAATTCAATTAATTAAATACAAACACTCGTATAAAACTAATAAACTAAATAAATAATGTTGTTCTTGTTGGTACTATGAAATTCAATGAAGTAAACAATACAAATAAACATAATATTCTTCAAATAAATATCTATTAAAACTATTCTTTCTTAGCCATCAGACAATCGCCGTGATTTTTGCAGTTGTCAGTTTTCAACCAGCTGTTCAATATTGTTTGCGAGCTACACAATCGCAAACATGCTTTCAAGTATTCATCACTTAATTGGCTTCTGTGACGTGACATTGTAAACTCCATTAAGGTAAACAGTGATTCGCAATCATGGGTTGTCCCGAACATGCAGAAAATTCTTCCTGCCAGATTGTGGAGTTTAGGAAATCTTTCGCTTCTCTGTAGATGACATGTTGTGCAGTGTCAGTTATATCATTGGTCTCATCTATTGCAAGAGAAAACGCAACGAATGCTGTAGTTATGTCAGACAACTGACTCCAAATATCGTCTCAAGGTCCTGCACACATGTTATCGTGGAGAAGGATAAACTGACTGATTGATAATCGTGTACATACTGTGGGTTCAATTCTTCAGCTGCATCAATTAAGTACTGTTTTACTATCTCACCCTCACTGAAGGATCGCCTGTTCCTGGTAATACGTGACACTATTTTGTAACTCACTCTAAAAACACTCTCACGAGTATTTACATCCTGTTCATTTTACTTTTCAGATCTGCAACAACACACGTGCGTTTAGTGTCTTTGTATTTATCATAATCATGTGCGTGACATAGCGAGTAATGCTGTTGCAAATTATATTTAGTTATTTTGCTTAGAAGTTTTCTTTCAATTCTGCTCGAAACATCACAGGTGTGGGCGATCGTCTTCCCAACGCGGAAGTACTAGCCCCGTAAGTATGAATGAATGAATGAATAAATGAATAAATAAGTGTATTTATTAACATAGCAATATCATACACAGAATTTCAACAGTCGCACGGGTCCACAGACCGTACGTGCTTTTGTAATACATATTACAATCAATATTAAAACAACAAACACAACAAAGAATTAAAAGAGTAAACACGAAAATAAAAAGACAAAGGAAATACACAGTCAAAAGCAATATTAAACACAGTAAAATTAAGAGTGAATCCGAAAATAAAGATACAAAAATATTCAAATATAGCAATTTAAATTTACAGCACAGAGTACACCTTCATAAATGCACCCTCTTATAATAGATAATTACACTTAAAAGACATATATACACATAATATATACAACCCTAGCACAACAGTGACCTAAATATGACATAATATATATGTATGTAGAACATTGTAGTCACTTTTGTTTAGTTGATCTTATCCCCCCCCCCTTCTCTATTGGCAGCCTCCTCAGATCTCAGCTGTCTTGCCTTAAGTATAAATTTATCTAGCCCGTCCATATTTTCCGTGCCTGCCAGTAGCGTCCAACATGCTTCTATCCCTACATTCGCAGTGGTAAAAAATCGCGGCAAATATTTTTCCCGCCATTCCTCCGTACCCCTACATCTTGCCAAGATGTGAGTCCACGACTCTTCCTCCTCGCAAATGGGACAGATTCTCGTACCATTCTCGTCAGAAATTTTCGTGCTCCTCCATGCTCCTAGTCTAATCCACGCGAGCCCTTCTCTAATGAGTTTGGTACCTGTTTTGATGTATTGCTCCATACCCCACTCCGATTTCAGCCCAGACTGTACTTCTAATGACACCTTCTCTGTGCATTACGCAATCATTTGCTGTCTGTCAATATCACAGAGACGTTTCTTAATTTTTCTCCAAATACTTCGCCTGTTTTCCTGCCCCGCCATCCAAATGTCTCCCATCCCAATGGTTTCCAACCCTTTCTTTAATTTTGATGCCCACGTCAAATTACCTTCCATTCGCAACTGTTCACGGTAGCAGACTGCCCTAATTAGAGATTGGTTTCCGTGAATGATTCTCATCCAATATTTAACTGCTCTGATTTTGCACTCTATCGTTTCACTATGTGCCCCGAATTCCCTCATTATTCCGCAGTTTGCCGTACCCCTCCCTACACCCAGAATTCCTTTCAAAAATTGGGTCCTCACTTGATCCAGATTTCCTGTTTGTTTCCACCCCCATATTTCTCCTCCGTATGTCATCGTGGATCTAACTGTCGCTCCGTATACTTTCCATTAAGGTTATGGAGATATTCGGAATTCTGCAGCGTATCTGGAGAGGTTCCGCCGCTTTCACCCTTGCCTTGTGTTTCGCAATGTCAATGTGTTTTGTCCATTTTCCGTTCATTGTAAATGTGAGTCCTAAGTACACAAAAGATTTAACATTGTCCAGTATCTGTCCTGCATATGTCCAAGTCTCCTCCCTGGTATAAACACAACCCTTTTTGAAAGTCATTGCCTTAGTCTTATTCACATTAACTGTAAGTAGCCATTCATCGCAATAGTTCTTAAGTTTGTCCAGTCCTCGTTGCAATCCGTTTACTGTCGTAGAGCACAATACTAAATCGTCCGGTTTTATAAAAGTGTTGGGATCTGCAAATCCGCTACTACTGGCGCTTGAATATTCTCTGCTATCATTGTATCAGTAATATCATCCACAAAGAGATTAAATAGCAAGGGAGATAAAATACCACCCTGCCTCACTCCCCTATAGTTTCGGCAGCTCTCGGACACTCTGTTTCTGTCGTACTTCACACAGAATTCGACACGTTGATACATTGCCTGCAATGCTCTAACCATTTTACTTGATAACCCCTTTCTGCCTAGTTTGTACCATAATGCATTTCGATTGACAGAGTCAAATGCCTTCTTAAAGTCCACAAAAGCACAATGAAGCTTTCCCCGCTTAACTAACAGTTGCTTCGTCCTTAAAGTGTCTAATATAAAAGCGGCATCTATGGTACTGTGTCCTTCTCTGAAACCCATTTGAAATTTTGAAAGTTTGCCAAATTTAGATTCCCAGTCCTTTATTCGGTTATATAACACTCTACAATAAATTTTCTCCATAATTGGCAAAAGAGTAACCCCCCCCTATAGTTACCGGATTTCCAATAGTTCCCTTCCCTTTATAAATGGGATGAATAATGCCCTTTCTCCAACAGGTAGGGTAATTCCCCTCCATAAACAATCTGTTACATATCTGGAGCAAACTCCTACCAAACTCATTAACATTGGCTGCGGCTTTAAAAACTTCCGGGGGCAGCCCATCACAGTGCCAATATGTAGCGTTACACTGCCACTGCACGGATATACTGTATAACTGTGCGGCCCGCAGTGAGTGTAATGTTCAGCCCCGTGCGCCCTCAAGCGACCTTGACTCGATTTGGGGATACCTGGCCTAGAGCATGTTGAGGTCCTCCAGTGGCCAGCAAGATCTCCGTCATTGAGCACGTATAAGATGACATTGGAAGGGGACTCCGTCACAGTGCCAACCTGCGGGATCTGGAGGGACTGCTGTGGACAAACGTGTCTCAGAAGAGGATCCATAGGCTGTTTGACACCATTCCGAACCCCATAAGAGTATGCACTGCGGCCAGAGGGTGTGCGACATCCCACTGACCTGGCACCCACCTGTAACTGCCAACGGCCGTAATTCTTTCATCCCATATTGTTATAAAGGTACATGGTGTTCCATCATATGTAATTTCATTCACTTTGTCAGACAGCGTATTTCCGATATCGAATTTTTGGGTACATTATCAATCCTTCTCTATACACTATGTACATAGTACGTACAGAGACACTAAAAATGTTTTTTTTCGGACTCAGGGGACCCCAAAACATATATTTCCGATGGAAGCTCTACATGAAATTTTTGGGTGGAACACAATATTTTCTCTATCCACTAGAGGACTAGAGAAAGTAAAAATCGATACATAAATATTTTAAGATAGCTATGGCTGATCTTTAATTATAGACTTGAAATTTTCTTCTATTTGTATGACTAAGATGAAAAAATACACAAATAAAACAAATGGCGATTTCTCATTTGAGAAATGTTTAAATAGGAACATTTAATTAAAAGCAAGGAAGTCTTGCGAAATCTTTAATCTCACAAAATTTAAACTGCATGTGACATAACTTATGCGGACATATTTGTGTCCTATCGACATTCGCTTGTTTTTAGTCTATCCCTAGTGGTTTAACAGTTATGGAAAGTTCCTCAAGAATGGTGTAGAGGGCTTCAAAGCTTATACTCAGAAAATTTAAAATATGTATGCTATTTGTGATGGAAATATGTTTAATATATGTATTTTAATCAACATCTCTAGAGCTGTTTTTGAGAAACTTGACAATTCCGAAAGAAATATTCCACTTAAAGGGAGTTTTGGTTGTGGGAATTTTTCTAAAAAATCTTTTGTGTCTTGAAATATACTAAATACCAAATTTGGTATTTAACCAGTTTTTCGTTTTTTAATTATGTTTACAGACGTCAGACACGCACAAGCAGAATGGGCTGTATCTAAAAATGCATTTTTTATGTCAGGGGTCACAAAATAAGTATATCCGGTGAAATCTCAGATTCGAATTTTCGTAGAGAAAGTAAATGCGGCGGAGGCGTTGAGCCTTTCGCATTCATTGAGAGGTTTAACGGGACTCTTTCAAGTTAAAACCAGTACTAGCTTGAAACCATTAACAGAGGATTAACAGTTTCTCATTAACCGGTTTTAGTTTGCAAACGTTAACGCTAACTGAGGATTAAAAGTTTCTCGCTGACAGGTTTAAACTTGAAAAATCCCCTTTAAGTTCTGCAGTTCTTTTAATACAAGAATGGGTATCTGCAGATGTGAAATATGGGAAAGTTGGGCTACCGGAATGCATTTAGCAAGAGAAAACAATCAATAAAGATAATAAAAACATCTGATTTGTTGCAGTCACATTGCTTGCTGTACGTATTTGCAAGAAACCATTCTTGCATTCTCAAACATTAGCTAGGTAAACTGCAGAAATTACCTTATTAGTACGTTCGTTGTAGTTACAAGAGAAATAATGTATTACACTAGACTAAACCAATAGCCAATTTTTTTAAAAGCTATCGCTATGTGATGTGAAAGAAGCTCCTTCCTCTTTGCATGGCCACAGAAAGAAAAGTGAATAACGACCTCCCATCTGAGAAAACTCCAAATATTGGAATTTTATATACAGTAAGCTGTACAAAAATGTATATGAAATAAATGTGTTTTAAAGAGCTACAGTTTTTGTATAGCAAATTTTATCATCTCTTACGATTTATAGTTATGAAAAAGTGATTCAGAACCAAGGAGACTACAGAGGCTATTCTCAAAAAATTGAAAATAAAAATTATATTTTTGTTGAAAGAATCTTTGATATTCGGTAGCTGAATCAAAATTGTTAAAATCAAAATCAAAATTTTCAAAAAGTTTTCAATGTCATCAGTAGTTTCGAGTGGGGAAATATTTCTGAAAATCTTCGTTTCTTGGAAGATACTAAATACCAAGTTTGGTGGTTAACACACAAAATTGTATTTTGGATCCAGAGTCCTAAAAACGTATTGTCGTGAAATATTGGTATTGAATTTTGGTTGAGAGAGTAACCTCTCTTTAAATGACGAGGCAGAGGACCCCATTTTATCCATCTTACATACTGGCGGAGACGTTGAGCGGGTCGCGAAGAATTGATTTCGAAATATCAAGATTTGGCTCTGCTAGTGTTCTTTATGGTGCAGAAACCTGGAGTTTAACAACTAATATGGAAAGAAGAATCGATGCAGCAGATATGTTTACTGATTGAAGGATCACGACATTCGAGATCAATTTATATGATATGTAGAGAAGATATAGAGAAAAAATACGAAACGTGAGCGTTGACACTTATGGGAGATTGTCTTATTTCTGGAGACACTTATGAATATAAACCCCATAGGAGAAGGAACACCATACTAGGAAGAGATAGAAGGGTCAGTTCGGAATTACTTGGTCTCGGAACAGAGAACCGTCTAAGCCGAATTACATATGATGCTATTATTATTATTATTATTATTATTATTATTATTATTATTGTATTTATTTAATTTTTGTTCCTTAACGTCCTTTAACTGGTTGGTCATATCGGACAGTGAATGAAATTGGTGAAATCATGCTCAAATGATCTCGGGGTCCATAGAGCTTAAAGTTGCTTGACATTCATCTTCTAAGGATAAATCCTTATCTGGGTAACTCACCCTAAGCGAGATTCGAACACGCGACCTGCTGATTGTGAGGCAGACACGCTCCATCAAACCACCCAGGCCGGCTACTATTATTATTATTATTATTATCATTTAATTGAAGTTTTTTTCCCTCTGTACATCTATATCAGGTGGCCCAATTTGATGTGTGCAGTTATCCTTTCCTGCGTTAAAAGAATTGCAGAACTCAACGAGGCTATATCAAGTAAAAACCGGTAAAGTTTCCGGTGCGGTATTCCTTTTTCCTTTTTTTCGCTCCAGTTTCCGTACATTTCCTTTGTTGACCTATATTTGTTTTACAGTTTGTTTTGTGCTTTACAAATACACATACATATACACACGAAGCACCAAAGCACTTTAGCGAGCGCGACTAAGAGGTGTTACCTAACCCTTTTATATATCAGCTAGATGGTGAGCCAGTCACGCTCGTTGAGAGGGGTGAATCGAAAGGTCCCTCTCACCAGTTCCCCACTGACCCCGTTCAGTTCTGCATGAAGTTCTGTACGCGTCAAATAAGGGTAGTTGCGCCACCTGGTATTAAGCACAGGCAGTACTGTAATGTAGTTTTCCAAAGTTGAGATTTTACGGATTTACACGTTTTGAGATTCCCTATATACCCCAAATAAGCATAATCACCAAAAGTTCTCGAGCGTGAGTGAACTGCACAACTCAAAATGTCAACTAATTAATTACAATAATTACAGTGTTAAAATAATCGCATTTTCATTTCTGATTTCGTTTTCCAAACGAATTGAGGAAATAATTTGATATGCAATTTTCAATTCTTATATGGAGTTAAAAAGAGACAAAAGCAGTGAGTGCATTGTTGATGTTTGATTCTGCTCATTATGAAGATAATTAAATATAAATGTATACATATACTTTTATAAAATTAGCATTTTTGATAATCAGGAAATGGGTACTATCTCCAACAAATAATAATAAAAGCCTTTAAGAGACATTTGTAAGTGCAGTAGAAGTTATACTTCTAAATTATCATCTACGGAAAAATGGATTAAAAGGTGCTATTACGAGGTACGTCCAGAAAGTAAGTTCCGTTTCAATTTATCTCCGCTGCAGCGCTACCATCGCAGTTCCGCACATGCGCGGTAGACGCTCTGTATCAAGGAGAAGAAACGTGCGCCATTTTGAAATCGCTGTCAGCCACATACGCTTTGTTGTGCTTGTTTACAATGTCGGTGTTGATTGAAAATCCCGCCGCTTGTGAAATCAGATCTCTGATGCGTTTTCTGAATGCTAGGAAAGTGAAACCATTTGAAATGTATCGGCAAATTTGCGAAGTTTACGGACAAGATGCGATGAGTGATTCAGATGGGTCCGACAGTTCAATGAAGGACGTAGTGAAGTGCAAGATGAAGAACGAAGTGGGCGTCCATCTTTGGTTACAGAAGAACTGGTTTACGCGATTGATGACAAGATCCAGGAAAACCGCAAGTTTACAATTAGTGCTCTCGCTATGGACTTTCCCCAAAGCTCACGATCACTAATTCATGAAATTGTTACCGAAAAACTGAAATTTCGTAAACTTTGCTCACATTGGGCACCAAAGATTCTTACTGAGCAACACAAAACATAACGAATGGGTAGTGCACTTCAGTTTTTAACCCGTTATGATGAAGACTGCGAAGAATTTCTGACACAGATAGTCACAGGAGATGAGACTTGGGTTTCTTACGACACCCCTGAAAGTAAGCGGAATGGAGGCACACTTCATGCCCAGCAAAGGTTAAGCCGAAACAAATCTTGACACCTCGAAAAATGATGTGCACAGTGTTCTGGGACTAGAAAGGCATCTTACTCATTGATTTCTTACCACGTGGTCAAACAATCAAAGCAGATGTTTATTGCGAGACACTTAGGAAATTGCGCCGCGCAATACAGAATAAGCGCCGAGGATTGCTGTCAAAAGGTGTTGTTTTTCTTCACGACAACGCACGACCACACACTGCAAATGTGACGAAAAACCTCCTACAGGGATTTGGCTGGGCCGTGTTTGACCATCCTCCGTACAGCCCTGACCTCGATCCTAGCGACTTTCATCTGTTCTTACATCTCAAGTCTTTCCTTGGTGGTCAACACCTCAACAATGACGAAGAGCTGAAAGAAAATGTTTCCAACTTTTTGAAGATACAGGCGGCAAACTTCTATGAAGAAGGTATACAAAAACTTGTGCCACGCTATGACAAATGCCGGCAAAATTTCGGCAGTTATGTGGAAAAGTAGTTTAAGGGTTGTAGAATTTTGTGCAATAAATAATTATTCTGTATCAGTACACAATTTAATTTTATTACCAAACGGAACTTACTTTCTGGACGTACCTCGTATTTTCAGTAATATTGGTAAGTAACTTTCCTTAACGCCACAAGCAAAATGTTTTTACTTATTGTTAAATGTCATTTATAAACTACAATTTATACCATATTACTTTTTCTAGACTTACTATGTACATAGTGTATAGAGAAGGTATTGCATTCCACCCAAAACTTCGATACGAAGATTTCACTGGAAATATATGTTATGGGTCTCCCTGAATAAAAAAAAAAGCGTTTTTGGAAAAAGGTTCGTCTGTGTGTTATATAAGTTTGGTATCTTCCAAGTTTGCGACACGAAGCTTTTCAAGAAAATCCCCCGTCCACCCTCAAATACCCTTTATATGGAAAAAAAATTTAAAAGTTTGATTTTCTAAAAAATGGATGCTACGATTTTGATTAAAATACCGTATATTAAAGATATTTACCTGACAAATAAAATGTATATCTTTAATTTTTTTGGGAATAGCCTCAAAAGACCCCTTTATTATGGATGGATTTTGCCAAATTTTGCTTAGTGCTAAAGCGGAAGAGACAGACGAGAACTTACTGCACGAAAAATGTAGAGCACTTTAAAACGCAACATTTATGTTATATACGTTATTTTCGTGGAGTTATCGTTTTTGAGATACTGCTTGTTATTGGTTTCAGCTTTAAAAACCTTACACTTTTCTCATACAGGAATTTGTCAACTCCTGTCCATACAACAAAGGAGCTTCAGTCACATAGCAACCAGCTTTTGACTATCACTTTAACTTGTGGTACTCCTTTATTTCGCTTCTAATTCAAGGAAGCAAGTAATAAGACTTTTTCTGCTAATTTTCCTCAATTAGAAGTAAATAAAAGCATAACCTTTTTAACAATAACTTGCTGCAGAGATGTAGAGAAATCTATGTGAATGGGAAACGTTAGATTTTTTAATACGGATTCTAGAACTAGCGTTACTGAACGTTAACTGCATAATGCGCTTGTGTTTTCTAACTGTTTACCTTTTAGTGATCGAGTGTTTTTGAAAATATGTAGCCCTTGGTCTGGAGATCTCTTAAAGTCCCCATTTGTGTGTTAAAGTTTTGCAATATATTACGCATTATTTTGGAAAATCAGCTTGTTTGTATTATTCATCCAATGATTGTATAATTCTTTTATGAACATTTTCCCTTTCGGCTAGCAACCGCCGGGTGATATTTTTTATAATTGGTTTCAATTGTCATAAAATTCTTCCCGCGGGCGCGTGGCTAATTGTGTTTAATGATTTCATTAATGTTTGAAAGAATTGCCCTGGATCCAGAGATTTATAAATACATACCTAACTTTTCATGTACTATCCCAAATGGTGACATATGCTTTAGGTTGTCTGCCACATATAATGCGATAAGTAGCAGTCGACAGTAATTAATCTTAGGATGGCGGATTGTACATAATTATGCTTTTAATTTATTTTACGGTATAGTACTTTCACCAATAAAATGAAAGTACGCGAGCAATTTCAACCTATTAAGCTTGTTTATTGCCATGAATTTATCACCAACAGATATTGCTTTGGACTTATAATCTTTTGTTTTATAACCCTCATAAAATTGCATTAACTGTTTCCTTGGTTGAGTGGTCAGCGAACCCACCCCGGGTTCGATTCCCGGCTGAAGTGGAGAATTATTATTTAACCGGAATCATTCTCTATCCCCCATAGAATCTGGAAGTTTGTATGCAAGAGTGAATGTGCGTGTGTATGAAGAAAATAAAATGATTAAAATAAAATAAAAAACAACGTAAGGGAACATACAATCAAAAAGTTGTTTCTTAAATCAAAGCCCCCCTTGTTCCTATAGATGTTGTAGGGGGCTATATAAATGAAACAATTTAAAAAATCTGATGTGTTCCATTCGCATGACTTTCTCTATATTTCTGTAACAAATTACTGTTAATAAGCTTATTTTTTGTTTATTTCATACTAATCTAGAAAGATTAGCAGAAATAGTCTTATTTCTTTCTTTATTGTAAGTAGAAGCGAAATAAGGGAGTATCATAGGTTAAAGTGAAAGCCAAAAGCTGGTTGCTATGTGATTGATATTCCTATCTTTGTATGGACAGGAGTTGACAAATTCCTGTATAAGAAAAGTATGTAATTCAAAGCTGAAACCAAGAAAAAGGAATATCTAAAAAAGGATCAACTCCACGAAAAAATGTACATAATACAAATTGTGTGTTTTAACGGGCTCTACAATTTTTGTGGGTTAAGTTTTTGTCCATCTCTTACGGTTTAGTAGTTATGCAAAAGTCATCCAGAATAAAGTAGTCTTCAGAGGCTATTCCCAGAAAATTCAAAATATACGTTTTATTTGTCAGGTAAATATCTTTAATATACGAAAATTTAATCAAAATCGTTAGAGCCATTTTTGAGAAAATAAAAATTTTCGAAAAACGTTCCATGTAAAGGGTAGCTTGGGGTGGGGGGATTTTTCTCAAAATCTTTGTGTTGCATCCCTGGAAAATACTAAACTTAAATACCAAGTTTGGTATTTTACCGACTTTTCGTTTTTGAGTTATCGTGTTCACAGACACATGGACACACTTACACACGGACACACGGACACACACACACACACACACACACACACACACACACGGACCTTTTTGTGAAAATGCTTTTTTACTTTCTCCATACGCACTATGTACATAGTGTACAGAGAAAGTATTGCACTCCACCAAAAAATCGATACCGTGATTTCACCGGAAATATATGTTTTAGGGTCCCCAATATCAAAAAAAGCATTTTCACAAAAAGGTCCGCGTGTGTGTGTGTGTGTGTGTCCGTGTGTCAGTGTGTCCGTGTGTCTGTGAACACAATAACTCAAAAAGGAAAGTCGGTAAAATACCAAAATTGGTATTTAAGTTTACTATCTTCCAGGAATGCGACACGAAGATTTTGAAAAAAAATCCCCTCACCCCCAACTACCCTTTACATGGAACTTTTTTCGAAAATTTTGATTTTCTCAAAAATGGCTCTAACGATTTTGATTAAAACTTCGGATATTAAACATATTTACCTGACAAATGAGATGTATATCTTGAATTTTCTGGGAATAGCCTCTGAAAAGTAGTTTATTCTGGATGAATTTTACTAAATTTTGAATGACTGCTAAACCGTAAAAGATCGACAAAAACTTACTACACAAAAAATGTAGAGCACTTTAAAACACACAATTTATGTTATATACATTTTTTTGGTGGAGTTCGTCGTTTTTGTGACATTCCTTATTTTTGGTTTCTGCTATGAAAAACGTATACTTTTCCCATACAGGAACTTTCAACTCCTATCCATATAAACAAAGGAACTTCATTGACATAGCAACCAGCTTTTGACTATCACTTTAACCTACAGTTGTCCCTTATTTCGCTTCTACTTACAAGGAAGCGAGTAATAAGACTATTTCTGTTAATTTTTTCTGATTAGCATAAAGTAAATAGAAGTATAAGCTTTTTAAGAATTATTTGTTGCAGGGATATAGAGAAAGTCATGTGAATGGTTCACATCAGATTTTTTTTTACTTCCTCTATACGCACTATGTACATAGTGTATAGAGAAGGTATTGCACTCCTTCCAAAAATTCGATACCGAGATTTCACCGGAAATATATGTTTTAGGGTCCCCAATATCCAAAAAATCTGATGTGTACCATTCACATGACTTTCTCCAAACTAAACTTAAATACCAAGTTTGGTATTTTACCGACTTTTCGTTTTTGAGTTATCGTGTTCACGGACACACGGACACACGGACACACACGGACCTTTTTGTGAAAATGCTTTTTTTTGGATATTGGGGGCCCTAAAACATACAATTCCGGTGAAATCTCGGTATGGAATTTCTGGTGGATTGCTATACTTTCTCTATACACTATGTACATAGTGCGTATGGAGAAAGTAAAAACAAACAAGAACGTACAGAAACATATGGTCGAGTTGTTTCTTAAATCAAAGCCCCCCTTGTTCCTATAGATGTTGTGGGGGGCTATATAAATGAAACAGTTCAAAAAAATTGCATTGGCTGTTTGTAGCCAATTATCAAGTACCTAATAAATATGAACGTACAATACCTTTATATTCTAAATAGCCTTATTTGGTATTCCTTGGTCCTCAATTATGCTTAAGTTATCTTTCTTTTACCGCATATCCGCTGAAATCGGAATTTGTTTCAAAGAGATGAAAGTTAGCGTAAATATTTGATTCTATTGTTCATAATAGTAGTTATGTTTTATTTAACAACAGTTTGTTTTAAAACACTCACTGCGGTTTTAAATTTCTTTAAATAAATATAATATTAAACTCTTATTGGCAAATTTACAAATAACACCTAATGAGTTTCATTCACCTGATTTTCTCTACGTATATTTTAAACACTATTCTTGTAAAAGCCCATTATTGTATGAACTCCATGTTAATGGAGACACAAATTAGCAGAATGGTCTTACTACTTATATCCCTATAAGCACATGAGAAATACGGAAACACGTTAAGTTACAGCGATAGTAAAATCTTTTAAACGCTGGCTACTATGCGATTCAAATTCGGTTCTCTTCAGTAAAACAAAGGAAACAGGAATTAAAAAGTTTGAGAAAAGTTAAAGATCATTGAAATTGAAACCAAAATAAGGAATATCTCAGAAATAGTTAAATTCACAAAAATTCACAAAATGTTTGTTTTAACGAGATCTAAATTTTTGTGTACTAGGTATTTTTCTGTCTCTAATGGTTTACCAATTATGCAAAAGTCATCAAGAATAAAAAGGACAGTAGAGGATATTCTCAAAAAATTTAAGATATACATTCGGTTTGTCATGAAAATATTTTTAACATAGTATGGTATTTTAATAAAAATAGCAATTTTTGATTGAATTAAAAATTTTGTAAATATTTTCACTTAAAGAGTAGTTTGGTATAGGACATCTTTCTTGAAAATTTTCGTGTCGCATCTTAGAGAGATGTTGAACTTAATTATCAAATCTAAATAAACCCACATGCACACATATTTGGAACATTTTTATTTTTTGGATATAGTGGGATCTAAAATCTTTATTTTCAGAGTAGTTCTGGTATAGGATTTTTGAGTGGAATCTCAGATCTTCTTTTGTACTATGTACTTACTAGAGAAAGGACATTTCCGAGAAATTATCACAGTTTAATATTTGAATTAGTGACTAGACAGACAATTCCTCATCTTCTTTAATTACAACACATATGGCTGCAAAAACAGTGGCCCATGTTGTAACGTGGCAGTTTAGGACACAAATAAAATCTATGGCTCTGTACTCTACAAACTCCACTCATCTTGCATAAAGCTTGAAGCGTGCTCTTTTGTTAACTTGAATTTCACTAAGAAAGCCTCTCATATAGTTTTAAAATAAAATCTACTCTGTAAAGCAATCTCTTGCCCTTCCAAAATGTCATTCGGGAGAGGTGTTCTTAATTCTAAATGTAAGGAAAACGTGAAAAGAATTGGCCAGGATGCAGTTACTAAATTAGCGAAATATTAAGATAAGTAACAAATATTCATATAAATTCTGAATTATAAATAATGCATTAAAATATCCAAAAATCTTAATGGCCATTATTCAATATGTAAATTACTAATACTTGAGATATAATCTGTGTAAGAATTAAAAGAAAATTAATATTACAATCTGAAAAAATCATGAAATTAAATTAATGTGAATATTATAAACCACATAAAAATGAATAAAGACACGCATAATTGCATGCAAATTGCTCACAAATTAACTTCAAACAACAATAAAATTCCAATGACATTTTCATGATAAAAATTAATATGAGAACAAAAGAAACTCTCCATTCGTACGCACTGAAGAACAAAACAGTATAAACAATATAACTACATGTAAATCTACAGTAAAATGGAATATAATGATCAATACAAAAAATTGAATCTTGCGATCGTAGCATGAAACTAAGGCATTTAAATATACAATCGTGGTTAACTTAAGTCACACAGCTCAGTCGTATAGACAATGACAGCTCGCAAACTAGCTCCACGGAACGCCATTTGCACATATAATTATATGAAATTGCAGCACTTTCTTAAGGAAATAAAGCTGTCGGTAAAGTTTCGTATTGCCTTATTTAAGAAAATTAAACATTTTCACAATAAATAAACATACAAATTGTAGCTGTACGTGGATGCAAAAAAAAAAAAAAAAAAAAAAAAAAACTAATTTGAAACGTTTAGCATGTTATAAGAAAATTTAGAATCGAGGGATCTTACGGCTACATGCCCTTAAAAGAGGCATCCTAAGAAACGATATAAAATCGAAAACATTACCAAAAAATCTGATGCGTTCCATTCATATTACTTTCTCTACATATCTGCATTAAATTATTGTTAAAAAAACTTCTGCTTCTATTTACTTCTTGCTAATCGAGAAAAAAATTGGCAAAAATAGTCTTATTACTTGCTTCCTTGTAACTAGGAGCCAAATAAGGGAGTACCATTGGTTAAAGTGATACTCAAAAGCTGGTTGCTATGTCACTGATGTTCCTTTGTTTGTATGGACAGGAATTGACAAATTCCTGTATGAGAAAAGTGTAAGTTTTTTAGAGGTGAATCCAAAAACAAGGAATATCTCAAAAATGATCAACTCCACGAAAAAAATGGATAGAACATAAATTGTGTGTTTCAACGTTCTCTACAAATTTTTGGTACGTTTTTGTTCATCTTTTACGGTTTAGCAGTTAGGCAAAATTCCGTAAAATTCATCCAGAATAAAGTAGTCTTTATAGGCTATTCCCAGAAATTTAAAGATATACATATTATTTGTCAGGTAAATATCTTTCTTATACGATAGTTTAATCAAAATCGTTACAGCCATTTTTGAGAAAATAAAAATTTTCGAAAAAATTCCATGTAAAGGGTAGTTTAGGGTGGGGGGATTTTTCTCAAAACCTTCTTGTCGCATTCCTGGAAGTTACTAAACTTAAATACCAAGTTTGGTGAAATCTCAGTATCGAATGTTTGGGTGGAGTGCAATACTTTCTCTATGCACTGTGTGCATAGTACGTGTAGAGAAAGTAAAATTATCCCAATTGTTGCAGATATCGGTGCACTGGAATCGTGTCTCCATCAGTAGGTGAACGTGTTCTCTCTCGCAGTTTCAGTTATGAGCAGCGAAGCAAACACGGTCATGTGACATTGATTTCATTTTTATTTTGTCTAAAAGCACTATACAGGCATTGACAACGTCTGTTTAAAGCAGTACAATAACCTCGTCATAATAAATTACAAAACAAAATCACAAAATTTATCATTAAAATATTCATGTATAGAATAAAAAGGATGTTTGACTAGCCATGTATATATTCTGGACTTAAAATTCTGCATGTTTAAACATTTAACACTATCAGGCAAGTTATTATACAACTTAATACCTAAGTACTTATAACTATTCTGAGATTTTGTTAGTCGATAATATGGAATGTTTACATTGGAGCTGTATCTGGTACTATAACTATGAATATCCATCCTCAAAATATGTCTATTGCGAGAGGCATGTATATATACTAAATTATCTAAAATATAAAGATTATAAATAGCTAAAGTGCCTAACTCAGTAAATAGGGGCCTGCATGGGGGTTATATAGGAACTTTTTTTAATTGTCCTAATAATTTTCTTTTGAAGACAAAAAAATGTCATTTAGTTTGTTGGCACCACCCCAAAGAATTAGGCCATATCTGATTACAGATTCAAAGAGAGCAAAATACATACTTCTTGCGTATTCAATTGGGATAGAATCTCTCAAATTACGAATTAAAATATAATCCTAGACAGTCTCTTTTTTAAATATTCAATATGGGTGGTCCACGATAATTGGTTATCAATATATACACCTAAGAATTCAATATTTGTCTGATACTGTAATGCTAAGTTGTCTGATATCCTTTTTAAAGTGAATAAAACAGTACTAATCTTGGATTTATTTAAAAATATACTATTAGCTTCAAACCATTCCGAAGCTTTAGACATTATGGCTTTATATTGATTATTCAATTCATTTGGGTCATTTCCATTTGATATAAAAGTAGTATCGTCTGCAAGCATTATGGTATCTGTAGGTATATTACTTGGTAAGTCATTAATCATTAGCTGCAATTAAAAACAGCAAAAGGCCCAAAACAGAACCCTGCGGGACATCACTTGCTATGTGGGACATAGATGAACATTCACCATTTACATAGAGCAATTGTTTTCTACCAAATAAATAGGATTTAATGAGATTCAACTGAGTATTTTGTATGCCATAATAGGAAAGCTTTTCTAATAAAATATTATGATCAATGCGATCAAAAGCCTTATTCAAGTCGCAAAAATTAGCTAATACATATTAGCTTTCAAATAAGGAATGTATTTTATCGAACAAACTTTGTATTGCTGCAGTAGTATTTATACTTTAGAAAAGCCATATTGATTTTTGTTAGACAAGTCAAAATTTTTGAAAAACGTATTTGCTCAAACATAATGTGCTCAAAACGTTTTCCAATAACAGGAATGAGAGATATTGGCCTATAATTTGCAGCTCCATATGCACTTCCTTTTTTATACACAGGAATTACTTTAGCAATTTTCAGACAATCAGCAAAAATTCCTTCTTGCAAACAAAGATTAACACAATGTGTAAGTGGGTAAAGAATTACACCAATAATCCTCTTTAAAAATTATTTGACAGATCACAAATATCAGTACTTCTATAACTTTTTAAATTAGATACAATTTCTAATATTTGATTGGCAGTAATGACTTTCCAGAAAAATACAGCATTTGCAGTTGCACAATTCTTTAAAGGTACATCATGTGTCGTCCTAGGTACATTAATTTTTGATTTAATACTTTCCACAGAATTTATAAAATGTTAGTTAAATTGCTGACGTAGCAGAGAGGAAGAGGGGACACACCTGCCGTAAAGCCACGATCGACTTGTCATTTGAAAAGAGAGAATCTTTGCTGACATGTTTTACCCTCTAAGGCACGCGTCTCTGTAGAAGACAATTATACTGCTTTTCATTTGACCCGAGTGGACTACACGAAGCCTTGTACTTAGTTCCTGGATTTTTTTGTGCTTCATTCACTCAAGTTCAATAGTGGGAATAAAATGTATCACTTCCTTGATATATGGCCTTCATATATCCTTAGGATCTAAAAGGAAAAGCGTAGGGTTCTATATCTGCATTCACATACAATATGCTGGGAGGTTTCAAGGTCCATCCGCATTTCCTGCAAAAGGTCTTGTTATAGCCCCATTATGTGTACTTCTCAGTCTGTTGTATTCAGTAAGACAGGCAAGAGCACTTTTGAGTCTAGTTCTGGTTCAAAAGAACTTAGTTTGCGCTTGGGCCAGGAATGAAATAATGTGTAGCGGTAGCTTGTCGGTTCCACAGTTCAATATGAGCCCTCGCAATAAACTAAATTATCCCATACTTGATTCATCTGAAAGACACACCACAGAAGGGCTCAGCTCCAAGGAACTTAAGGCTCAATTACATCTTTGCTTGCTTTTTTTGGTAGTGTTTAACGCCCGCTTTAACTACTTATGGCACCGCAAGCGGTGACACTGATGATACATGAATGAAGATGGAGCACCGGTGGAATGCCATGGCGGGGGAAACCGGAGAACCAGAGAAATCCCGCCCCACCACAAATCTCACATGCTGTCGCTTGGGATCTTTGCTTGCTTGTCTGCCATCTCATTACCTCAAACGCCCGTGTACCCAGGAACTCAAATCACGACAACACGAGTTTACCTAACATTCGTTGGCATTGCTACGCCAATTTGGATGACTTGTTGATAGCACAAGGATTTTCAAAACTGTCTGGCTTCTGAGCAGAGATACACACGATTTCGTCTGCCTGGCATGTTAATAATATACACAGCACAGTTAGGTTCACGTAAATTTCAACCTGGAAAACCGTTAACTGAAATAACAAGCCTGATCTTGGGAACCCCAGTCCTGCCCCGAGACAGGAGTATGACTCAGAGAAAATCCCGTCTCTGCACCCATCTGTACCCCGGAAGAAATTGCAACCGTATAAATTGGGCTTGGGTTAAATCTGGTTCCCATAAAATCCCTACTGTAAGTGCGGTAGAACACATCACCGGAAATATAGCATATTCAGATAGAGTCCCTTATGGAGTAGCTTAAAAATCCACCCCACTCTGTTATCCAGGATGATGCGCTCTTTCACACAAAGATATAAAGGAGGAAGGTCCACCAGAATCTCCAATTCCCAAATATATTTTTTATATTATTCTGCATCTAATAGGAAACAAATTAAATGGACTCAAAATTGGAGAAATACGGTATTTTAAGATTATTGTATTCATGGTGTAACTCATGTTTTAAAATGTCATAAACCTAAAATGACTAGATTTCCCATAATTTGAGCTTCTCTATGTCCTATGAGAGCAATAATTCCAATTTTCACATTGAATACAACACAGCCACCGGATCATCTGAAGATGCCAACCGTAGCCCTTGGCGAAACGTCGGGAACTTCAAGACCCAATGGACCACGGCCTACAAGCCCGGAAAAGTAATATAATTTCCAAACTTGGATCAAAGGAACCCTTTAAGGGCCAAATTAGCTCCAGGTTATAGCAAAATATTTAACACTTCATAGCTATAATTTATGAGATAAGGGTGATTCTGAATGAGATTTCAATGCAATATTCCAATTTGAAAGTAATTCAACAAAATAGTGTCCAGAATTAATGCCACTAGTAGCTTCCATCCAACAGTAAATACATTTAAACAAGACAAACTGGTTTTCGACTGATTGTGAATTGTGATTTAAACCAGTCTTTTCATTACAATAAACACTATCCGCATTACCAGGATTTGTATGAAATGTGGGAGTTTCTATTGTTTAAGTAGTAAATCACCAGCATGTAACACAATCTCCAAACTTGGAGGACTAGGATTCATAGTCGAGTTTTTCAAAGTTTTGACCTTTAATGAGGAAATTCTGAAGTTAAGATAAATCCTCTTTTACTTCCTCTAGCATGTATTTACACAGTAGCTAGAGAAGGTGCGGTATTTCATCCAAAAATTCGATGCCCAGATTTCATCGGGGAAATTTCTTTTGAGGTCCCCTGTAACAGAGAAAAGCATTTTTAGACAAAGGTCCATGAGCGTGTGTGTGTATGTATATCTGGGGACAGCACAGCTCGAAAACGAAAAGAGTATTAAATACCAAACTTGGTATTTATGTTTAGTATCTTCCAAGGATGCGACACGAAGATTTTCAAGAAATTTCCCCCACCACAAATTATTTTATATATGCTTTTTTTTTTAAATTTTGTTTTTTCTGAAAAATAACTCCAACGATTTTGATTAAAATAACGTATATTCTCTAGAAATAGCTTGAAGTTTGCATAACAATTAAACCGTAAGAGATAGACAAAAACTGTAGATCTCGTTAAAACACATAATTTATGTCATGTGCGTTTTTCTTGCAGGGTTTACCTTTTTGGAGATATTCGTGGTTATTGGTTTCAAATTTAAACTAGTTAACTTTTCTCAAACGGGGCCAATTGTTTTACATCAGCTTTTAAAAGGGTGTTGGCTAATGTGTTCCCTCATTTCCCTTCTACTTACAAGGAAGCAAGCAATAATTCTACTAATGTTTACCTCAATTACCATAATGTAGATAAAAGCATAGTGTTTTGTAAGAATAGTTTGTATTTGGAATAGATAGAGAAAGCTATGTGAATGGATCACATCAGACCTTTTCAACATTACTGAGATAGATCAAAGTAAGTCCTCGACACCCATTCTTAATGCTCAGAACGTTTTGAAAGTTTTCGAATGTAAGGACATAAAATATCCAAAACAATAAGGAAGACTAATACTAGAGCGGGAACAAAAAGGGACAGGTGGACGCGTTCATCTCCAGAAGATCCGTATTGCAGTGCATGAGAAGGGAATTAGCAAGGGCCTAAATCTGATGAAACTACAGTGAGGGTGTCAAAGGACTTGTTGATGCGACGTTAAACCTACACAAAGTGCCATACAGCAACTCACAAATTAAAGTATAATCCTACAACTGCCGCTGTATCCACCGCGCTACACAACAAAACACACAGTTTGTCCTGTCAATATAATCTGCCATTTTATAATCGGCAAGGTTGCATTGGATGAAACGGTTAATTCAGCTCGCATCCAATTCATTTTGTGCAAACGCAACTGTAAAGTGGTATCAACCATTACATTAAAAGCTTCACTTTGGCGACTACATACTGCGTACTTATTATTTTAAAATCAGCATGCAACACTCTGAACTTTGCGGCGGCTTTCTGTGGGAAGGGTTGAAGAAAGTTTTTAAGTTGGACAATTAGTCAAACTATGGCCCCAAACCTTCCATCCGCTGCAATAATATTTAATTTATAACTAAAACATCTGCTTATTCCAGTTGCATAGCTGAGTTTACAGTGTGATATGCCTCGGTGCAGCGAAGTATTTTATTTAATTTATTACTTTTTCTACACGTACTATATACATAGTGTATGGAGAAGGTATTGCACTCCACCCAAAAATTTGATACTGAGATTTCACCGGAAATATATGTTTTAGGGTCCCCTTTATCCAAAAAAAGCATTTTCAGAAAAATGTTCGTGTGTTTGTCCGTGTTTCTGTGAGCACGCTGACTCAAAAACGTAAAGTCCGTTAAATACCAAACTTGGTATTTAAGTTTAATAACGTCCAGGGATGCAACACGAATATTTTGAGAAAAAGTCCCCCCCACCCAAAACTATTCTTTACCTGGAACTTTTTTTGAACGTTTTTATTTTTTCAAAAATGGCTCTAACGATTTTGATTAAGATAATGTATATTAAAGATATTTACCTGACAAATAAATCATATATCTTGAATTTTCTGGGAATAGCTTCTAAAAACTACTTTATTCTGGATGAATTTTACGGAATTTTGCTACTAAACCGTAACAGATGGACAAAAAATGACCACACAAAAAAATGTAGAGCACGTTAAAACACAACATTTGTGTTACATACATTTTTTCGTGGGATTGATCGTTTTTGAGATATTCCTTGTTATTTTACAGCTTTAAAAAAACTTACACTTTTCTCATACAGGAATTTGTCAACTCCTGTCCATACAAACAAAGAAATTCAGTCGCGTTGCAACCAGCTTTTGGCTATCACTTTAATTTATGGTATTGCCTTATTTCGCTTCAACTTACGAGGAAGCATTTTCTTGATTAGCATGAAGTAAAGAGAAGCATAAGCTTTTTAACAAAGATGTAGAGAAAGTGATAGGAATGGAACACATCAGATTTTTTTTTTCCAACACGAGTTATTTTTCAGGGCGATTGGTTCGAAAACTGTCCTTGTGGAATAAGAACTATTGAAGGTGAATTGTACTTTTTAACTTTTATTGGATTTGTGACACTGAAGTCACAATAGCACAATATACATTTTTAAACACGTATTACTTACTTCGTACTTATATTCTTTACTATTTATCGAAGCAATCCTCTAGTAGGGTTATAATAATAGACGATAACTTGTGCAATTATAATTACTTATAATAACGCTCGTTGCTTTCTGCACCAGAAGCGACTAACTGCAATGGCGTCTCTCTAGCTTGTACAAAATCAACATTTCTCAACGTTTTTTTGTTTGTTTTTTTTTCGTTACTATGCCTAAACAATGAACATCTCCATATATTTGTTCCATTTTCTTTTAAATTTGTAGTTATTTTGGTAATTCAAATGTATTAAACTCTGTTTTAATTAATGTTCCTTTTTATAATTTTGGATTTTACACATCATTTCACGTATTTCCCCTTTAATTTTAAGGATTGCAATGAAACATATCTTAAAATATCAGCATTTGTACACAACTTGTGTCTCATTATTTCCATATATAATGCATTCACATGACAAAAATGGTAGATTTATGCCTATAAACTTTTACAATACCTTTTACTTATTCAATGGCTTTAGCTTTACTCTGGGCTTAAGAATTATTTGCATAACAACTTGAACGATGTATAAAATACATTTTTATACAACATAACCTGAAAGTAAATCTTTTAAGATAGTGCTCATGAAGGAAGAGCTTTAAGGGTTGAGTCTCGGCCGAGTGGTTTGATCACTTGTCTCTCACCAAGGCGGTCCGGGTTCGATCCCAAGCGACCTCATGTGAGATTTATGGCGGTCAAAGCGGTTTCCCCCGCCGCGGCCTTCCACTGGTGCTCCATCTTCATTGCATGTATCACCTGCGGTGCCACAAGTAGTAAAAGCGGGCGTTAAATACTACAAAAAAAGGGAACATGTATTTCCGGTGAAAACTCAGTATTTAATTTTGAGTGGAATACATACTTCTATTCCTACTATGTTCATTGTGCATACATGCCTGTATCAACATTGATATAATTATTTGATTTGATAAATTTATTTGTAATATATAACAAATACAATGCTTCAAAGGAAAAAATAACTAAGAAACCCACAGTAGGTAAGCCTGCAATAATTGTTAATGTGGGAACAAATCTAGATTATGTAATATACATGCTGATTCTCTGTCAAGCTCCGGTATCAAGAGAATGGAATGGGTTTGGAATATAAGGCAGAACGTTTTCTTTACCTGTCTTCATTTGTTTGTTTACCTGCACGTACTATATTTACCATCTAGATTGCACTAACAGCCCTCCACGTATAAATGAAGTCCCAATGGAAATTCTCCATTAGGATTTCCGTTTCAGTGCTTCTAATGTGGAATAACTGGGATCTGGATTTGCACAGCTGAATGCTGCAGCTCTTTATAAGTTATTCATGCCAATCTCCATGTGGACTGCAAGGTCTTAGGCTCTGCTAAACATTACATACATGTATAACTTTCTCCACCGTGTACGTACAAATGTATTCTACCCTAAAATCCAATGCCGAGAAAGCGCTGGAAATATACGCTTTGAGGTCCCTTGATTAAAAAGGCACTTTTACTTTCCCTAGCACGTATGTACATAGTGGATACAGATGGTATTAAATTCCACCTAAAATTATATACCGAGATTTCAACGGAAATACATGCTTTGAGGTCCACTGAAATAAAAAAAACATTTTTAGAAACATATTTGTGTGTGTCTGTATGTGTGTATGTATGTGTGTGTGTCATTAGTAGCACAGCTCAAACACGAAAATTCCGTTAAATACCAAACTTGATACTTAAGTTGAGTATCCACCAAGGATGCGATACTAAGATTATCAAAATAATCCCCCGACCTCAAATTATCCTTTACATGGAATATTTTTTTATTTCCTCAAAATATGCTATTACGATTTTGATTAAAATAATATGTTTAAGAAATTTTAAACGAAATGTACATCTTGAATGTTCTGGAAACAGCCACTAATGACCTCTCATTCTGGATGACTACTTTTGATTAACTTCTAATCAGTAAGAGATAGAAAAACACTTATCACATAAAAATAGATCTCGTTAAAGCACACAATTTATGTAATACACTTTTTTCTGTGGAGTTAACCTAGACAGTTAAGATATCCATTGTTGCTGGTTTTATTTATAAACTATATAAACTGTACACAGATGTGAAGCCATCCTTCGTTTCATATTCTTTTGTTTTGCTCCTGGCCAGGCAAAAAAAGAATCAAATTTCAATTTTTTACACAGTAATAGCTTTTAAAAGATTTTTCTATCACATTGGCCTAGTGTATTCTCTGATTTATCTTCTGCTTAAAACGAAGAAAGTAATAAGACAATTTCTACTAACGTTTATCTTGATTAGTATGATGTAGATAAATTAATACTGTTTTGTGAGAATAGTTTGTTTGCAAAAAGGTAGAGAAAGTCAAGTGAATGGAGCACATTAGCTTTTTGTGTTCGTATGAGTGTGTGTGTGTGCATCTTTGAAGGATATGACATTAACTACTCTTTATATGGACAATTTTTTGAAAAACTTGAATTTCTCAAAATGGCTTTAACGACTTTGATTAAAGTATTATATGTTTAAGATATAATTCTTGCAGTTTTATTGTTAATAACTAGCTGCCGTTCAAGGGCAAAGCATTTAAATCTATTATTGTTTTACGCCGGCGTGAAAGCCTTAGTAGCGTTATTGTTTAATAATCTTATTGTAATTTTGATAGTTTAAATAATTTTTATATACACATCTCAAGCTAAATGTACATCTTGAATTTTCTAGAAGCTATCTTCACTCTAGGTGAGGTTTGTATAACTATTAAACAAAACCCTGCTTAAAAAAATGTAGATCTCCTTAAAACACAACAATTATGTTATATACATTTTTTGTAAGTTAGCCATTTCCGAGTTATTTATTTTGTCATTTATATAGCCGCATTAGGTTCATATCAGGGGCTTTACTTTAGAAACAGCTGCTGGTGTTTAGCTCGCTGAACTGTAGGGTTTCTTAATGTTTCTTGTGTTTTCAGTTTTATATTAATAAAACACACAAGACTCTGTGGGAGATAGAACATTGTTGTAGTTCAAGAAATATTTAGCATCTCAGTCGGAAATCGAACCCAGAACCTGAGGATCAGAAGTACTTTTTTTCGTATTTGTTCCGTAATCGGCTTAACATCCCCGTATTTGTAGGACTGACCCTCCTAGGACATACAAGCCAATGCTAGGGGTCAGAAGCCTATCGGGGAGCCAACGGTACGAAACCACAAAATTGAGAGCCTGTTACGAAGGATCTGCCCGTAGCCAGGTATGAACATGAGAAAGTGGAGATATGAAATGTAAGCTAAATTGATTATTGGAAGGGTGATGATGGAGCAATTGGTGAAATGAGTGGCGGGGGAAACACGAGGACCCGCAGAAAAGCCGTCCTGACGCCGCTTCGTCCACCACGAATACTACATGCTGCCACTTGGGATTGAACCCGGGCCGCTTAGATGGAAGGCGAGCGGTCTAGCCACTCAGCCAGAGCGCCGCCAGAAGTCCTTTTTGTTGGTTTTGAAGTTTTCAACAATTAGACATTTGTCAAATAGTAGTCGTTATTTACTTTTTTCATCCGAAAAAGGGAAGGCATTTTTAATTCCATCATGCCATAATCATCTATAAAATATTTAACCATCATCATAGGCTACTGTATTCCCTTATTTACCTTTCTCTTCCTTGAAACCATTTCCCATATTATTTACATTGATCAGCAAGAAGTAGAGAGAAAAACAAGATTTTGTATGAATGGATTAATAAATGAGTGTATTTAAGTACCAGTATACATGCACGATGTTCATGAATCTCACTTGTACACAGACCGTGTGTACTTTTATAATACCCAGAATAATGAGCAATATTAGATAATAAACACACTGAACTCGAAAAATAAAAAGATAAACATATTGAAATACAGCATCTTAAATTTACAATACAAGTTGTAAACCGTATTACGATGCATTAGTGCACCCTATAATGGTTAATATATGTTTTTCAGAGAAACATATAAGGACGACATTACCAATAACCGAACATAATATACACACAAAACATTATCATCAGACTTTAGCACTTTCTTTTCTCGCCTTAAGCAGAAATTTGCTTTGGAACCGACATTTTAAAGGAAAGCACACGTCTTGTGTCCAAAAAAAAAAGTTTTAGAAAAGGCTCCAAGTTCGAGTCTGTGGATAAAATAATTCAAAAATCTGATGTGTTCCATTCACATGATTTTCTCTACATATCTGCAACAAATTGTAGTTAAAACATGCTTCTAATTACTTCATTCTAATTAGCAAAAATAGTCTTATTACTTGCTTCCTTGTAAGTGGAAGCGAAATGAGGGAGTACCATAGGTTAAAATGATAGCCAAAAGCTGATTGCTATGTAACTGAAGTTCCTTTGTTTGTATGGACAGGAGTTAAGAAATTCCTGTGTGAGAAAAGTATGTTTTTCAAAGCTAACACGAAAAATCAGGAATATCTTAAAAATGATCAACTCCACTAAAAAAATGTATACGACATAAATTGCTTATTTTATCGTGAGCTACATTTTCTGTGTAGTAAGTTTTTCTCCATCTCTTACGGTTTAGCAGTTATGCAAAATTCCGTAAAATTGACCCAGAATAAAGTAGTCTTCAGAGGCTATTCCCAGAAAACTAAAAATATACATTTTATTTGTCAGGTAAATAAATATCTTTAATATAAGATATTTTAATCAAAATCGTTAGAGCCATTTTTTATAAAATCAAAATTTTCAAAAAAAGTTCCATGTAAAGGGTAGTTTGGGGTGAGGTTTTCAAGGAATTACAATAAAAGGTTTTAGACAATATAAATATATAATATATAAATAATGACACTTTTGAAGAACTGATTTATGAAGGCAATGAAAATGTTGTAGTTGCTCCTCCGGATACTGAAGCTTTGACTGTTAAAGATTAGATAGATGATGGTGCAAAAATCAGATACTGTGGATGTTCCTGGATCGCTGGAAGTTACTTTTTAAATTAAAGATTGGATAAAGTCATAATGAAAACTTCAGTGCCATAGCCGGGATTTAAACCACGTATCTCCCGGTCTCCAGCCGATTACTCTACCACTGAACTACCATGTCAACATACCAGGCACAGCATTAAATTCCTCAACTTACTCGCATGTCTCCCGGCAAACCACAAGGTGATCTCAAATTATGGTCAATTAATGCTTTAATCTCTTTTACTTTCGTACTAAAAAATAAAATAAAATAAAATAAAATAAAATCTGTAATACAACATCCGGTCATCTTGTTCCCTATACCAGGACGTATATTACAAACTTTATAATTTATTTCCCACTTTTAAATTATTGTTATACATCATTATTTTACAAATAATACTTATATACTAATAACTCAAAATTTAATTTAAAACAAAAACAAATTAATATAAACTGAAATAAAATAAATTTCAACCATAAAACAACTTTCTCTATACGTACTATGTACATAGTGTATAGAGAAGGTATTGCACTCCACCAAAAAGTTCGATACCAAGATTTCACCGGAAATATATGTTTTTTGGGTCCTCTGTATCCAAAAAAAAAGTATTTTCAGAAAAAGATCCGTGTGACCATGTGTCCGTGTGTCCGTGTGTCAGTGTGTCTGTTAACACGATAAACTCAAAAACGGAAACTCGGTAAAATACCAAACTTGGTATGTAAGTTTAGTGTCTTCCAGGGATGCGACACGAAGATTTTGAGAAAAATCCCCCACCCCAAACTACCCTTTACATGGACCTTTTTTCGAAAATTTTGATTTTATAAAAAATGGCTCTAACGATTTTGATTAAAATATTATATACTAAAGATATTTACCTGACAAATAAAATGTATATCTTGAATTTTCTGGGAATAGCCTCTGAAGACTACTTTATTCTGGATGAATTTTGCATAACTACTAAACCGTAAGTGCTGGACAAAAACTTAACACACAAAAATGTGGAGCACGTTAAAACACACAATTTATGTTATATACATTTTTTTCGTGGAGTTGATCGTTTTTGAGATATTCCTTTTTCTTGGTTTCAGCTTTGAAAAACTTATACTTTTCTCATTCAGAAATTTGTCAACTCCTGTCCATACAAACAAAGGAACATCAGTCACATAGCAACCAGCTTTTGGCTTTCACTTTAACCTATGGTATCTTCTTATTTCGCTTATACTTACAATAAAGCAAGAAATAAGACTATTTCTGCTAATTTTTCTCGATTAGCATGAAATAAATAAAAGATAAGCTTATTAACAATAATTTGTTACAAACATATAGAGAAAGTCATGTGAATGGAACACATCAGATTTTTTCTTTCACACAGGCCGTGTGTAGGACAGGAGTTGGATAGGTAGAGTCAGACTGAGAAATTCAATGTCATAGTCGGGATGTGAATTTCGGATCCTCCGGTATCCAGTCGGTTGCTCTACCGTACCGTTTAATGCCGTCCCGACATGTTACCATGATAGCTCAGATAGAGCAGTGTAGCTAGAGACTGGGAGATCCATAGTCGCGGCTATAGCATTGCATTTTTCAGTCTGATTCTACCTATTCAACTCCTGTCCTACACACGGCTTTGAGCAGTAGAATGAAGACATGATATACTGCAACGCCTAAAAACTACTTTTCAGCTGATGCAGCTCTAAAGGAAAAAAATAAATAAATAAATAAATAAAAGTAGTTCAAGACAGTTGAAGTTGGAGAACAGATTTTGAATAGCAATAATGCATACGATTATATTGTGAAAGATTCACTGCTATGTGTAAGATGTACCAAAAACATAACATAACAGAGTTTTCCTTAGCTTGCTGCTTCTATCAGGAATCCTCAGACTTCCATCAGAATCACATTATCGATCTGAAGACGATGACTTAGGTCTGGAAATTGTTAAGAAAGCTATGTTGTGAATTATGTATTAGTATATGTAACTTAATTTTTGCGAAGAACAAATCTGTAATACTTTACTTATGAAAATTAATATTGTATAAAATGCAAATATTAAATGCAAATACTTTATTTTTTTAGTAATCCATACATAAATCATTACATTTTACCCAACTGAGTAATTTAAAAAGGAAGTGTTAAGTAAGTTGGTGTTAATTGAGTAAAATATAGTAACCTGTTTTCGTTTTCATCAAAATTGAATTGGGAGATAATGGGTTGAGAAAAACTATTCCACTGTGGCATTGATGTATTGTATTATTATTTCTGCAAATAATAAATCTATAATACTTTACATATGAAAATTAATATTGTATAAAATGCAAATGTTATATGCAATACTTTATTTTCCAGTGATACGTATATAAATCATGAAAGTTTACACAACTGAGTAATTTAAAAAGTAAAGCACTTCTTCGTAACCTATTTTCATTTTTCCCAAAATTAAATTGGGAGATAGTTGGCTCAGAAAGACTGTTTCACTGTATATCATGTGATAGTATAAGCAAGTATATGCTGCTGAACCCACAAACGAACGAACAAAAGAATAAAGAAGATCCGGTGAAATAGAAACTTCGCGTATCAACGTTAAGTCTGAAAATAAGGGAGATAAGAAATTTTACATTAAGAAATGGTTATATAGTAGAATACGAAGAAATTTTATGAGCAGCAAGAACGTACTATCAACTTAAATAAATCCCCAGAATTATATAATGCAATGCTAATGATAGTACCGTTAGCAAACTTACTAAAAAAATCTGATGTATTTCACTCACATGACTTTCTCTAGCTAATTTGTAAAAAAAGGTCTTACAAAGGATAATTTTTCTTTCAACACCACATCCTTGGAAGATACCAAATTTAAATACCAAATTTGCTATTTAACAGTCTAAATTTTTGCTCTATGCTGGACACAGACACACATGAAACTTTTTCTAAAAATGTTTTTTTTTGGACTCAGGGTACCCCGAAACATATATTTCCGGTGAAATTTCGACTTCGAATGTTTGGGTGGAATGTATTGTACATACGGGCTAGAGAAAGTATCAATGGTGCTTTAAGGTAAATATACTGTTAAAACCAAAAATATACTTTACAATAAACAGTTGCCTAAAAACTAAAGTCAGAAATGAAATACGAATGAAGTTTTACAAATTAAAGGTCGTGGTCTGCTATCTGAAACACGGAGGCTGACAAGAGCTGACAAAAACAAGTTACAGGCTGCAAAAATAGATTCTTACGCGCAGTGAAAGTATGTACCCTTTTAGACATAATTTCAAATAAAAAAATAAGGAAAAAGCCTACAAAGAAATTATTTAGAAGAAACAATAATTATAAACTATGGAAGTGAATGGAGACAGTGTATTAATAAAATGCCGAGAGAGAGAAGATTAAATGAGTGTGTTGTACTATAGGCCTATGGGAAAAAATCTTTTGAGTTGCATTCACATGAATTTCTCTATATCTCATCAAAAATTATTATCAGAAGCTTACTCTACTATTTACCTCATATCAATCGAGAAAATTATGACGTGTTTCATTCACAGGACTTTCTCTATATTAATGTAACACATTATTGTTAAAAAGCATATTCTTTTGTGTACTATACATATTAAGAGAAATTAACATTAGCAAAAATTGTCTTAATTACTTGCTTCCTTGTAAGCAGAGGGAAAATAAGGGAATACACTGGGGAAAAACGATAGTCAAATCTTTTAAAAGCAGGTTGTCATTTACTTGAAATCCGTTTCTATGCATGACCAAGAGAAAGATGTGAGAAAGGTTTAAGTATTTTTAATCTGAAAAAAAAATAACTTGAAATATCTTAGAAATTGTGAATTCCACGAAAAAACGTATATGACATTAATTGTGTGTTTTATTATTTATGTAGTAAGCTTTTGTCCATGTGTTACGGTTTATCAGTTATGCAAAATTCAGCAAAAGTCATCTCGAATAAAGATACTTTTAAAGGCTATTCCTAGAAAATTCAAAATTTAAAGTTTATTTGTCCTGTAAATTTGTTTAGTATGCGGTATTTTAATCAAAATCGTTTGAACCATTTTTGAGAAAATCAAAATTTGCAATTTTTTCCATGTAAAGGATAGCTTGGGGTAGGGGAATTGTTTTTCAAAAGCGTCGGGTCGCATCCCTGGAAGATACTAAACTTAAATACCAAGTTTGTAATTTAACCGATTTTTCATTTTTGAGCTATCGTGTTCACAGACACACGGACACACATACGAACCTTTTTCCAAAAATGCTTTTTTTTTGTATACATGGGACCCTAAAACGTCTATTTCCACTGAAATCTGGGTATTGAATTTTTCGGTGGAATGCACTATGTGCATAGATAGTATTTATAGAGAAAGTAAAAATTTGATGTGTTCCATTCACATGACTTGCTCCACACTCTGCTATAAATTATTGTTAAAAAAGCTTATACTTCTATTTAATTCATGCTAATCAAGAAAAAAATTAGCATAAATAGTCTTATTATTTGCCTCCTTGTAAGTAGAAGCGAAATAAGGGAGTAGCTTAGGTAAAAGTGATAATCAAAAGCTGGTTGCTCTGTGACTGAAGTTCCTTTGTTTGTATGGAAGATTCGCCATATAAATATTTTTAATGTACGGTATTTTAATCAAAATCGTTAGAGGCAGTTTTGAGAAATTAAAAATGTTCCAAATTTTTTCCATGTAAAGGGTTGTTTGGGGTAGGGGGATTTTTCTCTAAATCTTCGTGTTGTATTTCTGGAAGACATTAAACTTAAATTCCAAGTTTAGTATTTTACCGACTTTTCGATTTTGAGTTATCGGTTCTCAGACAACTGACTCACGGACACACGGACACTCACACAGACCTTTTTCTGAAAACACATTCAGAATTTTCCAAAACTTTTTACATTTAAAAGGTGGTTGGGGTAGGGGGATTTTCTTGAAAATCTTCGTGTCGAATCCTTGGCAGACGCTGAACTTAAGTACTAAGTTTGGTTTTGAACGGAGTTTTTGTTTTTGAGCTATGCTATGCACAGGCACTCTTGCGCGCGCGCGCGCGCGCACACACACACACACTGACAGACAGACACACATACGGTCATTTGTCTTAAATGCTTATTTTTTTGGATTCGAGGGGTCTCAAAACGTATATTTCTGGTGAAATCTCGGAATATTGAGTGCAATACAATACAATACCTGCTCTATACATTATGTACAGAGTACGTGTAGAGAAAATAAAAATACATTCGGGAAGATCAAGAAAACGATGATCAGAGATGTCCAAAACAAGCATCATTGCTTAATTCTTCGAGTGCAGAAGAAGACTACCAAAGCGAGGCAGAAAAATGTGGAAATTGGGAGTTAAAAGGACGAAAGCTTATTGCTATAGCAAATAAGAAAATCAAAGACCTTAAGATTTTCCAACAAGATACAAATTTGAAAGATGATAAACAGTTCAGCAAGTAATTGTGGAACCATGCTTGTCAAAACTCGAAATTTACCTTTCACAGGTAAGTTTTCCGATTGGCCGAGGATTTATTAGCAGTTTGAAGCAGCAGTTAATCAGAATTCAGTTATTGATAAGCACTTATACCCAAGAAACTTAGTTGAAGGTGAAGCAAAAAAAAAAAAAAAAAAAAAAAAAAAGCAGTTTAGCAGGGTCAAGAGGTTGGAAGAATTACAATTTAGAAATTAAGCGAAAGCTTTAACAACACAAGACCATATTGTGACAATGCCATCCGTGCTTGTAAGTATCCTCACGTTTGCTCTGGTATGCGGCAGTGAAACTGGAATGTGAGACATGGCAGTTGGAGGCCTTGAAAACAAAACCTTGGGTAAACAAGACCAGAAAGTGAACCGCGGCTGAAACCGGACCTTCTAGAACGTGACTCTCGGTTGTTCTCGAATGGTCGGTTTCCAGAAGCTTCTAGGAAGTTCTGTGACACCATTTTCTTGCCATAAAAGTTGAAAGAACTGTAGTGCAGAGGAGTTGTTGTGTTGTGAATTGCAGAGTCGTGAGTGGCTGAAGTGTTAGTGTGCAGTGAGGTGCGAGTCATGGAGGGCCTTCAGCCATAAACTGTCAACTGTCTAACCTTGAGTGAACTATTTGGAGCAATGATTCAAAGAATTTATATTTTGTAACCAATCGTTGTGTCAATAAAGACATTTGTTACAATTTTGATCTTTTCTACATCCTGACAAAAGTCAAATGCAACAATAATGATTTAAAGCGCATAATGAAAATAATTCTTCACCCTCCCCACTATGAGCACAATTTTTGCTACTCAACTCCAAGAGATTCAATAATTGGATTGTCGTCTAAACACACTTCCTCCTTTGTGTTTCAGTTAACACGACCTAATTTCTCCATCTCTTCTCAAGATAAGTTTATAAATTCTTTCTAGCTTTCAAGTCTGATTTGGCAGCTTGTGCTCGTTCAGTGGTGCAAGGTCCCCGCGTTGAAATATTGGGCGGTTTCGTGGCCATCGCTGGAATTCATGGAAACGATATTGTTCCAAGAGGTAACGTTCGTGCTAAAATGTACGTAGTGAAAATGGAAATAGGAGGTGCTCTACCGACTGAGTAATGGCAACATTCATAGCATTAGTGCTTGTTTTCAAGCATTAGTCTTTCTTTTTCCCAAAACTTTCTTTTATCTCTGGCGTATGGAATCTGCTTTACAGTTCTGTTTAGGCAAACCTTTTGGCACTCACGCCAACGAAGAACGACTTGGTAAGACACCTGGTTACAAGAGTTAGGGGTACATTTACATGTTCACACATGTTACTTTGATATGTATCCGCTTCGGTGTTTTAGTTGTTTTTCTTTTCGTCTAATTTGGTTTCCCACTTATTACATAACTTACTACCTGATTTTTTTTTTTATTAAGCCTGCTCTTAACTGCACCGCAAATTGAATGCTTGTCAATAAAGATGGACTATCCGTTTTGCTTCAATTTTCCATAGTTCAATATGTGACTTTATGGCCTACGTATGTTTGGGGTCATTGACTTTTCATAAAGAATTTGAACTCAGTCCCGAAACAACGTTCTTTATAGAGAGCCCTGTCCATGCGAAGTTACGCCTCCCACCCCGCGTTCTCAGGAAAATAAACACGCATTAGTAATATACCAGTTCTACTTGGGAATGCTAACCAACATGAAAACGTACTTCTCTAAATAAGTAAAATTATAAGTCCGCAAATGAAGCAAGTGTTGGTAAAATATTTTTAATACACTGTTCTCAATTACCAATACCGTTATCTGCACCTATACCACTGCCATCGTGTATGTAGTGTCATACAAAATACACTCTGTGTTCGGTTCATGTTTTTTGAGTGTAACCGCCACCACCGCATCTTCGCGAAAGTAGGCTACCTTGGTTCGAATTTGCACCGTACACTCTCTTTCTCTCTCCTTTGAACAATAACCAAGTCACAGGTAGAAGTTCTGCACGGCTTTAGTAGAAATGGGCAATCAACCTCACGGGCTGTCTGAAATATTTTTGATGCCTCATTTATGTATAAGCTAGACATTTCACTACTGGCCTTATTAAAGATGTATTTTATTAATTTCACGCATAAATTAATGAAACTACGTTAATGAAAAATAGCCACAGCTATTAATCTTGAAACAATGACGGTGCAAATTATAAAGTCGTTATGCTACATACACATAAATAAACACCTCAAAATTAATGAAAAAAGTTATTCTTGCTCAGTATTGTAAAAAATAATTAGGGTAGAGAGTTACCTCCAAATGAAAGCGCATTACAAATTAATTACTGGTTATCAAAATGTTATGAATTAATAAAAAGTCGTTGACTTGATCTCGAATAAACCAATCCGTCAATATCATTATTTACCAACAAATTCCCATCCGTTGCTATATTGTAAAGAAGCTTTACTAAATATTAGTTAAATCAAGCAAGGCCATCCAGTTAAGTCAGTAAACATCGAAATATAATTTTGAACGAATATGATGCCCTAAGACATTTTAGATTACACGCACCACTCACACGTTTTGATAATTATTATTTTATTACTTTCCTCAATTGAGGGCTGCCATGTAGACAAAGTATAACTATACAATTAAAAATTTTTAAAAATAAATTAACAATGCTAAAAATAAATCGTATAACTAAGTACAAATAACATATAAAATTAGAAATGATAAACTTCAAATCTAATACAAGTAGCACATACACTCTTCTCAAAAAACACTTAAGTTCAAAATTATAGAACAAAACTTAATGAATCGTTATAGCACCAGCATTAAAACGAATACAAATGGTTTCTGAGGATGAGAATAGATCCTCTGATTGCCATGATCGCTATTGTATGCAGTAGGCGTTTATCCAGACCATAATCTTTCCAAAATTGGTGTAATTTTTTGGGGATTGTCCCTCTGGCTCCTATCATTAATCCGGTAACTGATATATTTTTAAGATTATATTTGTCTTTGTAAAAGGGAATGGTAGATTCATAAATTGCTTTTTTTTCTGTGTCCACTTCTTCAGGTTGTTCACAGTTGGACTCAAAGCGAACAGTAGGATCAAGGATCACTCCGCTCAGATATCTTATAAGCAATGATGTCGATGCGCCTGCTGCTACCATTGTTGGACAAACCATGCACTTCCTCATGGACCTCAAAACCTTTTTGTTTCATGCTTGTTGCAATCAAGCTCCTAATTTTATGATTTCTGCTGTTTCGCAGTACCTCTCCATGAGGGCAGGCACCTAGAACATGTGCAAATGTTTCGTGCTCCCTGCCACAGCGGCGGCAGAGGGTATTGTTCTGGGACCTACCCGGTAAGGAACGTACAGCAATAACTCCAGTAGTCATTTTGATGGCGTCTCTCCATTCGGAGCAGGAAAGTCCGCGATGATCTCGGATCCACTTATTTGCAGGTGTATAGTCGCTGAACATTTTAACACCTTTTCCTTTTTGTGGTCAAAGCTGAAATTCTCGTTCTCTTAAATATTTTCTTACTTTTCTCGCATCTGGGAGAAGACTTACCGGGTCTTTGATGTTACTCTGAATGATGTTAAGATGTTGTAAACAGCTTTGAGTCTCCTGCTCAAAATTTCTTATGGCGTTAACAAGCGGGTCGTTTAAGTATTTTAAAACTTTACAGATGTTCAAATGTAGTGGAACTTCCCATGAGGCGCGGAATAGACCAAAGCATTTATATTTTCTCTCAGTATATACCATATGGTCTGGAACGTCTGTTGGTAATTGAAGGATACTTTTTAGAGTGCATTTTAATATTTTGTCAGCGTCATCCAAAAAATTTTGTGGAATTTTATCCATTGGGATAATTTGAAATGGATAAATTAAGGTCGTAGAGACAGATGAGTTTAAAATAACAAATTTCTGGTCTGCTTGTAAAAGGGGTGAACTATCTAAAGTCTCAGCTTTCTTACGTACATTTTCTAACGTTTGATGGCTGTCGAAAACTATTTCATCTTTTAAATTAATGCCAAGATAACGTATTTTTTCTTCGGGATTTTGACACTGAATTGCATCGTTTTCAGAAATTATCAGATTCTGTGGTGAATATTTTGCATTCTTTATGGATAAACAAACATATTTTGATGTATTGATGGTAAAACCTATTTCTTGAAAACGCTGTATAGTCAATTCTTTTGCAGATTCTAAATGTTTTCCAATGATCACAGTATCATCTGCGAAACTCATCACTGTTAAATTTTGACAATTTGAAGCCAATGAATAACCATATTCATCAGACAAAGCTTGTTCACTAAGTTCCTCCGAAATGAAATCCGTTGCTAAATTGTAAAGAATGGGTTATATAGGTGAACCCTGTAACACACCTCTTTTTATTTCAATTTGGTTTGTTTTACTGCAGTTGGTTTCAAATACTGTAGTGTTATGTTTTTGCAATTTCATTACTAAACGTGATAATTTGCTGGGGATTCCTATGTGTTTTTTGGAGATGTATATGACCTATATTATCAAACGCTTTTCTTATATCCAGAAATACCACAGTAATATTATATTTTCGTTCTTTAGCGGTTTTCAGAGCTGCATTAAGGATAGTAGTGTTAATGTGACATCCAGGAGATGATGTAAAGCCTCGTTGGTATGGACTTAAGGTTATATAACTGCGTAGTCTACGGTCAAGTGATCTTTCAATAACTCTTCTGACTACTGAGGTGATTGTAATTGGTCTCCAGTTGGAGGGTGACGACTGATCTCCTCCTTTATGTATAAGAATTGATCTAGCAGTTTGAAATATCGGTGGTACTACTCCAGATTCTAGCATTCTAGTAGCTATCTTCGCAATGCTTTCTGAAGCCACATCGTTTTTTATTGTTCTCATGAGAACGTGATCAGGACCGCTAGCCGTGTCAATTGATATATTTCTCATTGCGTTATGTATTTCTTCTTTAGAAATTGTTGTATTAAACGTGTCGTTTATTTCGGTCAAGTCAATATTACTGAATTTTGGGGAATATTCCTGGCGAACTTGATCATTTGGTACAGAAAATACATTTTTAAAATAATCATGCAATATAGTACTGTCGATTTTGCAGGTTATGTTATTTTCATTAAAGACATTACGAATTGCTTTTCGTCTTTGATTATAGTAGTAAAATTGTGTTATTTGATAATTATATTTTGATTTTCTTTTCAATCTATCCCTTTTGGTTCCCCTTTCTGGATTAGTTGACGTTTTATATGAACGCTGCGTTTGTACAAAATGTTTGTTCTTTCTTGCCTTATAGTATTTTGCCGCGGGATGTTTTGGACCTGGTAACATATGAATAGCATCTGATAGAAACGAAAGAAACTCTTCAACCGTCTTGTGAAAGCCTGTCGTTATCTAACTCAAGTGAAAATTTTCTTTCCATGTTTGTAATAGTCTGTTATAATCATACATTTTATATTTTTTGGGAGTTGTGAGTGATTAATATTAGACTCCTCTTGTGTTACATTTTTGCTGCAGTTTGTATGCCGATTTACGATGTTATGACGATGTTGATCTGGATGAGCTCTACTTATATGGATGTTGACCTTTTTAAAATGTTGACCGCAGTATGGACAAGAAGCCTTATGTTTTCCCAAACTTCCCGAATTATTTTGATTTTGCGATGTTATACTTTTAAATGCATCATCACCATTAGCACTTTTAATTGCAAAGAGATTTGTGAAATCATGTTGATTTGCGTCCGAAGCAGTTTCGATAGAGGGCGAAAGAACGTCAGGTGTTACTAAATTAAACTGATTGTCTTGAGCAGATGAAACTCGTGAATTACTGTTAATTATAGTATTTTTGTTATTTATACAGACGGAATCCTGAGGGAAATTGTGACTCCGAGCGATGTGGATATTGATACCTCTTTTGCAAAATTTTATTCCACACAAGTTGCATTTAATAGTAGCTGGCTGATGTTCCGAAGAAGTAGAAGGTAATTCAGCGGAAATGGAATTCATCAATTAATCATTGATGAGTCAAATATTAATAATAAAGTTTTAATTGTACATAACTAAATAGGTTATCCAGTCACCGTAAAAATATCAAAATATCAGGTTAAGTCATTGCCTCCTGGTATCTTCCAGAATAATATAGTTAGCAAAATTAATTATGGTACTCAATGTTTATCATAGTTCTGAATAATCTCAAAATAAAATAAATTCATAATCCCCTACACATATAACACTAGTACACAGTAATAACATCACAAATAACATAATAACAATTGGATGATGTACAAAAATGGAGTATATAAATTAAAAACTGAAAATATGCTTCAATCAAGATTCCTGTGTTTAGAATAAACCACAGCAAGACTCAAAACGCCCCGTCTAAGTCTCCCACGACACATTCCTGTCAATTAATTCAACAAGAACACTTTAAAAGATCCAAATGTGCTACAAAACGGTAATTTTTTATTAACTTAGCGGACTAAAAGAGAAGTTCCATGACTTCGATTCGACTGTTTTAAAACTTTCAGTTAACTTCACCTGAAATTAAAGCATACCGCAGCTCTAAAATACGGGTATTCGCCTTAACAGAGTAACACAACGAATTTTTGTTTATCTTTTCATTCTATTTGTGAATTTACATTTCGTTCTCTGCTGTGCTCCTAAGGGATGGTTTTAATCAGGGAAGATAGGCTGCAGCATTTGCAGATGAAACTTGGTAACATTACTAATACGTATAAAATCGCTTAAAGAAATGGAAGGAATAGACTTGTTTTAACTAAGACTTTAACTCTGTGTATCCTCTTTATAAACACCAAATTTGAAGCTATGTAGTCTCTTCTTCATTCAAGATTAATTTATTACTAATATAAAATTGAAGGAACATACTTTATTCTTTGTATACCATCTCGATAAATACCAACGGTGTGGCTATGAAATCTCTATGCTAAGAGGAATTATTCCGTTTTGTCCAGCAATACCTATTAAATTATCAAAACTATATTTTACTTTCTTCAGCTGGTGCAGTCACTGATTGATTTTGTTCTTTTGTTACATGTTTCTATACCAGATGGCCAAACTGTCCCGCATTTGATGCGTGCATCTTATTCCTTCGTGCGTTAAAATAGTTGTAGAACTCAACAAGGATATTTCAAGTGGAGAACTGGCGAGAGCAACCTTCGTTTTACCTCTCGCAATATCGCCACCCGCTCGCCGTCTCCACTCATAAGCAAGACGGATAAAGCCAAGATTGCTCTCGCTAGTTCTCCACTGATTTAAATAACGCCGTTGAGTTTTACAACTCCTATAATGCACGAAGAAATATCTGATCTCGTCAAACACGGGGCAATTGGACCATCTGGTATGTGTATTATATTTTCCATCTCACACTTCACAAACTTATGCTGCCGTCGACCCATGGCACGTTAGATAGTGGAATCCTTGGACGCTTAGGCCTGTAATGATTCACCGTAATATAAATTCGCTTCTATCTAATATATTTATATCAATACTGCAGTCTTGAAAAATTCCTGCCACATCTTTTGCACTTCTGAAGAAATAGTTCTCCAGAAACTAGATATGTTTAGTTGTTTTAGGTGTTAATAATCGTGTATACTGGGACTGGAGGGAGACAAACGAACACCTTAAAAATATAATAAAACAGTTCCTGTTGCTCTGTAACCGATAATGACTTTATTATTACATAGGAGCTATTTGATAAATGGTGGATCTCTGCCCCATTGCTGAAGTGGCATAAAGATGTAATTATTATCAAATAAAGATAAAGGCAAAGGTGGGTGATATCTCATGCGCTTCCTCCTACATACAGAGCTAACACTCCCCAGTAGGAAGGGCTGAAAAAAATGAGTATATCACAGGAGGCCAGGCCGGCGGCAGACATACTTCAGAGACGCGTGGAAGTCCTTAGCTTCAGTGCCTAAAAGTTGTTCATCCAGGCGCCAGGATCCACCGTACACCCTTCAGCGCCAGAAGTTCCTGGTCTCTTCAAACGTCCCTGCCCCTGCGAGGAGTCAGAATGCACAATTACAGTGCTCATGCATCAGCGCCATCAACCAGCGCTACCACATCTATTAAAATTTGCTTAAAGACAGTTATTTGAAGCACTTATAACTACATGCCAAGAACAAGCAAAAGTAAAATACATGTATGGAGTAGAATTAATGCGCTGACCTATTGGTTCGAGTTGCTTGACTGGTCCACGGAAATACGATAAGTAAAGGGAAATGATGGAAAGGAAATCGTTTGAAATAAGCTCCCCAGTACTTGCCTAAGTACAAGGGAGAACCACAAAACTCCAGTCAGAGATGAGGTCATTGAAATCGAATGTGGGATGCACACGTCACCGCGGCGCCACCTTGTTCGGTTACTACTAACTAAATGAAAAACATGATTTACTATAACAAATTATATAAGAGGAAATAAGGTAGAAGTTGACTTCTCGGAACTGGCGTGATGGCATCTTTTGAGATGGAAGTCGAAATACATAAGAAGAAGAAAATAAGTAAGAAAGAAGGATGAAGATGAGGGCAAAATGACCAGAAGGATCAACAAGGCATAAGTTCATTACTTCTATAGAATAGTGCTAATAGATATTCCTATATGGCCTTATATGGCGAATAACTAGGACGAACAAAGCTAACATATGTCTGCGTTCCACACTCGTCAGGATACCGGGAACTATTTCACGCCATGTTGCCGACACTTCATCTAATGGAAAAATACAATTAATAACCCAATAATTCAACATTAGCGTGGGAACATGGCCAATCACCATAGAGGATGCGCATTTATAACCACATTTATGACAGAGGGTAAAACGGCTAGGTGCCTGGGGTGGTAATAAAATATTCCTCGCCGTGGGAAATTAATGTCCTGGTAATGAAATATACGTTTATTCTCACCCTGAAATAACAGCCGGGCCTCAATAACTCTGTTTGCTACGCTATCAAATCCTGAGCCAAATGCATTCTTTTCACCTCCTAGTAGCACCATTTCAAAACTAAACCATATCTGCTGCTATTGCATACAATGTGTTTCTCCACATCTGAAACAAAATGTAGTTAAAAATCGTATTCTCCTATTTACTTCATGCTAATCGAAACGAACATTACTAAAATGGTATTATTATTTGCCTCCTTGTAAGTAGAAGGGAAATAAGGGAATATACTAGGCTAAAGCGAAAGTCAAATATTTTAAAGTTGATTGCTTTATTACTGATATTCATGTCTTTGTAGAGCCAGAAGTTGACACATTTCAGAATAAGAATATTATTTTAAAAATGAAGCTAATAGCAAGGAATGTGTCTGAAATAGTAAACTATACGAAAAAATGTATATGACATAAATTGTGTATTTTAATTATATATTACATTTTTCATGTAATAAGTTTTTGTTTCTCTATTACTGTTTATCAGCGATGCAAAAGTCATCCGGAATGAAGTGGTCTTCAGAGTGTATTCCCAGAAAATTGAAGAAATCATTTTGTCATTAAATATCTTCATCAAATAGCATTTCAATCAAAATCGTTAGAGAGATTTTTGTGAACAACATTTATACAATTTTTCCATGTAAAGTGAGGCTTGGGATGAGGAAATTGTTTTGTAAATCTTCATGTTCCTTACTTTGAAGATACTAAACTTAAATATCAAGTTGGGTACATCCTCTCACACTCACCCACCTGTCAACACACACAGACCTTATGCTAAAAATGATCTTTTTTTATTCAGGGGATTCTAAAATGTGTGTTTCCGGTGAAATATCGGAATCAAACACAGTAACTTCTGTATCTAATGTGCATTGCACGTGTAGAGAAACTAAAAATCCACGCAGAAAATCAGGATTACGCACATTGATTGGACAATATCACATACAACTTCATACACTGCAGAAAGCATAAATGCATTTCACAATTTCCAGCTGACGTGGCAGCTACTTTAAAACCCATCTTTTATTGATACACTTTTACGCACCGTAATGTGTTACTAAAAATCTTTTACAATTTCTCAGGTCTACTTTTTCTTTAAGGTTCAATTAAACACACGAATTTGCCTTTCTCATGCAAAACTATTCTTTTCTTGCACCTTCAACATTGAGGCTTTGGATGCTCCGCATTGGATATTTTCAGTTTCTTTTTCTTAAATACACATTTTAACTGCAGTAACTAATGTAAAGATACTATCTTTATTTTCTCTATACGCACTATGTACATAGTGTAGAAAAGGTATTGCACTCCACCGAAAAATTCGATACCGAGATTTCACCGGAAATATATATTTTAGGGTTCCCTGTATCCAAAAAAAAGTATTTTCAGAAAAAGTTCCGTGTGTGTGTCCGTGTGTCAGTGTGTCCGTGTGTCTGTGAACATGATAACTCAAAAACGAAAAGTCGGTAAAACACCAAACGTGGTATTTAAGTTTAGTATCTTCCAGGAATGCGACACGAAGATTTTGAGAAAAATCCCCCACCCCAAACTACCCTTTACATGGAACTTTTTTCGAAAATATTGATTTTCTAAAAAATGGCTGTAACGATTTTGATTAACATATCGTATACTAAAGATATTTACCTGACAAATAAAATGTATATTTTGAATTTTCTGGGGGTAGCCACTGAAGAGTACTTTATTCTGGGTCAATTTTACGGAATTTTGTATAACTGCTAAACCGTAAGAGATGGACAAAAACTTACCATACAACAAATGTAGAGCACGTTTATACATACAATTTATGTTACATACATTTTTTCCTGGAGTTGTTCGTTTTTGAGATATTCCTTCTTCTTGGTTTCAGCTTTGAAAAACTTATACTTTTCTCATACAGGAATTTGTCAACTTCTGTCTATACAAACAAGGGAACATCAGTCACATAGCAACCAGCTTTTGGCTTTCACTTTAACCTATGGTACTCCGTTATTTCGCTTCTACGTACAATAGAACATGAAATAAGACTGTGTCTGCTAATTTTTCTCTGGTAGCATGAAATAAATAAAAGATAAGCTTATTAACAATAATTTTTTACAGAGATATAGAGAAAGTCATGTGAATAGAACACACCAGTTTTTATTATATGTAATTAGATTTACTAGGGGCGTTCGCTAAGTCCTTAGAAAATCCAAGAAATTACACTTGTAGCATCACGTGGCTTTGTTGCCATGGGCGATTGAATCAACAATCTTGGGTTTATTTAGACAAATGAAAAGAAAAAGAGTTAGTGCGGTAATTAAACACTTCTATTTAAAAGGCTTAACTCCGAAAGAGATAAAAACCGAGTTTGATGAAGTTCACGGCCATCTACTTCTGCGTTTGCAACAATTTACAATTGCATAAATGGACTTGAACCTGACCGTATATCCACAAATGATGAACTCGTTCCGGACGTCCAGTAGAAGTGACTTCCTCCGAAATGGCTGACAAAATCCAGGATATTGTTCGCGAAATAGTAGATGTCACAGGCAAAAATTAAGTCTGACAAAGGTCTAGGAAAGATAAGTGCCGCGGTTGCTCTCAATGGAGAATAATCGTGGTCGGTTAAGAAGCTATTTGACACTTTTCCTTCGCAATCCTGACGAGTCTCTGCGTCTATACATAAATGTGAATGAAACACGGGTACACTGCTTCACTCCAGAGATAAGTACAATCAAAACAGTGGCTCAGAAGAAGGCAAAAGTGGTGAAATCTGCAGACAATTTGATGACTTCGGTTTTTTGGTATTCAGGCAGAATCATCTACATTGATTACTTGCAGAAAGGAAGAACGATAAATGGAAAGTATTATGCATCGTTATTAAACCGGTTTAAGGAGAAAAAAAGAAAAAAAAAAACACCCTCATCTATCAAAGAAATATATTCTCTTCCATCATGGCAAAGCAAAGGTGCACACCTGCGCAGATTCGGAGGTGAAATTTGTAGAATTAGGATTCAAATTACTACATCCACCGTATTCACGAGATTTTGCCCGTAGTGATTTTTTACTTTCTCTTGCCCCGTATGTACAATGTACAGAGGGATAGAGAAGTATTGCATTCCACCCAAAAATTCGATGTCGAGATTTCACCGGAAATACATGTTTTAGGACCCCCTGAATCCAAAAAAAGCATTTCCAGAAAAAGGTCAATGTGTGTGTGTCCGTGTGTCCGTGAACACGATAACTCAAAAACGAAAAGTAGCTAAAATACCAAACTTAGTATTTAAGTTCAGTATCTTCCAGGGATGCGACACGAAGATTTTGAGAAAAAAAAACCCACCCCAAACTACCCTTTACATGGAACTTTTTTTGAAAATTTTGATTTTCTTAAAAAAGGCTCTAACGATTTTGATTAAAATGTCGTATATTAAAGATATTTACCTCATAAATAAATATATATCTTGAATTTTCTGGGATTAGCTTCTAAAGACCTGTTTATTCTGGATGACTTTTGTTTAATTTGGCATAACTAATAAACCGTAAGAGATAGACAAAAAATTACTGTACAAAAAATGTAGGCCTTGTTAAAATACACAATTTACGTCATATACCTTTTTTCGTGGAGGTTACCGTTTTCGAGGTATTCATTGTTATTAGTTTCAGTTGTGAAGTACTTATACTTTTCTCAGACGAAAGTGTCCGTTTTTCTTTTGTTCTATTCCTAGCCAAGAAAAGAAGCGATTTGTAATGACAATCGCATAATGACAACTTTTAAAACATTTGACTATCGATTTAGCATAGTGTATTCCCTTATTTTCTTCCTACTTATAAGGAACCAAGTAGTAAGAACATGCTGAATACCTCGATTAACAAGGTGCAGAAAGAAGAATAATTTTATGTAAGAAGTTTGTAGAATGGCTACAGAAAGTCATGTGAGTGTAACACATCAGATTTTTTATTTCCAAGCTTGAAAAAGTGGCTCGGCGGAAAAGGATTCACGTCTACCGAAGAGGTCATCTCCCAAACACATGCCTATTTTGACTACCTTCCAAAATCCTACTTTTTGGAAGGCTTAAAACAGTTTGAGTAATACTGGGAGAAGTGTATTGAGCTAAAAGGAGATTATGTTGAAAAATAAAAAGAAACTACCAAAAACAAGTTGTTTTTCTTTCTATAAGGACTTATTCAGCATCTCTCGTATTTAAAAAGCGTAAATAAATTATATCATGTCACATTAACGAATTTTGTAGAGGTTGCTGGTTAGGGCACTACCTGTGTTATTAGAAATAATTTATGCCATAATACGTAATTATATCACATTTAATTTCAAATTTTCAAGCTGAATAAAAATTTAAGAACCTTATAATTTTTCTGTATGTCTCAAAGGAACACCATACTTAACTTGTTTTGTAAATTCGGAAACAGCTAACACAGGAATGTCGAATTTTACAGGAATTTTACACTTATTATTTGTTCTACTTTTGGATAGTACAACATAATTTGATATAGTTGCATAACATGTATGACTTTATCGATTTATTACAAAGAAACTTCTGAGTATACATTATACGCAACACTCTCCGTGTGTAATGGTTACCATGCTCACTTCATATATCCAAGGTCACGTATTCAAACCCGACGGAGGACGATCGACTTTTTCCGGGCGTAAAATCTTTAGCATGGCTTCCTTCGGAAGGGTCCCATGTCGTAGATTTACGATAGAATGGGACGCTGAGAACCACAGCAGTTAAAGAGCGTCCTTAAATAAAACGCCATTTCATTGTTTTTAGATGTGATTAGAAAGGTTTCACATTATTTTACACCATCAATATCTGTATTCTGACGTGACGCACTATCACTCGACTCAAATATGCAGAGGTTATTTAAGTTCTACAATCATTATCTTCACAATTGCAGGAATACTTGAAATTCCAACTTTCCTGGAATATCAGGATGTCACGATGTGTCTGAAAATTAATTCATTAAAATATAACTTTTTGTAGCACTAACCCTAAATATATAACATAACCCATACTAAAAGCATCCAACACCTTCTGCCTAATTACTACGAATTTCAAGATAGTTAATTCATAGAAAATACCATGATTATACATAGATATATTCAAGCAGAAATATTGAAATGCAATTATTGTTTCTACTCTGTTTCTGATCTGTTCCTCATCGGATGTAAGCAAAAATATTCTTGATACTAAGATCAAAGATAGTCTTGTTGTCAGCTGTTGACGTTCGTTTACTTCTTCTCAAGCTTCTTGCTCACTGTTCAACTGTTACGCCCTTCTTAATTTGAAACAGTCAATCTCCTGTCCCGTATAACTACACTAGTGACCTCGGTGGCCATGTGGGAAGTTAGTGCTTCGCGTTTCCTGGTAACCATATAACAGTCGAAGTTGATATGAAATCAGAACAACCAACTGTATTCAAACACCGTCTCTGAAAACGTATATAACAGTGAAAACAGTACAACCAACTATGTTCAAACACCATTTTCTGAAAATGTGTGTAGCAGTCACAGCGAATATAAAACACTATAACCAACTGTATTCAAACACCGCCTCCTGAAAGCTTATGTGCCGCATTTCTCTGTGCATACTGGTTACCGTGATATTTATGTTCTGTGTATTTTCATTTGAAACTCCAAAAGTAAGATTTTAGAGTCTTTTAGTTGTTTTGCCAAACTCATTAATTATAATGAGACATCTAGCATAGCCACAGGTGCTGTAGTTTTCTCAGAATGCTGTGTGAGCTACTGAATTAAATACACGCCTCACCAGCTTTCTTCCTCCACATTTTATCAGTCCTCATGACTGACAAGTGCAAGGACCTATTCGGACATCTTATTCCTGGAACGACTCCTTTCCTAATTCCATTTCATTTCATGATCACCGACGTCTTGCACTTTAAGAACGGCTGTCAAAGCGCTGTTCAAATTAACCAAGAAAATCATTACATAAGTCTTTGGGAGGACGCTTAATATGGTCCAACAATTTTTAAGCGGCACTACTTTGTGTCGTAACTCCATACAATGATTTCAGTCGAATCTCTGCTGTCCAAAAATACTGTAAGAGATACTGTAAGAGATACTTTATATGCCGCAATGAAAATTAAATCCTGCCTGATTTACCAACATCGTGAAAACAAGAGGCACGTTTAATAAATCTATCATCACTCTTGCATATTTCATGTCTGTAACTGGTATTTTAAATGTTTAATGAGTTTTTGTATTTATTCTGTTACTCCTGAAATATACAGTGTTTGCACACTGCCCCTTTCAGTCAATGTTTTCAGTTGACACAATTTGTCTCAGATAAAAATTAAAAGTCGTTCCTCATATTGGAATATTTATAAATGCAATTCAATAACAAGGAACATCTCGTAAAAACAGCTACGATTTATTAGTAATACAAAAAGTACTTAAAATGAAGACAACTTCAGAGACTAGTCCTAGAAAACTGAAGGGTCTTTCAGAAGTAGTTTCAAACTTTAACCGTTATAAATATAATTTTTGAGGTAGGCAGAAATAAAAGAAGTCACATACTGGGCAACAAATGGGGCTTTATAAAACATTGGTAAAATGTCCTCCGTTCTCCATTCAGGGTAAACAATTTTTCTGCGACTCTATGACAGCGTTTTGCAGATTATATCTTGGAATATTAGAATTTTTGCAAGAAATGTGTCAGGAAAACTCGTTCTTTAAGTTAATCCCAGAACCAAAAGTCTCCCAGACTGAGATCTAAAGATCGCGGCAGCTGTTTGTTGGAATGGAACATTTTTTTTTTTTTTTTTGTAGCTTAACGTCCTTTAACCTGGTTAGTCACATTGGACGATGAATTAAATTGGTGAAATGATGCTCAAATGATCTTGGGGCCCATGGAGCTTAAAGTTACTCGACATTCGTCTTTTCAGGATAAGGGAAAACCCCGAAAAAAACCTTATCCGAGCAACTCACCCTAAGCGAGATTCGAACTCACGACCTTTTGAATGTGAAGCAGACACGCTACCACCTCACTACCCGCAGTTATAAATTCTCTCAGATTTTGAGAAAAACTCCGCTTCCTTTCATAACATCATTGCATTAGCTGCATTGTATCATTTAGTGACAGAGCTATGATTTACAACTTACACATCATTATAGCAGTATCAATAAAATTACTAATGTTTTATTCAGCAAAAACGTATCCATGCTATCGGTGAGCTGAAAATACAAAACAGAACTCCATTGCTATTGCTTTTATCCTATATCAAATAGTATACTATTTATAGTGGTATAAAATTGAAGTGAATTTTGAAACTCCATACATTTAGTTTGCATGCAGATATCTGAAACCTACGCCATCTATAATCAAAATCGCGTAAGGCATATTTGAGAAAATCAAACTTTTTAAAAAGGGTGATATGCGGTAGGGGAAAATTCTTGTAAATTTTCTCATCATTGGAAATTGCTGAATAAATACCAAGGCTGGTATTTAGCTGGTTTCTGAACTATGCTTCTATGCTTCACACACACACACACACACACACACACACACACACACACACACACACAGACGCGCCTGCTGATCATTTTATAAATATGCATTTTTGTGTTCACGGGGCCATAACAAATACATTTTCGGTTATGTATACGTAAGTATAGAATTTTGGGGTGAAATATACTTTATCCACTAAATATATGAAATGACCAGAAAACGAAACATACATTCCAATTGCCTAATAGGCAATAGTAGCGTATACATGTAGGAATGAAAAATATATATTTTTACTCCAACATTTTAGAACAAATTTTGGTCTTGTTTGGCATGGCTAACTAAAATATTTCACAAAAAATAATATACATATATACATTTTTTTAAAACCATAAAAAATTATAAAATAAAAATGTTATACATTTTTAAAATTACAGCAGTATCTATAAAAATATAGATATCGCAGACTTCAGTACACCAACTTGTTTCACAGAAAGTGTAAATGACGTGAATCTCAAATATTTCAAGTAAAACCGATAGGTTTAAAAAAGGTGTGAATTTAAAAATCCTTTTTTTCCCAATTGAATGTTGATTTTAAAAAATCTACGGAAGTTTCTATCCTAGGTTAAAGCTATATATGTTGATATATATTGGTGTGATTTAACGAACTACATTTTTTGTGTAGTAAGATTTTGCCTATCTCTTACGGTTTGTCAGTTCAGCTGAATTCAACTAGATTGAAGAGGTCCTCAGGGGCTACTCCTAGAAAATTCAAGATATACATTTTATTTGTCACATGAGTATATTTTATGTACGACATTTTAATCAAAATCGTTAGTGCCTTTAATGAGAAAAAAAAAACTGAATAATTACTTTTTCTAGGCCATATGCACAATGCACACAGTGGATGAAGAAGGTATTTTAATCCACTCCAAAATTATATGTTGAAATTTCCCCGAAAATATACGTTTTGATGTCCCCTGAGTCAAAAATATTTTTAAAGATCCGTTTGTGTGTGTGTGTGTGTGTATGTATGTCTGGGGTAGCACACCTCAAAAACGAAAAGTCCGTTAAATACCAAACTAGGTATTGAAGTTTGGTATCTCCCATTGATGGGACACGAGGATTTGCAAGAAGATTTCCCCTTATATGGAAAAGTTTTCGAAAATTGTTATTTTCTGAGAAATGCCTCTGTTGATTTTGATTAAAATATCGTATATTAAAGATATTTACATCGTAAATAATATGAATGTATTTTCTGGAAATAGTCTTTGAAGAGCTCTTTGTTCTGGATGAATTTTGCGTAATTGGTAAGCCATAAAAAATAGACAAAAACTTACCTCACAAAAATATAGATCTCGTTAAAACCTGTAATTTATGTCATATACACCTTTTTTACTTTCTCTATACGCACTATGTACATAGTGAATAGAGAAAGTATTGCACTCCACCAAAAAAATCGATACCGAGATTTCACCGGAAAAATATGTCTTAGGGTCCCCTTTATCTAAAAAAAGCATTTTCACAAAAAGGTCCGTGTGTGTGCGTGTGTGTGTGTGTGTGTCCGTGTGTCCGTGTGTCCGTGTGTCAGTGTGTCCGTGTGTCTGTGAACACGATAACTCAAAAACGAAAAGTCGGTAAAATACCTAATTTGCTATATAAGTTAAGTATCTTCCAGGGATGCGACACGAAGATTTTGAGAAAAATTCCCCCTCCCCATACTACCCTTTACATGGAACTTTTTTCGAACATTTTGATTTTCTAAAAAATGGCTCTAACGATGTTGATTAACATATCATATGTTAAAGATATTTGCCTGACAAATAAAATGTATATTTTGAATTCTCTGGGAATAGCCTCTACATACTACTTTATTCTGGATGAATTTTGCATAACTACTAAACCGTAAGAGATGGACAAAAACTTAACACACAGAAAATGTAGATCACGTTAAAACACACAATTTATGTTCTATACATTTTTTTCGTGGAGTTGATCGTTTTTGAGATATTCCTTTTTCTTGGTTTCAGCTTTGAAGAACACTTTTCTCATACAGGAATTTGTCAACTCCTGTCCATACAAACAAAGGAACATCAGTCACATAGCAACCAGCTTTTGGCTTTCCCTTTAACCTATGGTACTCCCTTATTTCGCCTATACTTACAATAAAGCAAGAAATAAGACTATTTCTGCTAATTTTTCTCGCTTAGCGTGAAATAAATAAAGGATAAGCTTGTTAACAATAATTTGTTACAGAGATATAGAGAAAGTCATGTGAATGGAACACATCAGATTTTTGTAGAACTGACCGTTTCTGTCATATTCCTTGCTCTTTGTTTCAGCTTTAAAATACTTACACTTTTCTCAAAGCGAACCGAACCCCTATTGTTTCACATAGCGAAAAGCCTATAAAGGAACTGACTATCGCTTTAGGCTAATATATTCCGTTATTTCACTTCTACTTTAAATGAAGCAAGTAATATGACAAATTCTGCTAATGTTTTTCTCCATTATATTGATAAAGATAAAAGAAGAATCTTTTGTAGAAATGGTTTGTATTTGGAATAGCTAGAGGCAGTTGTGAATGAAATACATCAATGTTTTTCCCCACGTAAAGGATAGTTTCGGGGTGAGGATTTAATTGAAAACTATCATCTCGCATCCTAATATACCTGACTTAGGTAACAAATTTTGGGTATCTAACGGTATTTTCGTTTTTGAGCTACATGCACCCGGTCGTTTTTCTAAATATGATTTTTATATAGGGGACCTTAAAAAAACACGTATTTCCGGTGAAATCTTGACATTGAATTTTTTAGTGGAATAGAATACGTTCTCTATACTATGTGCCTAGTTACGTGTACAGATAGTTAAAAGAAGAGCTACACTGTTGAAACTCTGCAAAACAATAGAACCACCATTTCTTTGTAATGGATATGAAAACCTGACCGTAAGCAGACATGAAATTCCTGACCACTGACTGGATTAGAAGAGAAATGTAGAAATAAGAGAAGTACAAATCTATAACCTAAACAAACATCTAATTCAATTAAGAACCGATTGATATCAACACATAATGAGAATACCAGATTGTACATTCCCGAAAATTACATTTAACTATGAGCCTAAGATTACAGAAACAGGGGCAGAGAGTTCAGCTCTTAAAGTAGCAATAAGTCAACAATCAACATTTTGATGTAGACAATACACAACGGAGCCCATATTCCGGAACAAATTTGCATGCAAATATTCATTTTTTAAATACAATTTATTATTTGGCCGATCAGTAAGATTGCTATGTAAGACAGTGATAAATTAGGTTAACAATTATGCTAACAAACTGAGGACATAACCTCTAACATGTGAGAAAGATAACAGAGAGATACACTAACAATGGGTAACGATTACAAGTATATACTATTAACAATTAAGTCATCCCGGTTAAATTAGCAGGTTTAACAATGCTAACAATGCCTTCTATTGATCACAATTAATAGTTGACAACAGAGTATGGATGAAGGAACCTAATAATTAGACTGCGAAATCGCTGTCTACGGAATTACTGAAGAGGATGTCTTGATGCAGTTTTCTTTTTAATCTTCTCTTCTGGGGTTACTAAGTCCAATATGAAATGCTTTAGCTCCTGGAACTTCGGCTAGTCTTATGAAGAATTTCTTTCAAATATTCTACAACCTCAAATTATTTACAAGAAGATACAATTATATCAGGACCAAGCAATTTGAACAGTAAGGACATTAAAAGAGAGGCCCTTAAGGGGGTTTCCAGGGGTTTTCAGGCCACTAGGCAAATGTTGTGGTTTCTTCGTTCCCCGAATTTCCTGTACGTTAATTTCATCTCCATTTCATTCCAACCGATCTTTTTCAGGGTGGCAAGTGTCGCAGAGACTGCAGTGGTGACGCCCTTCCGTGTCGGTGAATGTACTTTAGAAATACAGCTTCATGCGGCGTGATGACGTTTGAGTCGTTTGTGGTACTTAGGATGTTCAGTTAGAAGGCGGGCTCCCAGCGCTCCCCACGGCGAGATGTATAACTGCTTGGCCTTTCCCGGCGGTCCGGTTTCGGCCGCCCGTAGATAATACTCTCATATTATCCTATCCTCCTAGGATCTGACGCATAATAAGCCCATAGTGGCTTCAGTGTGAAACCACCTCCGGAAGTTACCAACGAAAAACCTTCAAACACAGTTTTAAAAAAATGTCCTCTCGGTGGAACAAATCTATAACATAAATAAACATTTAGATAAACTAAGAAGCGACTGATATAAAGACATAATGAGAATTCAAGATTGTAGTTTCGTGAAACTTTTATTTTATTATGATCCTAAGGGTTACAAAAACATAAATAGACTAGACCGTTTCTAAGATGACATAATCAGTTCTGTATGTAAAGTTCAAATAGACCCAACGGTTTAATTCTTGTTGAAAAATATTATTCATACTAACGACGAAATTTACTGCTTTTAACTTCTCTTAAGAACAGGCAACAATACGTTTGCAAATCCAAACATGTGATTAATTACATTTTCCCGAAAACAAAATAACCGAATAAAATATAATGTGCTTTTAGGTTCATCTCTCGCTCAATATGCGATGTGGGTCGCTTTGTAATTACATTGTTTGTTAAATTAATTACATCTTTTGATATAGTAATGTCATTGTGGCGTGATGGATGAGATACTGAGACCAGAAGCAAGGCAACAGTTATTTCTCTTCTAAACGCAGCCATCGATTTCCAAGGCATCTCAAGTTGAGGTATTCGATCAGACCGTTACTTCTGTGGTTCAATAAAGAAGTTCGTCATAGTTCCCAAACTTTCTTATTTCTTTAATGTTCCCAGCTAGATTCTTAGATTCTTTCCTTCTCGATGTTAGATAGTCTTGAAACTCATTTTATTCGATTTAATCACTAATCAAAATTAAGGGGTTGAGTAAAAGAGGAACATATCAATAATGAGGGAAAAAACCCTTGATTAAAGAAAAGGGTTGAATGAGAACTTTTAAATTTCCACAATTTCTACTGCTGCATATTTGGAAGAAATGTTTAAACTGGTTTATATGTAGCATTAAAATCTATCTATCTATATATATATATCTGTGTGTGTGTGTGTGTGTGTGTGTGTGTTTATTGCCTTAAAGGCTTCACGATGAAGTGAGATTTTAAGAAAAATATCTGATGCACTCAATTCACATGAGTTTCTCTATTGTTCTGCAAACAACGTATTCTTACAAAGGATTATTCATCTACCTACATCATGCAAATCAAAATAAACATTAGTAGAAAATGCCTTGAATAGGTAGAATAAAACTGAAAAATATAATGCTGTAGCCGGGATTTAAACCACTGACCTCGCGGTGTCTAGCCGGTTGCTCTAACTCTAAGCAATCATGGCATTCCGACACGGCATTAAATTTCTTAACTGACTCTATGTTTCTCGTAAAGCCAACTCCTATCCAATATACAGACAGCTTGTGTGAAAAACAATTATATTAACAGATATTGTCTTATTACTTGCTTCCTTGAAAGTAGAAGTGAAATAAGAGAACACATTAGGTTAAAGCGATAGTCAAACATTTTAAAAGCCGATCGCTAAGGGTAACAATTGAGATTTGGATCTCTTTGCTTACTAGGAGCAAAAAAAAAAAAAAAGGCACGCAAATACAATGTCTTTTCGTTTGAGAAAAGTTTAAGTCGGAATATCTCGAAAGGGTTGACTCCATAAAAATGTGTTTGACATGAATTGAATGTTTTGAAGAGATCTGCATTTGTGTGTAATAAGTCTATCTCTTACGGTTTACCAGTTATACAAAAGTTATCTAAAATTCATTCAGAATGAAGAGATATTCATAGACTATTCCCAAGATAAACAATTCGTTTATCATGAAAATATCCTAAAAAATGCCGTTTTAAAAAAAATCATTAGACCATCTTTGAGAATATCAAAATTTTCGAAAAATTATCCATGTAAAGGGTAGTTGGGGGTTGGGGATTTACTTGAAAATCTTCGTGTCGCATCTTTGGAAGATACTAAACTTAAATACCAAGTTTGATATTTAATCAACTTTTCGTTTTTGAGCAATGCAGACAGACAATCACGTGGACATGTTGCTAAAAAGTTTTGTTTTCTTTGGATTCAGAGGGTTTTAAAACATGTATTTCCGGTGACATTTCGGTATTGAATTTTTGGTAAGAATACAATACCTTGTTGTATCCTCTATGTACATTGTACACACATACTAAAGAAAGTAAAAGCTCAGCATATTCAAAATATTTCATATAAACAATACTCAAATTATAACTCAGCTATTTAAATATAAGAAAAAAAGAATCGACTTCTCATTCGAGAAGAGTATCGAGAAATTTAAACCGGTTATCCAAAAGTTAGCGAGAACAAAGAGAACTTCAAAGGCTATTCGTAGAAAATTCATTTATCATGAGAATATCTCAAACGTAGTGTTTAAACTAAATCGTTAAAGCCATTTTTAGAAAATCAAAAGTTTTGAAAATTATCCATGTAAATGATAGCTTGAAGAAGGAACATTTTTCTGAAAATATTAGTGTTGCATCCTAGGTCGATGTTGCATTCTTAATTACAAGTTTGTTACTTAGCCGGATTTTGTTTTTAAGTTACCTGTTTACAAAATAGACACACACACACACGGACCTTATTCTAAAATGCTCTTTTGAGGTGGTTAAGCTGTTCTAAAAACACGTAGTTCAGGTAAATCTTCTCTAACTATTATGTAAGTGGTAGAGAAAGTAAAAATGAATAACGTAATCCTTTTCACCCAACTTCAGTCATGTTTCCCCTTAAATAATGGATATATCAAATGTAAGATAAAAAAAGAACAATTACAATCCTCTCCTAAAAATAAAATATCCTAAAATGGTAAACTTCAGTGCTTTACAACACTTCCTCAATATCAATTAGGATGGCTGTTTATTATAGAATATTATAGAATAGTTTTTTTTTTAATTATAACTTTTCCTGTCCTAAAAATGTTGATGATTTTTCATGAAAGAGTCTCTTTTGGATTTGCTGCTACTGTCCTAGAATTTGTACTAGTCTACAAAGACATATTGGAAACTAATTTGTAAGATATTTCATAATCGCCGACCTCTACACAACTGTTTCTATTTATAATAAATGCCTCTCAGGAATGTTTCTCTTCTGGTTATGTAATAGAACAATCACACGGAGCTAAAGTTGGGCTATACCATGTGGCCCCAAGAGCTTTGTATTTCAACTTTGGAGATAACCCTTTGTGCGTTGAAAGAATTGCAGAGCTCAACGGGGCAAATCCAGGTAAACACCGCTCAGTGATGATGTTATCGCGAGCGACCTGCGTTCTACTCCTCTTGCATTTCAGCGGAGACGTTGAGGGAATCTCGCTCAGAGGGGTTCCCAGTTCTGTATTAGAGTCCCTGATCTCGTAAACAGGGACAGTGTAAACAGATCGAAAAGGTAAACATGATTTCCATTTCATATACCAAGGTTGAAGCCCGGCAGAGGGCGGTGGATGTTTTCTGACTTAAGAATCCTTAGTATGGCTTCCTTCGGAAGGGAAGTAAAGCCGTTGGTGCCGTGTCGTAGATTTGCGGTACATAAAAGAACCTCAAGCCTAATAAAGAGGCTTTTGGGCAAAATGAAGCGGTCTTTCACGCAAATATAGAATTGGACACTGAGAACCACACCAGTTTTTATGGAAGTTGTCTCAAGGCGAACATGGTTCTACGACGTGGGGGATAGCTACTTGAAGGTGGTAAAAGTTAGGCAGATGGTAGAGCAACGTTAACAACGAGACTTAAATTAAGCTAATATATTAAGTAAGAATAAACCATTCGTTGTCAGCGAATGGTTAGTTTACAAAGGTGGGGGACTGCAAGCTATTCCATTAATCCATCCTGGTCAATATTATTTTGATTATGGGGTTACTAAGATAAAACCTTACCTTAAGAAATATGTGATGGAATGTCTAGGTGAGGTGAGAGATGAAGTGATCGAGGTAGGTGAACTGTTGAGACCGGAGCGACGCCTCAAGACGCACACAAGCAAATTAGAGGTTCCCCGACGGTCAAAGACAAAAGACCTGGAGGTCAGGTCTACGATCCCTTAAACAGAATTAGCGGCATCCCGGAAGGGCATTCCAACATGATGGCCGTTCTCCTAATACGGATAACCAACGTCCTAATAGTGGGTAGTCTTAGTCAATCAGCACCGAACGCTTAAATGTTCTAGAATATCCTGTGTGACGTCAAAGTGCGAATGTGCACGTTGACCAACGGAAGTTGGTGGTATTAAAAGTTCACTTGGGAGTGCCATCGGAAGAGGCTAGTCCCTTCCATCCTGTTACTTAATCAGCTCCAAACAAAACTTGTATTTTCCTGAGAATATGTTAGCATCAACTCCCAATTAATTCAGATTAATTAATTAATACTTAATTAATAAAACATCACTAAAACAATATAAATTAAACTCCCATCAATGAAACATGCAACAAGGCCGCTATAGATCCGAAAAGGTATTAGTTATAGCTTGAAGAAATATTTATAGAAGTCTCCCTCTAAGGGGGAGATAGGAATCAGAAAAATTAGTGAAACGAGGAGCAAAGAGACTAAAAATATGTTGTCACGCCCACCTTTCTGAATCCAGGAACGCAGCAGAACCATTTAAATCTATTTCAGCCCACTACAGGCAGAATATTTAAATAAATCTTACATAATTTTAAACAGAATTTACTATAGTTTTACACAGTAAAAATAAATAAAAAATATAAAAAATAAAAAATAACTAAAAAAAATAAAAATAACACAAAGAAATAAAATAAAATAGATTCGAAAATTTTGAGAAAAATGGCTTTTAAACGTGCATACAATTTAAACCATTTTCCAGCTGTGCTGTGGGAAAGAAACATACGCCCCCTGTAACTTTGTATAGGCCTCAGTTGAATATTTGTTAAGACGAAAGCAAAACTTCTAAACCATATATTGTTCATAATGTCTCTCACCCACTTTTTTGCGGTAGTCGATACTCTAACATATCTCAACCTACTCTGTTCTCATAGGTGGGAACTAAAAGTGCCAATAATGAAACTAGCACAGAGAAATTGCTACGTATTAACCTTACAAAATGTCAGAAGATTAGGAAGACACTAGGATGAAATTTTGATTGCAATTAGCCAAAAAATCGAAAATTGCCATTTTATTAAAATCGTTGTTGGAACTTTTGGGCATCTATAAAGATTCAACAGTTCGCTGTCCACAGTTTGCTTCGGGCTCTACAGCTATTTAAAGCTAGTATGATACAACGCTGTTTGCCATAGTATAATACAACGACTTTCTCAAAACTACATTTTAACATATTCCAAATGTTTCACACGTCTCAATTTTTGTTGAAATACAAATAAAATGTCCTTGAACACCTAGTAAAGTACCGTAATTCTATCACATGCGGTTGGCATCTGTGAAAAGTTTCAGCCAATTGCCACATACAGCACTACTGCAAGGTAAACACAAATATCGTCTCGTTTAGAAAACTGGTCTCGCGAAGAAATACATTCAGTTATTCGATTTCTGTGGGTGAAGCATGTAGCCACTGCTGATATTCATCGACAGCTTGTAGAGGTTTATAGAGTGACTGTAACATCCCGCCAGCATGTCGCAAAATGATGTGGAAAGTTTGCGGTCGGTAGAGAAAACGCCACCAACGAGGATCGCAGTGCCCACCAAGCACGGCATCCGCAGATTTGAACAGAGCATGCGTGGAGAAGCTGATTTAGGAAAATCACGTTCGACATATGGCACTAGAACTAAGATTGTCTATTGGAAGCATTCACACATTATTCCAATATTCTGCAGTACCGGAAAGTTATTCCCAATGAGCATAACGAAATCTGTCTAACCAACACAAAGAGAAGCACATGGGGGCAAGTCTGCAACTTTTACAACGCTTCTCCACGAATGGGAACAGTTTTCTTCACCACATTGTCAGCGGTGACGAAACATGGATCCATCAATATACCTTCTTCTCCAAAGTTTGAGATGTCGCCATCCGCCGGGCACATTGTTTAGGGAGAGCACAGATGTCATACTCGTGGAGTTTTTGAAAAGACGTGACCGCTGACCGATACTGCGAGACCATGACAATTGCGAGAAGTAATCAGGAGAAACGACCAGGACGTCTCACTGAGGTGTCATCTTCCTTCACGACAACGCGCGATCTCATACAGCCCAGAAGACCACCACGCTGTTGAAGCAGTTTCGATGGGATATCATAGACCACTCCCCCAACAGCTCGGATCTCGCTCCAAGGGATTCTCACCTTTTTCCTCGTTTGAAGGAACACCTAGGAGGCCAACGATTAGCTTCTGAGGAGGTGTAACCCTTCACAATAACGTGGCTGAACACGCAAGGACAGGATTTTTACTAGGAGTGAATATTCAAACTCATCTCACGAAGCGACACATGAGACTATGTGGAAAAATAACCCTATGCATGTAGTATCAGATGACTGTATTTGTTGTACTCGTTTCACTGTAGGCTTTATAACCTGAGTAAACTTGTAACACCACAAAGAACAATATTATTCTAACCCAAATAGTAGATAATTAATAAAAAATTGTTCATTTTAATGATCAAAGTCTCTAAATGTTTAAAAACATTACAAGAAGTTAGTAATCAAAGTTACTGAAATAACTCCGTTGAGAATTTTTGTGCCTAACTCAAAGCTCTAATTCAGAAAAATTCGCATCAATTTTCCCTGATTTTAGAGTGCATGGCTCATTTTGATTATGCGTCACATTTATACGATAACATGTATGAAATAATTTATATCTGGTGAACTATTTGTACACTTTTAATGACATTTGGTATTCGTATTAAAATATCACAATACGACCAGAAAAATGTATGCAGAAATATAGAAATTTGAAATTGCAATCCCTATGCCCCTAAATGCTAGCACAAGCAATTACGACCATTAAAATGATGACCATTCTTTATTGAGCAGTCCTCGTACCTATTCCGACATTATAGCTGTTATGTACGATGCAAATCTGCATGTTACTTGCATCTAAAAGAGACAGCGCAAATGATCTGCGCAGACGGTTAGTCCTTATCGCTTCTCCGCACACACGGAATTCCAGACCCCTTTCTTTCTGGGGTTTTACTTAACCTTCCCTTCACTCATCAAGTGGTTAATTTCTTACAGCCCCCTCCACCATCCCTTTCATGGCCTCGCTATCAAGAAAATAATTTTCTGCCTCAGAAAGCTTCTGACAACAAAAGCAACCGCGGTTTAGCACCAGCTTTCAAACTTTAGCAGCTCTATTTTCTCCTTTCTTCTTTTTGTATTTCGGCAGAAAACTTTTTCTGGAGTGTAACGGAGTCAATAAAAAGGCAAAGAATGGTAAGGTGCTTGTTGGAATACCTTTTTTAGGGGTGGGAAGGACTTTCTTGTGCCGAAGCAAAGTAAAGCAAAGGCAACGTGGAAAAGGCACACCATCAATTAAACACGAACCTGCAAATAAGCGTGGCATAAACACCTACCCTACCTTTTGTTTTTGAAGTAGGGGAAGCGGATTATTTCGTAGCAGGTATTACCTAATTGCTTGTTACTTTATATCATGGATTATTTTGGGCAAGGTTTTTATATTATATTTTCTGCTCTGCGTACTACAATAAATAGGGCGCATTGTATTCCACTAAAAACTCGGAACCAAGATTTCACCAGAAATATACGACATTAAAAAATCTGATGTGTTCCATTCACATGACTTTCTCTATGTCTTTGTAACAAATTATTATCAAAAAGCTTATTCCTTTATCTGCATCATGCTAATTGAAATAAATGCACAGGCTAAAGCAATATTCTCGTCCTTTAAAAGCCTGTCGCTATGTGAAACTATTGAAAGTCCAATTTCTTGACTTTCCAGCAGAAAAAAAAAAGAGAAACGAGAAGAAAGATGTCTTCCCATTTGAGAAAAGTTTAAGTGGCTAAAATTGAAACTAATAATCCGGAGTATTTCGAAAACGGTTAACTTTACAGAAAAATGATATATAACATAAACTGAATGTTTGAATGAAATCTACATTTTTGTGCAGTAAGTTTTTGTACATCTCTTACGGTTTTCCAGTTATAAAATGTCATCCAGAATGAAGAGGTCTTCCGAGGCTATTCCCAGAAAATCATATTTCGTTTTTATAAAAATATTTTAACTTACGGTATTTTAATCAAAATCGTTAGAGCAATTTTTTTGGGAAAATGTTCGAAAATTGGGTAAGGGGTAGTTTGTGATGGGGGTGGGGATTTTCTTGAAAATCTTTGTGTCACATCCTTGGAAGATACCAAACTTAAGTACCAACTTTCTTATTTAAGGTTTTTTTTTCGTTTTTGAGCTATGCTGCCCATAAACACAAACACACACATATACACACAGACACTCACAGACAGACACCCACACGAACATTTTTCTAAAAATGTTTTTTTTAATTCAGGAGGTCTCAAAACATGTATTTCCGGTGAAATCTCGATATAACATTTTGGGTGCAATACAATACTTCCTCTACACACTATCTACATAGTACGTGTAGAGAAAGTAAAAAGAGAATTCTTAGATAGAGCTATATGTGTCTCTGTTTGAGAAAATCATAACTCAAAAACGAAAGTTTCGATAGACATCAAACTTGGCATTTCAGCTAAGTATCTTCCAGAATTACTACACGAAGAATTTAAACCACATTCCCCCAACCTAAATACCTTTGCATGGACAAATTTTGGAAATTTTTATTTTCTCATAAATGATCTAATAATTCGAACGATTACAGATTACACAACAACTGTATGTCTTAAGTATTCTAGGAATATTTTCTCCAGTCTTCTGCATTATCAGGCCGAAACTGATTGTAATCGGTTTGCTTCTTACTTAATTGAACGATGATTGATAATTCAATATTTTTGGAATGCAAAACTAATGTTATGTTTAACTATAACCCTAAACCCTTTTATGTAACTTCGAAATTGTATAAAATAAATAAAATATTTCACAACAGCAAAAATGTACCTTTATATTGTTAAAGCACGAAAATGGTCTAAAATATAATTTTTTGTGACTTTAGTATGTCTGAGACATTATTTATTAATGGTTTCATATACACATTTTTCTCATTACACAAGGCTGATTCGCTTTTTTGTACTTATACATTTTCAAATTTTTTATTTTCTCATAAATGGCTCTAACGATTTTATTAAATTAACGTATATTAGCGACACCTATATGAAAAAATGAAATGTATATCTTGAAGTTGTTTAGAATAATATCTGAAGTCCTCTTAATTTTGAATGACTTTCACAAACTGGTAAACCGTAAGAGAAATACAAAAGCTTACTACAATAAATATGGATCTTGTTAAAACACTCAAGTTATGTCATATACAGTTTTTGTACAGCTAATCACGAGATATTCATTACTATTGGTTTTAAAATTTCGATTACTTCAATTGGTAAGTGATTATTGATTTTTTTATCATGTAAAAATAAAGGAATTTCAAACGAATCACATAGATTTGACTATAGCTTTAGCCCAATGTATTCCCTCATTTCCCTTCTGGTTACAAGAATCTAAGTAGTAGAATATCTCTGCTAATATTTTTTTTTTCGATTAGCATGAAGTAGAGAAAGGATGTGGTTTTGCAAAAATAATTTGTTGCTAACGAGGTAGCGAAAGTCATGTGAATGAAGCACATCACATATTTTTAGCTTAATTTGACACATGGAGTGAAAAATAGCTGTAATAATCATTACAATTCGCTCATAGTAGTTTAAGTAATTTTCATATGTAAATAAATAATTGTAAACAGAACATAAATCACAATTAGAAACAAAACTTAAAGAATCGCCGCTTCGCGTCAGCTGTTTTCACGTACTTAAAACGCGAAAGATATAGCAAAATTATAGCCCATAAAAATGTTCTGTAAAATTTATATTGCATTCGCAGTTTTGGAGTGTTGCATTCAAAACTGACATAAAATGTTCACCTATCACTGTTTTACAGCCTATGCTGTGTATTGAATCAGTGTACAGTTAATGTGAAAAAAATAAATATCCATACAATAAAGCAGCCAGTTCTGATTCTTCTAGGCTGAGTCGGAGCACTCTCACATATGCAACTATACTCAGTGTTCGGCTGGAGTGAGAGCGCGATAGCCAATACGCCACTGAGCGGACTCCCACTGTATCTTATATTTCAAAAGTGGCTGAATTTGATGAGGAAATGGAACGTCCAGTGCTTGATAGAAAAATTGACGACGGCTTCCCTATGCAAACATTCAACACGGGATTCGATCCACCTCCCGACTTTTCTGTATTCAGCAGAAGCGCACTTTAACCAGTTCGGCTATTCCAGTCGCATCCATTATGGGCGAGACTGTTGATTATGACATGCTATGTTGTCTTGGATTAAAAAGTTGGCTTTTGTGTAGTTATTTGTGTGGGTGAGTTTCCTGAAGATTCCAAATACAATTCTGTTATTATTTCTTATTAACTTCGGGTCTAGGAAGGGCAATATGTTGTCTATTTCTGTTTCTATTCTGAATTTATGAATCTGCTACTATTCCAAATACATCATCTACGTAATGATACCAGTATTTGAAGATGTGAGTAAAGGATTTTGATATATGTATATCAAAGTTGCATATATACCTATGTATACAGGGTGTTAATGAACTACACCGACATAATTTGCGAGATTGTGCACGTGACTGATATAAGTAATTTGAGTTCGGCGATGCATGGTCCCCGGATAAACATAACGCAGCTACATAGCGTTAAACGTGTGGGTATCAGGTGCTGATAAGCCGGTGTTAAAGCAAAGGAAGTTGAAAAATGGCTTAGAATGTCTTTAAAACTGCTGCCCGAGTATAGATATATCGATTTTTAGCAGCTTGTTACTAGCGTTCTCAAGATTTAATGTCGCAAAACTCTGTAAAATCTCGAATTAATCACTTGACAGTGCGACACTAAGGATTCATTAACTACGTACTTGAGTTGTGTAGCTTACTCTGGAAGCGCTTTTTCAACTGCTCTGGTGTCTGAATGCGTAACGCGGGAAGCTGCTATCCCAAGGGTCGTGAGTTCGACTCATGTCATAGAATCCTTTTTTATTTTTTTTTTTATTCATTCCAGACGAAGTGCACGATACGTGAGCGATACCCGATCTCAGAAACTATCTTTCACTTGAAAATCAGTATCATAACCATTACGCTAGAGAGATACTCTGTAATATGTTCCTTCATTTTTCGTATTATGCTGTCGAATGGTTGATAAATTAGCCAGTGGCGTACAGGCACTTCAGAAGCTTGTAGCATTTACTTCGAAATTTCAATAAACAGGGCTAAGTCTATCTCAAATATTTCGGTATAGCTCATTAACACCCTGTATATAAGCTAACCGAAGTGATAATGAGCAACCCATTACAGGATACTCGAACTAGTCGACAACAGCCGATAATATAGGCAAGAGCCTACGAGAACAACTTGCTGCATTTATTGTATGGTGACTGAAATTTTTGAGTATTCAGTCGATTTCACTCCACAAAATTTAACCATGTTTGGTGGTTTCATGCTGTTCTCACACACACGTACACACACACACACAAACACCTTTTATGTTTATAAAAGTGCCTTTTGAGTTCAAAAGTCATCAAGAAACGTATTTTCGGTGAAATGCCTTTATGCAATTATTTGGATGGAATACCTTTTCTCTACTTACTGCAAGTGTATAGCACAGAAAGCAAAAAGTATAGCCACCTATAAGCCATGTTCCATATTTGAGCATAAAAACAAGAAAATTTAGTTTCTAAAAAATCAATGGATCCGTCTTTGATATCCAAACAAAACTGAAGCGTTGTTTACGTGATGAACTAACGCATCAAATTATTATAAACACTTTGCGTAACTGAACGATGAAAAATGAACTGAGCAAATCATTTACTCTCATTCAGTTTTACACGCAGTTCAAAACAAAGAGGAATAAAATTCGTTTTATCACACAAGCCACACAATGATCCATTCTTTGTGCGCATCCCGTATTCACTGCTGGATGTCAATATTCGAGCATAATAAATTAAATACGATCACTAATTAGCAAACTCAAGCTCATTAGTTCCACCTACATAATGAAAAGATGAACATCGGACGTATGAGGGTAACATTTTCCCTAGGCTTTGTTTCAAACAAGCTAAGATGAAGCTGCAACATGTTTTCAAACATATTTTCTATTACTGTATGTTCTTTGACGTAGAATAGTCGCACATTTTCACTGGTATTACTTTCATGTGCCACATCTCATCAGTTGTGCATTAATTTACTGAAATTACATGCTTAGTAAAATTATGAATTACATTTTCTCGTTTATTATTATGTTCGATCTGAACAGATTCTGCCCTTTAGAAGTCAATATCTTTATCTTATTTGTAGATATAGAAAAGCATAGTGTATTATGTTTTAATTTACTCTACATTTGTTATACCACTATTTTGAAATTATCTTCCTTCTTCAATTATCTAGGATGCAATATTACCTTCAGAATGTCAAATACACTCAGAAGAACGTTCATAGAATACAAGCTATCTGTGGAACAACTGAAAGAACTTTGGGAAGAAAACCCAAAAAGAAAACAAAGAAATTGTATAAGCTAATGCCTGTAGCCACCTTGCACATGATCCCAAATCATGGTCCATTTACATGACTTTCTATACCTATTTTGGAAGCTATTCTCACTAAGTACTTTATGCTAATCAAGACAAACACTAGCAGTAATGGTCTTATTACTTTTTCCTTATAAGTAGAAGCGAAACAAGGGAATACATTAGACTAAAACGATAAACAAATCTTTTAAAAGGCTATATGGAAGATCTGAATTAGGTCTCCCTGCAAAGGTCAGGAGTAAAACAAAGAGAGTTGAAACGAAAGATGAGTTACGTTTATTTTTAAGTAGTTTAAGTTATTAGTTTTGAAGCTAATAACAAATAATATTTCGGAAAAATTAGCTACACCAAGATATTTATTTTGCATGATTTCTGGACAACTGATAAACCGTAAGAGACAAAAAAACTTATTGCACAAACAAATGTAGATCTCCGTAAAATACAAAATTTAAATCATATCCATTTTTGTGAAATTAAACATTTCCAGCATATTCCATGTTATTGGTTTCAACTGATAAATACTTTGACTTTTCTGAAACGGGAATTTTTCAAGCTTTTTTCAATTGTTTTACTTCTGGCCAAAAAAGTACCGAATTGCAATCACATAGCAACCAGCGTATAAAAGATTTGACTATCACTGTAGACTAGTAAAAGGACCAGGCCTAATAATTCTTTTCTTGATTAGTATTACAAGATTTAACTAGGACAGTGTAAGCATAGTTTATTGCAGAGTATGTAGAGAAAGTCGTCTGAATATAAAACGCTATTCTATTAAGCATAAGGGATTATGTGGATTCTTTGGCTTTAAAGGTATTAACTTTAAAATTATCTTAATTTACATGTGAGGAAAATAATCACAATGAACATAAAAGCTTCATTAGTTTGAAGAATTAGTAAAATATACAGGGAATGTCATAGTCAAATTGCAACTTCTTAGTTTGAAAAATTTAGGCACTGAAAGAACCAAAACTTTACATATTTAATATTAGATAGAATGTGGTCGTCTCCTTAGCGAGGTGGTAGCGCAGCTGCTTGCCAGAGCGGAAGACATGGGTTCTATTCCCGGTATCGGTGGGGACTTTTCCCATGTCCGGGGTGCATCAGTCTCGTGAGGTCCTTTGAGGGGCCATTTGGAGGAGCTACTTGATGGAGAAGTAGCGGCTCCAGGTCATGAGGACCGCATTCACCGGCGGTTGGGGGGGGGCTTAGGCGCTGACCAATCTCACCCTTCAATACTGCACCCCATTCGACGCAGCGGTCGGGTGGTAAACCAAGGTTCCTTGTGAGCTGACGTGCCATGGAGTTATTATTATTGTTGTTATTATTATTATTGTTATTATTATAGGTAGAAGGTACTTGGCCGTCGTAAGACTTGTGTAAAACAAATGATGAGCTAAACTTTTAATTAATGATTTCTTCTCGGATGCAGGCAGGTAAGTGCTGGATTAATTTCCAGCTTTCAACGACGTACTCTGTCGCCAATCCAACACTTACCTGGCTGAGATCCCGAGAAGAAATCATTAATAACCAGCGCCGGAAATGTTTCAAGTTTGATTAAACTTTTAACGTTGGTCATCATTGTTCAGATAGAAGCCATACGCATTATATGGAAAATTGGTTTTGTATCAGTGATTGAACTAATAACATTTAAGGAAACTCATCTATACATAACTAATTCATTCATTAAAAGACACTATACCACATTTTCAGATTCCTTAAGTTTACTGTTTGCCGATCCAAAACGTGCACTGATCTACGAAATCCGTTTATTAAGCTATAATATAAATAAGACCGATAAAAATGTATCCTTTATATGGACTGTCTCTCTCATTGGCATAAAAGGTAACGAAGCTGCAAAAGAAGCAACTAAACATCCCGTCAGTGATTCGTCAATAGTCTCTCCACACCAACTACATCAAACATAAGTACATGGAAAAATGGAAATTGGAATGGTCATCAACTAACAGTAAACCTCAGGAAGCTCGCTCTGGCTGCACTAAACCTTTCTACATTCGAGAGCTCTCAAAAGAAGAGAAGTAATCATTACTCGACTCAGAATTGGTCACTCCAAACTGTACAAGCTGTGACAGGCCTCTAACCATACACCTCATTCTTGTAGACTGCCCAATACATAGCAGTCTTCCTAATGCGGTCAACACACCCAGCATGCTGAAGAAGACGCTACAGTTTCTAATGCATACAAACCTTTCTGATTTTTTGTGAATATAATGTAAATATTAAACTAACTGTAAGACTGTAACTGTAAATTGATATATAATGTATTTATGATCAGTCGTGATAAGTCCTTGTAGTCAAAACCATCTTAAATAAACATTAAATAAACATCAACATTTTACCCATATTTGTTCATGTCAGCGAATAAGAAACCGTGCCTGTGACACAGAAACCAAGCTAGAGAAAGACGCTAACCTCACTTCTACAACAAACACGGAGCAGTTGCACAGTTCAGTTGCAGCTCCTAACGAAGTTTCAAAACATCAGCTTTGTATTCACCATAACGTAATTTTCCAAATCAATCTAGTAAAGAGAAGTACGAGCATTAGCAGCTGCAAATACGGTACTAAATAAAACTTCAGATTTTCGGAAGCATTCCGCAAATAGAAAATCTAATGTTTTCCATTCACATGACTTTTTCAACCTGTTCTGCAAATCAACTAATCCTACAACCTACATCATAGTAATCGAGATAAACATTAGCAGAAATGACATTATTATTTGCTTCCTTCTAAGCAGAAGGGAAATGAGGGCATATCATGAGGCTAAAGCGATAATCAAATATTTTAAAAGCTGGTTGCTAAGTGAATAATTGAACTTCGGTTCACCTTGCATGGCTAGAAGTAAATAAAAAGAGAGATGAAACAAAAGATGACTTCCCATTTGAGAAATTTTTTAAGCAGTCATAAGTTGGAACCAATAAAAAGGAATATCTCGAAAAAAATTAACTCTACCAAAAATGTAGGTATATGATATAAATCATGTCTTTTGAACTAGCTCTACATTTTTGTGTGGTAAGTTTTCGCCTGTCTTACCGTTTATCAGTTATGCAAAATTCGTCCAGAATGAAATGGTCTTTAGAGAATGTTCCCAGAAAATTCAAGTAACACACTTCATTTGTCATATATATATATATATATATATGTTTAATCTATGATATTATTATAATAAAAAAGTATTGCGGCTATTTTTGAGAATAAATGTAAAGGATAGTTTGGGATGGTGAAATTTCCTCGAAATCTTCGTGTCATAATCCTTTGAACATTCCAACTTAAATACCAAGCTTAATATTAAACGGTCTTTTTCCAGCTATACTGTCCACAGATACACACACACACACACACATAAGCTGACCTTTTTCTAAAAATGCCTTTTTGGGATTCAGGGAGTTTCAACACATATATTTCCAGTGAATCTCGACATCAAATTTTGGAATGGACATCTTTTCTATACACCATGTACATAGTAGATGTAGAGACAACAAAACATGGATTAGAACATGGTATACGCCCGAAACAAAGCAGGCAATTATGGAGTGAAGTTCCCCAGCAAAGAAAAAATCAAAGTGACTCAATCCGCTAGGAAAGTGCTTGAGACAGTGTTCTTGGATATGCATGGTACTATATTGTTGGAGTTTGCTGAACACGGTATCGCTGTGAATGCTGCAGCACACATTAAAATTTAGTATAGCTGAATCGTGCCCTTCGTAACAAACGCCACAACATTAATGCGTTACAATGTAAAACTTCATGACAATGCTAGCCCCTATCTTGCTGCTGCTGTTCGTCAAAATATCGCAAAATTTGGTTGGGCGGTGCTACAGCATCCACCATACAGTTCGGACATTGTACCGCCGGACTTTCATCTGTTTGGTCCCATGAAGAAATTCCTGGTCGGCCAACGCTTTGCGACAGATGCGTATGTGAAAGCAGGAGTCCGCAGATGGTTGTACTACAGAGAAACGGACTTCTACGAACAGGACATTTTGCAACTGGTATCATGATGGAACAAATATATTGAGAAAATTGGTGACTATGTCAAAAAGTAGGTTAAAGGATTAAGTTCATTTATGTTGTTTTTATTGTTTTTTAACTATTAATCTTTTTTGTGAAGAAATTATTGTGCGCTAGTTTTCGATCCACCCTCGCATTTTGCTAATATTGTTTCCAGTTTTTTATTTTCTATGCAAGTACTGTGTAATAAGTAGATACAGAAGGTATTATATGCCACATAAAATTTTGATGTCGAGGTTTCACAAGAAATACATGTTTTTTTTTTATGTCGTCTGAATCTAATACGGCATTGTTACAAAAGGTCCGTGTGTATGTATGTGTGTGTGTGTGTGTGTGTGTGTGTGTATCTCAAATATGAAATGTTGGGTTGATATTAAGTTCAGCATCTTCAAAGAATATTTTAAATAAAATGCGTCCAAAGCAAATTACCTTTTACATTAAAGATTTTTCGAAATTTTGCTTTTGTTAAAAAATGACTCTAATGATTTCATTAAATTAATATATATATATTTTTTTTTTTTTTTTTTTGGTTAGCTTAACGTTGTTTGATCTGGTTGATCCTATCGGACGATGAATCAAGTTGGTGAAATGATGCTCAAATGATCTCGGGGTCCTCGGACATTCGGCTACTCAGGATAAGGGAAAACCCAGAAAGAAATCTTACATATCCGAGTAACTCACCCTTAGCGAGATTCGAACTCGCGACCTGTAGAATGTGAAGCAGACAGCTACTCCCTCACTATCCAGGTGGGAAAAACTTAATTAAGATATTTTATGACAAACAAAATGTATATTATGAATATTTTGGGAATAGCTCTTCATTCTAAAATACACAAAACCTACTAGACAGTAAATGTACTTCTCGTTAAAGCACATAATTTATGCCAGATACCTTTTTGGTGGAATTAAGTGTTTCGGAGATATTCTTTGTTATTATTTTCAATTTTCAACTACTTACAGTTTTTTCACAAGGGAAGTTATCTTTCGATTTATATCTCTTTTGTTTTACTCCTGGCCTTATAAAGGGAACATAATTTCAATTGTTTCACATGACAACCAGCTTTTAAAAGATTTAGCTATCTTTTTAGCTTAGTGTTTTCCTCCTACTTAAACATAAATAAGTAATAAAGAATTATTCTATTAATGTTAGTCTTGATTAGTTTATGTAGATTAAAGAAAAGGCGGCGCCGTGGTTGAGTGGTTAGACTGCTTGCCTCTCATCTAGGTGGCCCGGGTTCGATCCCAAGTGCCCGCATGTGGGATTCGTGGTAGGCGAAGCGGCGTCTAGGCGGGTTTTCTCCGGGTCCTCCGGTTTCCCCCGCCACTCATTCCACCAATTGCTCCATCATCAGCTTTCCAATCATCAACTTCCTTTACATTTCATATCATCCACTTCTGGCTACGGGCAGACCCCTCATAACAAGTTCTCCATTCTATGGCTTCGCACCGTTAGCTCCCCGATTGGCTTCTGGCCCCTAAGCATTGCCTTGTAAGTCCTAGGGGAGTGTCAGTCCTGCAAATATGAGAGGGGGGGGGTAAGTCGATTACGAGACGAAACATTCTTTTGTAAAACTTTTATATATATATATTTTTTTTTTAATTTATAGAGCCCCATTTCACATCTAAGGTCATATCGGGGGCTTTGCATTAGAAACAATTCGTCTGTAGGTTCTTTACGTTGAGTTTAAATCATGTTTTTGTTTGTTTCTTTTTATTTTCCTCAAACGCACTCATATACATACTTCCAGACTCCGTGAAGGATAGGGAATAATTCTGGTTAAAGAAAATTTCCCTCCCCCAGTCCGGAATCGAACCTGGGACCTCCTGGTGAAAAGTCACCCTGCTGACCAATCGATCACGGAGGCAGTCTAAATATATTTTGTTTCAGCCTGTATATGTGTATTTTATTAATGTTTTGCTTAAAGAGGAGGCGTGTGCCTACCCGCGCCTACCTCTAAATGCGCCCTTGACAACAGTTGAGCATTAGTTTATGTAAACAGAATCAATTCTTTAGTTCTAAACAACTACCTAATGTTCATATAAAGTTCGCTTTTTACAACCGAAGCTGAACGAAAACCTTCACCTGGCACATAAAAACCGAGGTCAGGTGAGTTCATAGAAGGTTTAATAACAAAGATGAGGCGTACAAGTGGAGTTTAAGAGCTTGAGAACACGTGTTTCTTTAGCGCGCGTCTGGCCTTTGTAACTTGCGCTCTCAGCTTACATTAGGGATCGACGCCTTTGATCCTCCACTACCAAGAATTGGAGCCATAAATAATAACTTGCCACGCTACCTTCCCAACTTGAAAGAGAACATTGTTAATTATACACTCAAAGTGCGGAGGTAGATTTGTCAATGTGTACTAGGTTTTAATCTACCCTTTGATTTGTTGGCATTCGTTCGAATGGCTTTGATAATCTATTCAAGAGAAGAAGAGATGGGCTCCTCAGGATCTCTTCCGATAAATAGTGTAACATAAGTATTACACAATGCAACGTTTTCGTGTAATCAGTGAATTTATGGATCTATTGTCTTAGGTTTCAGGGTTTTCGTCAAGCTCTTTTAGTATAAGAACGCATCATAGTAAAGCCGTTTACGGTTTTAAATTCATGAAATAAAAATCCAACCACACTAAGATTATTCTACAAGATGAGAACGAACAAAGCACAAGTTTATCTCAGACAGAAAATTAACTTGAATGTTTCTTAATAGTTATTTAGAGAAGTAGTTACAAAATCAGAGGTTTAGTAATGAGAGTCAAGTTGGAGAACGACGAAGGGATAGATTTAAGATCAATGAGTTGCTAAATCTAATTGTGTAACGTGGCACCACAGGAGGCGAGACGGTGATACATGAAATGAAGATGGAGCACCAGTGGAATGTGATTGCGGGGGAAACAGAAGAGCCCAAAGAAAACCCACCCTTGCGCCGCTTTGTCCACCACAAATCTCACATGCGGTCGCTTGGAATCGAACCCGGGCCGTTTAGTATAGTTGTAAATATATTTTATTTAAGATATTTATTTATCGTTAACTCGATATCTTTAGAAGGAGAGTTAAGAGACCCTTGAATCGCAAACATAAAAATTATAATTTTTTACTCTTTTGTTGTATACAAATATTGAAGTTCTCTCTTCAAAATGAAGCAAAAATTACCTCTCTAAGGGTTTTAAAGTTCTTTTGAAACGTATAGTTGTTCAAGTCGTGGTCGTGGAAGAATATGGTTGCTAGCTGAATGTTGTTTCTTATAAACAATTTTGAGAATCCCACTTTCTCAGAGAGAATAGTTATGTTTATGAGCTTATTGCTAATCAAGTTCATATAGGGAAATATTATGCTGAAGTTGGCTTAATTGTTTCAACTTACAACCCTCCTTATGGCCCAGGAATGGACGTTTGGTATACCGAAACCTCAACCTTCAATTCCCATAAGTTTAATGCTCACGTTCAAAAGTATATTTTCTTAAAAATTATAAAAGTTATAAAGGTGAAATTTCGTGGGTGTATTTACTCGTATAACATACAAATATACATTTTAAAACAAGATTTTTAAAAATAGTGCTCAGACTATGATTTTATATCACATAACATAAAAAATTTGAATTGATGCAAACAGTCCTCTTGATAAAAATTAATTTCTCACATGAAAACTTATAAAAATTAAAACTCTTGTGTTACAATGTTATAAATATATGTAGAAAATAACAGTAAAAGTGTGGGTTAATAGAGTAAATAGTCTAGGAGAAAATAATATCTGAACTTAAGTAAATTTAGCATTGTAAATGTAGGGATTTGCGAGTCCCCTTCACGTGGAATTTGGAGAAAAAAAGAAACGATAAATAAAAACCTGTTGTTATATTCTGCAGTTTTGGATGCTAATTTCATTTTTGAATTTAAAGCAAAATGAGCGAAGATGATTTTCACGGCTCATTAACAGCAATTTTAAAGTCAGTCCAAGCAGCAACTATTAATATACATCTAATAAGATAAGAATATTTACGCAATTCAAAGACTGGTGTGCGAATATTGAAGCAGACGTAAATGAAGATTCTGTGTTGGCGTATTTTTATGAGAAGCCTAAAAATGTTAAACCTACGAGTCTTTGGAGTGAATATTCCATACTGAGATCAGCTCTTTTGATTAATTATTATATTGATATCAACAAGTTTAGAAAATATAAAACATAAAACATAATATTTCTGATAAAAGAGAAAATGTGCCTCCAATAAGTTTACAAATTGTCATGTTTATAATATTACAATAGCTATCAATTAGGAGAAAAAGGTTTTGTTTTAATTCATATTATTCCAAGAAAAACAAGATATAGATAATCACCATTAAAGTGTGTTTTACGTTTTTCTCAACTTATATTCTATAGCATGTTTTGTATTTGTTAGAATACAAAGTATAGACTTTGTTGCCTAGTTACTGCGAACTAAAGTATCATTGATTAATTATTATAATAGTAGACAATCGATATCATCATTGATGTGTTAATCTGTTGAGGCAAAACTAAATAGAACCTTGAACACAACTAGACTTACAAGGATGGTGTTCTTTATATTCCACAATGAGAACTCAAAATAACGGTGGAAAAATGTATTGGCTGTTGTTGATATTACTTTGTTATTATTTTTATCATCATTAAATAACGATAATAACTTTACAGTTGATTTTCATTTGCCTCAGACGAAACGTTTGAGATATATATTGTGGTTGTTCCGTATATAACTACTTTGTACTCTTCCTACCTCTGCATGTTCATGTTACGTTGGACTATTTCACTCATAATTGTGTACACTGGTCGTCTCTTTAGCGGGGTGGTAGCGCAACTGCTTACCAAGCGGGAGACCTGGGTTCGATCCCCAGTACCGGCGTGGGGATTTTTCCCCTGCTGGGAGACCTGGCCCGGGGTGCTGCACTCAGCCTCTTAGGGTCCCTCGGGGGCCAATTGAGGAGCTACTTGATGGAAAAGTAGCGGCTCCAGGTCATGAGAACCGCATTAACCGGCCAGGGGGGCTGGAGGCGCTGACCACGTCTCACCCTCCAATTCTGCACCCAATCCATGACGTCTGTAATAGACCGAGAGGGGGGACGCAGCGGCCGGGCGGTAGGCCAAGGTTCCCCGTGAGCTGTCGGGCCATGGAGCTATGTTATAATTGTGTACACTAATCACAGTAGACTTCATTAAGTCAATTTATTTGTAATACTTACTTCGTTTCATGTTGACTACACTCTCGGTGTGTCTGTTTGCTTCGACAGATTTGCTTCATCAATCACAGAAGGTGATAAGGCCTAGTTTGAATCTAATGCTGGTTAGAACGGATAGTTTTAGATTTTTTTTTTAGAGACGAGTGCACGAAACGTGCCGATGCTTTTGTTGTTCTATGTGTTTTTCCTTATTAACTAACGTTGACACAAATCCCTTATCATCTGTATTCCAAATAAGCCTACTTTTTACTTCAATTCGACACTCATACATTAGCCTATGAACATAGGTTAGACCTAGTTGAGTAGTAAAATAGGAGTTCGGCTGGAAGATATGCTTGCCACCGATGTCCAAAACAGCCCCTAGATGGGTCAGTCTCATACTGGTTTGATGCCAAAAGTCCAACACTGAAACATTAACTATGGACAGGGCTTCAGATTCAAAAGTGATGGGAAAACGTGGGATATCACAAATCAAGTGTGACTATGTTTTAAGTATTATGCACACATATTTTATTGGGTGCTCATTTTATGGGAAGCGAGGACCGAGTGCCTTTCCGCAGTGTTCTCAACCAAAGCAAGTTTCTTTCCTTGAAGCCCCCAGTCATTACGGTGAAGAGGTTATCTAATTTAACACGAACTAGTTGAATTATTAAACAAAAAAGCGCACGTGCATGTGACCTCTGGATCTACAGTTAGAATGAAACCTTAGCATTGAAGTCACTATATATCATGGTATATAATGAACCTTATGTTTCAGTGTGGTCGACTTGTTCTTCTTCCCCTAAGTACGAAAAAAACGCTTTTAGAAAAAGGTCCACGTGTATGTGTCTGTGGATAGCATAGCTCAAAAAACGAAAAATGACTCTAACGACTTTAATTAAAATGCCGTATATTTAAGATATTTACATCACAAGTAACGTGTATATTTTGAATTTTCGGGGAATAGCCTCTGAAGACCTCTTTATTGTGGATGAGTTTTGCAGAATTTTTCATAACGTTTAAACCATAAGAGATAGAAACTTATTACACAAAAAATGTAGATCTCGCTAAAACACATAATTTATGTCATTTACGTTGCTGACCGTTTCTGAGATATTCCTTGATATTGGTTTCAATTTTAAAATATTTATACTTTTCTAAAACGGAAAGTGACGTTCCGTTTCATCTTTGCTTTACTGCTTTACATGTAAAGCTAACCGAACTTCACTTGTTTCACATAGAGCCAGATTTTAAAGATTTGACTATCGATTTAGCATAGTGTATTCCCTTATGTCCCTCTAATTACAAGGAAATAAATAATAAAGCAATTTTTGCTAGTGTTTGTCTTAATTAGCATGTCGCAGATAAAAGATTAATCTTTTGAAAGGAAAGTTATTTGTGTAACAGCAAGAGAAAGTTATGTGAATGCAACACATCAGATTTTTTCACTCTAAAACGTGCCATGTTGCTATGTGGTGTCGGAGTTGTTTGGTCACTTTTAATTATTGCAGCCAATACGCATGGTCAAATTCAACAAAATTGTGAGCGCGTATGACCGAAATTTCATAAAAAATTACGAAAAATCAATTTTTATTTGAATTCCATAAAATAATGATGCGTTGCATTTACATGCCTTTCTGTATCCATTATGCAAACAAACTATTCTTACAAAATATTATTGTTTTATATACATCATGCTAAACAAGATAAACATTGACATAATTCGTCTTACCACTTAGTACTTTATAAGCAGAGGGGAAATAAGTGAATACACTAGGCTAAAGCGATAATCATATCTTTTAAAAGCCCATCGATGGATCAATAATTGAAGTTCGGTTTGCTTTGCTTTCCTAGAAAAATAAAAGAGAATAAAAAAAAAAGGGTGGCCAGGGTGGCCCCGTTAAGAGTTTACAATTGAAACCTATAAAAAGGAATATCTCACAAACGGTCAACTCAACAACAACAATATATATGATATGTCATAAATTGTGTATTTTAACGAGGTCTACACTTTTTCTGTAGTCAGCGCTCCTACGGCTTTGCATGCAAAATTCAGCAAAATTCATCAAAAAATGAACAGGTCTTCAGAAGCTATTACCATAAAATTCAAGATATACATTTTATAGGTGTTGTAAATAGCTTAAATATACAGTATTTTAACCAAAATTGTTAAGGCCATTTTTGAGAAAAATAAAATGTTCTAAAATTTATACATGCAAAGGGTAATTTGAGGTGGGGTTACTTTCTTGGAAATCTTCGTGCCGCATTCTTGTAAGATAACCTAAACACCAAGTTTTGTTATTAACGGTATTTTGGTTTTTCAGCTATACTGTCCGCTTTACCTTTTTCTAAAATGCTTTTTTGAACTCATGGTAACTCAAAACGTATATTTCTGGTGAAATCTCGATATTGAGATCTCTATCCACTATGCACATTGTACATACGGGCTAGAGAAAATATTAAGGTATAATGGGCCAACAGGCGCCATTTTAAATTCTGTAAGTTACTGACGCTGGTGTAATACTGCACTGAACTCGGTAAGAAAAAATTAAGATCAACGGGATCTCAAGCAAGGTAACAAAATAAATTTGTGCAGAAGAAAAGCAACAATGCTAGAAGAAAGGTCATTAAAGACAGCAATAGAGGAGAGGAAAAGGAATGTTAAGGGTCCAACCTGGCGGATTTTAATGTGAGCCCTGCATTCATATTTTTCCCTGTTTTCTCGCATTGATATTTTCGGAATTTTTCTCCCTGCAAATGCTTCTTGCAGAGCAGTTTTTCTGTCACGCAAATAACATTTTCTGCACACATTCATAGAGATACAATAAGTAATTGCCCCAGATTTTACTCTCAAATGTATTTAAGCATATGCTTTCAATTTTCAAATACAAAAATTAGATTTTTATGACAAAAGAGCACATTCATAAGTTTAAAATTTTTTGGAATACTAAACCAAAAAAACACACACAGAAATTTAAGCTAATTTAAAAAATTAGATACATTAAAAGCAGGTTAAAATGTTAGGCCAACATTTTATTTATTTTTTTATTTGTTCTTAGTTATTTTATTTTTTTTAGTAAGATGAGAAAAACATAAATTTGACCATATGTTCCGAATACTTAAAGCAAAATAGATGAAATTTGCACTGTAACTCATTTACATTATATTACACCTGTAGTGTAAACTTCAAAAAGCAAACATTATTGTCAAACATGACCTTGAGCGCCCTAAAGATCAGCATCGTGGGCTCTCCACTACAAATCTCTGATCCAGAACCTTGTATTTTTATTTTCTCTATACGTACTATGTACATAGTGTATAGAGAAGGTATTGCAGTCCACCCAAAAATTTGACACAGAGATTTCACGGAAATATATGTTTTAGGGTCCCCTGTATACAAAAAAAGAATAAAAATCTGATGTGTACCATTCACATGACTTTCTCCATATCCCTGCAACAAATAATTCTTAAAAAGCTTATACTTCTATTTACTTTATGCTAATCAGAAAAAAAAAAATAACAGAAATAGTCTTATTACTCGCTTCCTTGTAAGTAGAAGCGAAATAATCGTAGGTTAAAGTGATAGTCAAAAGCTGGTTTCTATGTTAATGAAGTTCCTTTGTTTATATGCATAGGAGTTGACAAGTTCCTGTATGAGTAAAGTATACGTTTTTCATAGCTGAAACCAAAAATAAGGAATGTCACAAAAACGACGAACTCCACGAAAAAAATGTATATAACATAAATTGTGTGTTTTAATGTGCTCTACATTTTTTGTGCAGTAAGTTTTTGTCCATCTCTTACAGTTTAGCAGTTATTCAAAATTTAGTAAAATTCATCCAGAATAAACTACTCTTCAGAGGCCATTCCCAGAAAATTCAAGATATGCATTTTATTTGTCAGGTAAATATGTTTAATATACGAAATTTTAATCAAAATCATTAGAGCCATTTTTGAGAAAATGAAAATTTTCGAAAAAAGTTCCATGTAAAGGGTAGTTTGAGGTGGGAGGATTTTTCTCAAAATCTTCGTGTCGCATCCCTGGAAGATACTAAACTTAAATACCAAGTTTGGTATTTCACCGATTTCTGAGATATTCCTTGTTATTTGTTTCAGATGTAAATACATAAAACGTTTCTCACACGGAAAGCAGTAAACTCATAGTCCTGCATAGAAACGGATTTTAAACACATGGCAGTTTTTAAAAGATCTGACTATCTTTCAGTTTAGTGTATTCCGTTATTTTCCTTCTGCTTACAAGGAAGCAAGTAATTAAGGCAATTTCTGCTAATGTTTATCTTCATTTTCAAAAAGTCGACAGAAAAATAGGCTTTTTAACAATAATTTGTTACAGCGATGTAGAGAAAGTCATGAGAATGTAATACATCAGATTTTTCTTGTGTTTACAAAAATAAAAGATAAAATTCGTGTAATCACTTTTACTTTCTCTAGCACGTAAGTACGTAACGGTGTATATAGTAGCTAGAGAAGGTATCGTTTCCAGCCAAAAATTCGATGTGGAGAATTCACGGAAATATGTTTTCAGCTACCCTGAGTCCGGAAAAAGCATTTTTAGAAAAAGGTCCATGTGTGCGTCTGTGGACAGCATGGCTCAAAAACGAAAAGGCCGTTAAATACCAAACTTGGTATTTATGTTTAGTATGTTTCAAAGATGCGACACGAAGATTTTTAGGACAATTTCCCCGCCACAAACTACCCTTTACAGAGAATTTTTTTTTTTGAAAATATTGTTTTTATCAAACTGACTCTAACGATTTTGATTAAAATAACATATATTAAAATACTTGTATTACAAACAAAGTGCATATTTTACATATTGCGGGAATAGTCTGTGAAAACCTGTTTCTTTTGGAAGAGTTTTGCAGAATTTTGCTTAACGGTTAAACTTTAAGAGATAAGAAAAATCTTATTACACAAAAAAAAATTAGATCTCGTTAAAACACATCATTTATGCCATATATTTTTTTCTTGTAAAGTTGAACCTAAGTTGTAGACTTCTATTTTAGTGTCTGTTATTGGTTTCATTTTTAAGTCACTTAACTGTACTCAAACGGGACCATGCAAAGCGAACCCAGCCTCAGTTGTTGCATATAAAGATTTGACCATCGATTTAGGCTAAATTATTCCCTTATTTTTCTTCTACTTATAAGGATGCAAATAATAAGAGCAATTCTGCTAATGTTTATCTCGATTAAAATTATATAGATAAAAGAATAGCCTTTTGTAAGAAAGCTTGTATATGCAACAGCTATAGAAAGTTATGTGACTGGAACACATCAGATGAAGCAATGGAACAAACCTGGAGGAGTAACATCAGTGCTTTAAGAGCTGATTATATTGAATGTTAAAATGTATTGCTGTTAAAGTGGAATATTGAGTAATGGATTAAAATAATTCTAAATGTTTCAAACGTATCCTTATTTTATTTTATAAAAAGCATTCAGTACTCTCCTCATATAACCTGTTTCTCATCACTTTTTAAGGGTTTCCCTTTGGAATGGTTTAGACGTCTAACAAATGCACCAGCTGGACGTTGCACTTATTTGTGTTCTTAAATACGCAAGCGCTACATGTGCTCAGAATAATACTTTAATAAATATGAAACACAATATAATTCTAGACTAAATATATGCTGCATTCTAAATAGAAGCGAATTACTTTCTCTACCAAGTATTGTGTTTTTAGAGAAGATATTTTATTCTCCCAAATCATCCTTACCGATATTTCGTCCGAAAACCACGTTTTAAGCACCACTTAAACAAAAATACATTTTCAGAAAAAATTCACGATGTGTGTGCGTCTGTCTGCGTGATCTGTGTGAGTGGGCAGCATAACTCACAAACGAAAAGTCCGTTAATATCAAATTTGGTATTTAAGTTTAGTATCTCCCAAGGATACGACACGAATATTTTTAGGAAAAGCCCCCCAAACCAAACTACATAGAACACTTTTCGAAATTTTAAATTTTCTGATAACTTGCTCTAACGATTTTAGTTAAAATACAGTGTATTAAAGATATTTACAAGACAAAGGAAATGTATATTTTGAACTGTTTTGGGAACAGCCTTTGAAGTCCTATTCATTCTAACGATTTTCGCTAACTGGTAAACCACAAGATATTGCCAAATGCTTACCACACAATAATGTGGATAACGTAAGAACACACGATTTATATTGTTGGAGATTTAACCAGTTACGAGATATTCCTTATTATTAGTTTAAAATTACCAATCGATATTTCTCAAGTGGGAATTCCTTCACTTTACTTTCTCTGCACGTACTTTGTACATAGGCATTGCATTGCACCCAGAAATTCGATAGCAATATTTTGTCGGAAATACGTTTTTGATACCTGAATACAAAAAGCATTTTTAGAAAAATGTCCATGTGCGTTTTTGTGTGTGTGTATGTGTGTGTCTGTGGGCAGCATTGCTCAAAAACGAAAGGATCATTAAATGCCAAACTGGTTATTTAGGTTAGGTATCTTCCAAGGAAACGACACGAAGGTTTTCAAGAAAATCCCCCACCCCCAACTACCCTTTACATGGAAAAAATTTCGAAAATGTTGATTTTTTTAAAAATGGTTGTAACGATTTCGATTAAAATCTCTAATATTTAAGAAATTTACGTAACAAATAAAATGTATATCGTCAATTTTCAGGGAATAGTCTAGGAACATGTTTATTCGGAATGAATTTTGCGGATTTTGCATATCTGATAAACCGTATGAGATAACTTACTTAACAAAAAATGTAGATCTTGTTAAAACACTCAACTTATGATATATATTTATTTCGTGGAGTGGCCGTTTTGGGGATATTCCTTGTTATTAGTTTCAGCTTTAAAATATTTATACTTTTCTGATTCAGGAACTTGTCAAAGCTGGCTACGCAAAACAAAATCGGATTTCTATACCATAGTAACCACATTTTAACCGTCGATTTAGCCTAGAGTATCCCATTATTTCCTTAGAAGAATAACCTTATTAACAATAGTTTGTTTCAGAGATGCAGAGAAAATCATGTGAGTGGAGCACATCATATTTTTCATTCTCGACATATAAAGTGAAGGGGATTTCAATTTCATTTTACAGCGACAGAGTTTAGAAGATTTGGCTATAGCTTTAGCCTAATGTATTCTCTTAGTTCCCTCATGCTTACAAGGAAGTAAGTAATACATTCAGTTTTGCTAATGTTTATCACGATAGCACGAAGTAGAAGGAAGAATAAACTCATGTGAGATTAATTAGCTGCTGGATAGGTATGAGAAAGTAATGTGAGTGGAGCGCGTCAGGTATTTTTATATCTTTTGTCTAAATATCTACAAATTTAAGATGAGATTGCGAAGTTTATTTTCCTTTGCAACGTTACAAGGCTGAACGAACCAACTCGTGCTTTTGTTTACATTGTCACATTTCGTAGAACGGAGCCGATATAGACCCAAGTAAGGGGTGTGGGCTGGGCGTGGCAACGGCGGTTTAGTATTTCATTACTAACATAAACCACTGTTTATTATATCGGCACCAGTCCATTCTCTCGATTGCGCATACATGCAAACCAAATACATGAATAAAGTGGTGCATACTGGTCCGTGGGTAGTTCCAGATGTGATAACTTCATTATCTATTTCCTGATCAAACTTCATGTTGCAGGCTTTTCTAAAAATAAAGTGTCATTAAATCTATCATTTCCCAATATGCCAGTAATTACAGCTAACAGAATTTAATGACAAAAATCAAAAGTGCACATCAGAAATGTACAGGTGTACTGCAAAATAGCTGCAGATCAAAAGTTCCCATCCCCAACCACCCGCAATATTCGCAGTTATCTTCATTCTACTCATAATTTGCAAACAGCTCTGCTAAATACACGATTTGTGCATAACTAATTTTTTATTTCTCTACCTCGTACAATGTGCGTAGTAGGTAGAGAAAGCATTGCATTGCACCCAACATTTTGATATCGAGATTTCATCAGAAATATATGTTTTGAGGACCCCAGAATAAAAATGTAGAGAAGGAAAAATAGGTGTTATTTTATTCATTATTACATTCCACCCAAAAATTCGATATGGAGATTTCACCGGATATACAGGTTTCGAGGACCTTTGGGTTCAAAAGGAAAAACTTGACCTTCTGTAACACATAGATAACAAGATATTGTATTCCACTCGACATTTTTATACCAAGGTTTAAGCGTACGCGAATGCTTAGTGGACCCTTGAATAAAAAATAAAGACATTTTTAGTTTCTCTATCACGTCCAGTGTATATAGCAGGTAGAGGAAGTGCCATTCCACCCAAAATTTTGTTCTCGAAATTTCACCGGAACTAAATGCTGAATAGAAAATAAAAATATTTTTTGCTTTCTCTACCACATAAATTGTACACAGTAGGTAGAGAAGATATTGCATTCCACCCAAAAATTCAGTACTATGACTTCAGCGGAGCACAACTCGAAAACGAAAACTCGATTAAATACTAAACTTGATAATTTAGTTCAGAATTTTATAAGGATGCGACAGGAATGTTTTCAAGAAATTCCTCCCATCCTTGGAAAAACTTTCGAAACGTTTTATTTTCTCAGCAATTGTGATTGAATTACCATATGATTAAGACATTTTCATGGCAAATAAAATGTATACCTTGAATAGCCTCTGAAGTCCTATTCACCCTAGATGACTTTTGTATAACTGATAAACCCCAAAAGTGTGGACACACTTAGAAAACACACTTAATGTCACATACATTTTTTGTGCAGTTAAAATCGTTTCCAAGGTATTCCTTGTTATAGGTTTCAATTTTTCAATGCTTATATTTTTCTTAAATGGGAACTCATTATTCTTTATATTTCTGTAGGTGAAACATACAGAACGGAATTTCAATTGTGGAAGATATCGAACATAAATACCGAGTTTGAAACTCAAACCACTTTTAGATTTTGAGTTACTCTATTCATAGACAAACACACACGAAGCTATTTTTTTCTGAAAGTCCTATTTTTATATTCAGAGAATCTCAAAGTGTGTATTTCCGGTGTAATCTTTTAAAACTGCAACGACCACCAACACTTTCAGTAGAAACATTGTCGATGGCGATATTTTCTCAAAAATATTTTTGAAGTATTTTCATAGGTATATTTTGAATTTTCTGTGAACAAGCTATAAGCATTCATGTATAAAATTCTATTAACGATAAGTGAAAGATAAACAATTACTGCAAACAATGTAGACTTCTGTAAAGTGCACAATTTATATCAAATAAGTTTTTCATGGCAACGCGATTTGTAGGATATTCTCTTAATACTTCAATACTTTCAATACCTTGTGTTTTTTACTTTCTTTAGCCCGTATGTACAATGTACATAGTGCCGAGTTCGATCCCAAGCGACCGTATGTGAGATTTGTGGTGGACAAAGCGGCACAGGGGCGGGTTTTCTCCGGGTTCTCCGGTTTCCCCCGCCATCGCATTACACCGGTGCTCCATCTTCATTTCATATATCATTAGTGGCATCGCCTGCGGTGCCAAAAGTATTAAAAGCGGGAGTTCAACACTACCAAAAAATGTACATAGAGGACAAAGAAAGTATTGCATTTCACCTAAAATTCGAGACTCAGATATCACCGGAAATACATGATTTGAGACCCGCTGAATATAAGAAAAATTATAAACGTGTCCGTTTGTGTCTGTCTATTTTGTGGGCAGCATAGCTCGAAAACGAAAAGTCGGTTAAATACCAATCTTGGTATTTAAGCTCAGTATCTTCCAAGGATGTGATAAGAAGACTTTCAAGTTAATCCCCCCACCACCCTACCCTTTACATAAACATTTTTCGAAAATTTTAATTTTCTGAAACATGGCTCTATCGACTTTTATTAAAATGCCATGTTTAAGATATTTTCATGATAAACGAAATGTATATGGAACAAACTAGATATTTAAAATAAAGTGCTACTTCTATTTACCTGTTTTCGCGATGTAATGGAAAAGTGTTTGAAAGTCAGATATAACGATTCTCTTTTTCTTTTTCTCCTCATATGTAGGACTAACACCCCCAGCCAACGCCTGGGTCAGATGCCTGTTGAGGAGCAAAGGGTCTGAAGAAGCAAGTAGGGTGATCAGCCCGATTCGTGGTGTGAAATGATGGTGAAGTGAACGATAAGAAAGATGATTACGAAGCAATTAGTGGAATGAATGATGTGGGGGACCGGAAAACGCGGACTTCGTCTGCCGCAAATCCCATATGCAGTGTCGATTCTGAACTGCCTAGATGAGAGGCAAGAGTCTAACCATGGTCTACAGCGCCGCCATAGAGCGACCCGTGTTTTATAAACCTATCCCACGCCCTGAATGCATCAATATTGGTTTTTCCGAAACGCTTCTATGTTTAACTAACGCCAAAGTTGCAGGTCTTATCACTTCTCTCTTACTGAATTGAAGCAAATTTAAGGAAACAAAATATCGAATAAATGATGTTATACTCAGTTAAATAACCTCTGTAAGTTTTAAGTGTAGTTGTGTTCTGGGCTCGTGAGCCCTGCAGGATGAGGTGTGGGGAGAGGGGAAAGCGATATCTAACTACCCGGTGAGCTGTTATGCAGTAATCATTCCTGCAAATATGTGTATTAATCTAGCATAGCCTACTTAGCATATAAGGTGCAGAAGTAGTTCAATGTTGTAAGAAGATTTGTATTCTTTTCCCCATGTCTAAGTTAAGAAATGTACGATAATGCATTCAGAAGGGCGTGAAATTATAAGTAGCGTTGTAGATGAATATGATAAACTCTGAAGCAACCGTATTTATATCCAGTACCACTGGCTACACTACGGGCTGCTAATTATACTGATGTTTCCGTGTCAACGATAAAGAGAATTCACAAGGAGAAGAAAGAAATGCGGTAAAGAGGAGAAAATAGTACATTGAGCACTCCAGGAAAAAGAAAAAAAAAAAAAAACAAGAACATGCTGTTGAGCAAATCAATGACTTTAATGCTGCCGTTATACGAAGAATAATACGGTTAACTAATTTGATATTTATTTATTTAAAAATCATAACGTGTATGTTTTAATGAATTCTACATGTTTTGTGTAGTGAGTTTCTGTCTTTCTCTTACATACAAAAGTCTCCAGAATGAAGAAGTCTTTAGAGGCTATTCCCAGAAAATTCAAGGTATACATTACGTTTGCCAGAAAATATCTTAAACATATGGTCTTTTAATAAAAATTGTTAAGCTAATTTTGATAAAATAAAACTTTTGGAAAAGTTGTCACATGTACAGGGAAATGGGGGTGGGGGGATTTTAATGAAAATCCTTGTGGGGGCATCCTTGGAAGATTTTGAACTTAAATACCAAGTTTTGTATTTAACGAGCGCTTCGTTTTTGAGTTATGCCGCCCACAGACATACACACATACAAAAGTAATCTTCTTCAGAATTGGCACGGTCACTAACCTATTAAGATAGGCTGCATGTTATTCTTCAACACCGTTTCTATCCGTTACTGTCACCTTATTTGTACTCATACGTGTGTTGTATATGAATTCCTTTCAGGGTCCAAATGAGAAATGAATTTCGTATAAAATGCAAAACAAGCATATTTAACTGAAAAGTTTTTCTTCTTCACTCTATGGTTTAGACATCAGTCTGTTCCGCTTTGATAGTAAGTCTTTCCATCTCTTTTAATGCTTGCCTAAATCTTAGATTTCTTGTAGGTTTGTAAGAATATAATTCATCATATTTCTCAAAAAATGTTATTTATAGGCTTTATTTTGCTCCCAATCTTATTTTTAGTTGCACAACTTTCCCACCCAGACAGTAAAAATAGCACTGTCATTATTTTGTGGAAATTTTATGCAAAAGTCTTGCAGAATTAATATGATGAAGTTTTCCCAGAAAATGCTATATACACCTATCATATGTCATACAAATATGTTAAAAATGTATTTATACTTTATTACACTCACTATGTACATAGTGTATAGAGAAGGTATTGCATTCCATCCAAACATTCGATACCGAGATTTTCCCAGAAATACACGTTTTAGGATTCTGTACCTAAAAAAGTTATTTTTACAAAAAGATCTGCGCGCACGTGTGTATGTGTGTTAGTGTGTTCGTGTGTGTCTGTGAACACAACTCGCGGTAACATACCAAACTTGGTTATTTAAGTTTAGTAACTTCCGTGGAAGTGCCATAAAGATTTTGAGAAAAATTTTCCATCTCAAACTACCCTTTGCGTTGAAAAAATGTCAAAAATGTTTAATCTCTCAAAAATAGTTACAGATATTTTGATTAAAATACTATATATAAAAGATTTTCACATGACAAATAAAATGTATATGTTGATTTTTCTGGGAATAGTCTCTGAAGACATCTTTATTCTGGATGAATGTTGCACAACTAGTACACGATAATGACAGAGAAAAGCTTGCTACACAAACAATATTGATTTCGTTGAAACGCACAATTTATATCACATACATTTTTTTTCGTGGAGTTGATTATTTCGAAGATATTCTCATACAGGAATTTGTAAACCGATGGCCACGCAAAAAATGGATTTCAACCGCATGGAACCAACTTTTAAAAGATTTGACTATCGCTTTAGCCTAATGTATCCCCTTATTTCCCTTATACTTATAAGGAAGCAAGTAATAAAAACAATTTTGCTAATTTTTATCCCGATTATCAATTATCATGAAGTAGATAGAAGAATTAGCTTTCTAACTTTAATTTGTTGTAGAGACGTATATTATATCATATGAGTGGACATATCAGATTTTTAAAATCAAAATCTTTAAAGTCATTACAATGTTCCAAATAAGAAGTAGTTTGATGTGGGGGATTTTGTGAATATTTTTGTATCCATCCTTAAAAGATTGTGAACATAAATCCCAAGTTTGATATTTTGAGTAGACATTTTCCTTTTTGGGTGTATGCTGTTCACAGACACACTATCTTATACACACACGGATTTTTTTCTTCTAAAATATATTTTTTTTACTTTCTCTATACGTACTATGTACATGATGTATATTTTATTTCATCCAAAAATTCGATATAGAGATTTCACCGGTAATACATGTTTGGAGACCCACTGAATAAAAAACATTTTTAGAATGTGTGTCCGTATGCCAGTGTGTTCATGTATCTGTGTGTCCCGGTGTCTTTGAACACTTTAACTCAAACACGATAATTCTCTAAACTACTGTTTAAGTTTAGTATCTACCAACGTTGCGACACGAAGATTTTGAGAAAAATCTCCTACTCAAAACTGCCCTTTGCATGGAGCAATTTTCGAAAATGTTCTTATTTTCTAAAATAGCTCTAATGATTTTCATTAAATATCTTATATTAAAGATATTTATATGATAAATAAAATTTATATCTTGAATTTTCTGGAAATATCCTCAGAAGCCTCTTCATTCTTGATGACGTTTGCATAACTGGTAAACCGTGATAGACAAAAACTTACTACACAAAAAATGTTGATCTCGTTAAAACGCATAACTGAATGTTATATACGTTTTTTTTTTTGGTAGAGCTGATCGTTTCTGAGATTCCTTGTTATTGGTTTCAGCTTTAAAATACGTAAAAGTTTTTCATTCGGCAATTTGTAAATTCCTGGACACGCAAAGAAAGGGATTTCAACCAAATAGCAACCATTAAAAGCTTTGACTATTGCTTTAACCAAGTGTGCTCCCTTATTTCTCTTCTGTTTACAAGAAAGCAAGTAATTTCTGTTAATGCTTATTTATATTAGCATGAAGCAGATAGAAGATTTTTAACAATAATTTATATTAGAGATGTAGAGAAATTGATGCGAATGGAACACATCAGATTTTTAAAATCGAAATTGTTAAAGCCATTACAATGTTCCAAGAAAAGGGCAGTTTGAGTTATGGGACTTTATTTGAAATTTTCGTGTGGAGTCCTTGGAAGATGGTGAACATAAATACATTTCGTGTTTAACGGACACATTTTACTTTTTTGGTTTATTATGTACACAGAAACACCATCTTATACACACATACTTTTTTTTTTTTTTTTAATTTAGCGATCCCCAAAAGGATTTCAAGTAAAATCTTGGAAACGAAGTTTTTTGGAATGCAATACGTTTTTGTGCCTACCATGCACATGCTGGAGAAAAAATTTACCACAATATCTTACCCTTAGCAGCTCTATCGCGATATTTCTAAATATTTAAAGATATGTAAAATAAAAGATTTAAAATAATTTAAAATAACTTCGTGAAAAGGCTGGCTTATATTACATACATATGGTATGGACACGAACGAATTCAGTGTTTTACTTATCGAGGCAAATGAGGTGGAACAAAAGCAAAGCGCGCCACAGAAAGAATCTGATAATACTTGACAGAAGTCAATAGTTATCGGCTTGTCGCTTGGGGGACAGCGACCGGTTTTGTGTCCATCCCGCCACATGCACAATTTTGCGGCAGAGATTTTGATGTAACAAAACTTGAAAAAAGTCCTCCCCACCCCTTCATTGTGAGCTGGTACATAATGGACGGAGCGTGACACAGAAAAGCCACGCAAAGGGCACGTTTAAAAATATATAATATGACATTGCTAATGGCGCAACCAATCTGTTTATTCTTCTGGGGTTCAAAATGCTGGATTAAATATAAACGTTTTGTTTTGTTTACTTTTGCTATGGAGGGAGACATTCGTGCGCTTTTATTTTTATTTTTTTCTGAATGTATTTGGCAGTTGGCTATGCCAACTACATTCCACTGGCGATGAAGCCATTCAAATACATTTTTTTTTTGGTACAGCATGCTTAAAATATTTACTGTGACCATTCGATGGAAGCGAAACAAAGGTTGCCGTGTTTAAAACGTTTATAACACCTGCATACATATGTATCAAATGCGATTTATTTGTGAGCATTTTTAAATAATTAATGATTTGGTATGAATGTATTGCGCAATAATATAGTGTTATTTGCTTGTAGCCTTTAAAACATTGGAAAACCTGACATTATATTGTAAAGCGCCACCATGATTTCATCTGATCTAAGCATTTAGCCATGATTGTTGTTTATCTCTGTATCTCTGGTATTACCTTTGCTACATAACTTAAATATATTAATATTTGTATAAATATAATATAAAATAAATGTAAAGCTTAGGTCATCTTTAGCTTTGTAAAACTTAACCGTAGTAAGTACATTCTCTAAGACGTACATGCAACGTACAAAGCAGACAGGAAAGGTATTGTATTCCCCCAAAATTTTGATACCGAGATTTAACTGGAAATACATGTGTTGTGATCACCTAAATAAAAAAATAATTTTTTTAAAAATATCTGTGTATGTGTCTGGTGTTCGCGAGGGCGCGCGCGTGTCTGTGTCCGTTAACAGCGAAAAGTCTGATAGATATCAAACTGATATTCAAGTTCCACATTTTCCAAAAATACGATACAAAGACTTTCAAGACAATTCTCCCACACCAACTACCCTTTATATGGAGCGTTAATTTAGATTTTCTAGAAGTGGCTCTAACGTTATTGATAGATGTTTAAGATACTTTTCTAGGAATGCGCTCTGAAGTCCTGTTCATTTAGGATGAATTTAGATAGAGAAAATGTTACTTCAAAAAATAGTATATGGATACCAAACTTAATCCTAATGATTACTAAAGAAAAGATACGCATGCGCTCTAGATCTAAAACACCACTATACCACATCATAGAGTACATCTACACATAAAGTAAGTACAATCAACTCCATACACTTGTGCTGCAATAACACAAACTGCCCCCACTAAAGAACAGGGTATACTCATAGATGTACAAGATGGAGATTATATTTTTGTAGTTGAAAACATCCGTTGTATTATGCGCGCACGTTTTCTAGGGCGCTGGGTTACCCAGACTTTATTCGGTAGATTTCGCGCAATTTTGGAAGCAGACCAGAGACACCACATTGAGACATGGAATACCTAGAGTGCTTCAGTATTAAGGTTTCATGCTGTCTGTAAATACCAGAGTTCACAATGCACGCATTGTCTCGTTTAATAATATAGCTAGTTCGCGGTAAGTTAGCTAACTTATTCACTAATGGCTGAGGGCTTTAAGAAAGAAACTTTCATTGACCACACTGCGAAAAGTCAGACGGGTGCGCTCTCTCTTGTTCCCTAGGCACTCGCTTCCCCGAAAAGCCAGCGCCCAAGAAAAAGTGCGTACTAAGTACATGGATTTATAATAAGAGAATATATCTGAAAAAAACAAGAAAATAACTGACGAAATATGCATCACTCGTTCCACCAGAGACCCTGTTTACCACGATAGAATGTACTTCTAACCCTCCAACCATTCATTACCAAACAGAATCTATTAACTACTTGTTTAAATTTGTAATATTTTGTAAGTGTGCCTAAATAAAACAAAAAAAAAAAAAAAACAGTACAGCTATTGGATAAATGTAACCTAAGGCCAAATGTTATAAGTATAAACCGTCAAATAATGAGCAAGGCCGTAGTAATTGTAAATATGTTATTACTTTCTCTATCACATGTGTGTAACGTACATATTAGGCAGAGAAGGTATTATATTTAACTCAAGAATTCGATACCGAGATTTCACCGGAAATATATGTGTTTAGACCCCGTGAATCCAAAAAAGTCTGATGTATTCTATTCATATGTAATGACTTTCGCTACATGTGTGTAACAAATTATTGTTAAAAAACATATTGTTCTATCTACTTTTTACTAATTGAGATAAACAACAGCAGAAATGTCTAACTACTTGCTTCCTTGAGTAGATGGGAAATAAGGGAATACACTAGGCTAAAGCGACAGTCACAATTTTTAAACCTAGTTGCTATGTGGTTGAAATCCATTTGTTTCCATGGCCAGGAACTTATAAATTCTCGTATGGAAAAATTTAAATATTTTAAAACTCATATAAATAACAAGGAATATAAAAAAAATGGCCAATTCCATGAAAAACAATGTACATGGCATAAATTGTGTGTATTCATTTTTGTGTAGTAAGTTTTTGCCTATCTGTTACGTTTTACCAGTTATGCAACATTTATCCAGAATGAAGAGTTCTTATGAGGCTATTTCCAGAAAATTTAAGATGTACATTTTTTGTGATGCAAATATATCTAATATACGGTATTTAAAACAAAATCATTACAGTCATTTTTGAGAAAATTAAAAAATGTGTACCTTGAATTTTCTGGGAACATCTTCTGAAGACCTCTTCATTCTGGATGTCTTTTGTATATCTGATAAAAGGTAATAGATATGCAGAAGCTTACCATAAGGAAAATGTAGATCTCATTAAAACACTCAGTTTATGTTATATACATTTTTTTCGTGGATTTGACCATTTCCGAGATATTCCAACTATTTATAAGGAATTAAGTAATAAGAGCATTCTGCTATTGCTTATCTGGAATAGCATTGTGTAAAAAGAAGAAGAATTGTTTGTATTTTGTTTGTAGAATAGCTAGAGATCAGATTTTTAATAGAAAGTTTTTCTTTGCAATTGAACAGAAAGCAAAAAGAGGAAACTTTTGCCCAAATACCAGATGCTGAAGCACATTCACTCAGTCACATTTTGCTCATTTGGGAAATGGTTTTCTGTGCTGGGATATGAAATTAGCGATATTAGTCAATGACGTATGACTATGGTTATTATGGAAGCGTAGCGAAGTCCACTTCCAGGAGAAGCATACGAACGAATTCAGCGCCGTATCGATCGTTAATGCCTGCACAGCCAGCAGCAACAGTACACTCTGCCATGATGATGAATTTATAACAGAGGAAAATACACCTGCGAGTGCATCGAGGGAGTAATTCGAGAATCATGGATTTTTCACGGACAGCGGAGAAGCATGGTGTGCGTGTAACTTGATTTAATAAGTTGGCATACACGCCGCCGCAGCTTCAACCAGCATATAGCCACTTTAAACTAACGCTGCAACATTACCAAAAGCTCAACACAGTAATAACATTCCACTAACTTCGCTAATATACAGCCTGTTAGGTCTATAAGTGCGGATATTTATATTGATAATTATAAACATTGTAATAATTCACTATATCAATATTTGGAGACTTATAATTTTACTTATTAAGAATAATGTGTTTTCAGAATGGTATGTGCCACACACAGAACATGTGAGTTTATTTTCGCTAAGGAAGACGTAACCTTAAATGGGCAATAATGGACGTAGTGTCGAAACTGAGTTTGAATCCTTTCTGCAAAGCTAATAGCCCTACTACTTAGACCAATGTGTCACGTATTGAGATGTTAAAATGTGGAAGCCAAACGGATTGTTTATACCGATAAAAGTTGTTCATTTTGCCACGTACCTTGCAAAATACATAGGTAGTAAATTAAGTATTTGGTTTGTTTAAAGACGAAGACAAAGGATCTGATGTGCTCCAATCACATGACTATCTCTACAAACTATTGTTATAAGAGATTATTCCTTTATCTACATAGTCGTAATTGAAATAAACATTAGCAGTAATAAATGTATTAGTTCCTCCTAATTACATTAGTTCTAAAGCGATAGTTAAATCTATTAAAAAACAGTTGCTGGGCGAAACAATTAAAATTCGGTTCGTTTTGCACCCCGGTCACAAGTAAAACAAAAGAGAAATGAAACGAAATATGACCTGCCTTTTAAGAAAAGTTAAAGTGGCTTAAAATTGAAACCAATAATAAGTAATATCTCCGAATTTCTTAACTTTACAAAAAAAAAAAACAAAAAAACAAAAAAACAAAGAAAAAAAAACAACAACTATATGACATAAATTGTGTGTTTTGGCGAGATCTATAATTTTAATTTTGTGACTTTTCGCCTGTCTCTTACGTTTTACCAGTTTTGCAAAATTTATCCAAAATGAAGTGTTCCTCAGAGTATTATTCCAAGAAAATGGAATGCATACATTTTAGTTTTCATATAAATGTCTTTGATAAACGGTATATCAATCAAATCCGTTAGAGCCATTTTTGAGGGGGAAAAACATTAAAAAAATCATGTAAAGGATGTTCTTGAAAATCTTCGTGTCGCATCCTTGGGAGATACTAAACATAAATAACAAATTTAGTATTTAACGATCTTTTCGTTTTTGAGCTATGCTGTATACAGACACACACACACATACTGATAGTCCTTTTCTATAAATTTCAGGAAATCCCAAATCATACATTTCTGGTGGTATCTCGAGTTTTTGAAACATAGACAGTTTCTCAAGATTTAATCGAGAATCTGGTTGTCTCTTTAGCACAGACAACAAGTTCTGTACATAAGAAAGCTACGGGATTTGTGACACAACATTTTTAATGTTTGAGAAAAATGTTTGTCAGTCTCATTATTAGCTTCGCTTCCAGGTTTGTTCCTTCTTGCATAAAATGTACATGAGCCAATAATTCCTCAGGAGTTCAACTCCATTTCTCACTTAAATTTCTTGAGTTGCAAATTTGAACAAAAGAAATGCGAAAATGCTAAAAATGCATAAATATATGCAATATAGAATTAAAACATATGGATTTTTCCAAAAACCTCAAATTATGTAAATATTTTAAATAAAATTAGTCTTTTCACTTGCTCTACGTAGTACATAATACATAGGTAGAGAAGATATTGTACTCCATCCAAAAATTCTTTACCGAGATGTCACCGGAAATACACGTTTTATGGTCGCCTGTAACCAAATAAAGGATTTTTAGAAATAGTCCATGTGTGGGAATGTGTGTAAGTACACACGATGATTCAAAATCAAAATTCGGTAAAATAATAAACTTGCCATTTAGTTAAATCCTTCAAAGGATGCGATACAAAGATTTTCAGAAAAATTCCCTCACACCAAACTAACGTTTAATAGAACACATTTCCAAGGTTTTGATTTGCTCAAAATTTATTCTAACAATTTTGATTAAAAAACCGTATATTCAAGAAATGTATATGACAAATAAATTGTGTCTCTTGAATTTTCTAGAAATAGCTTCTGAAGGACTCTTCATTCTGAGTGGCTTTTTTATAATTGGTAAACTGCAAGAGACAGACAAAAATTTACTACACAACAATTTAGATTTCGTTAAAACAACAAATTTATGTCATTTATATTTTTTTCATGGTCATTTCCAAGATATTATGTTTTATTGGTTTCAGGATTAAAATACTTAAAGTTTTCTCATACGGAAATTTGTAAACTCCTCGCCATGCCAAGAAACGGATTTCAACTGCATGACAACAAATTTTTAAAATATTTGATTATCGCTTTAGCCTAGTACATTCCATTATTTCCCTTCTAGTTAAAAGAAGGCAAATAATAAGACCATTTCTGCTAACGTTTATCTTGTCTGGTATGGAGTAGAGGGAGCTATAAGCTTTTTAACAATAATTTGTTACAACATTGTAGAGAAAGTCATGTGAATGAAACACAAAAGATTTTTTTAAATTTTGTTTCTTTGGAAATGCAAAAATATGTAAGAAATTCTTGAATAATAACATGCTTTTATATAAAGTTCTTCCTCTACTCATAACCTTGTCTTTTATTGAGCACTTTAAATTATTCAAATGGCATCTACATACTAGTATAGTCAATTTATTATGATTTGTGCCTATTCACCAGAAGTAATTTGAACTTACTAAAGTTAAACTTCATGTGTACACCTCGCAGCACAATGGATGCACAATTGAACAATCTGATTGTTATTAAATATTCACGAAAAAATTTTGCCACTGCAAATATTTGTTATAATGGTAAATTAACGTCAGGTTTCCATCTTTACCTATTTTCACATCATTACTGTACCATCAGATACTCTCCGAATGGCATATAGTAAAATTAATGCATATTGTGCTGTGATTTGTTTCTGCAGAAAAGTTAGTTACGATAAGTTTAGAACATCAATTTATTACATGCAGGACATACATTTTCAAGCTTTACCGTCCTTTTCTCCTCTTTTTTCAACTCCGTCATCTCATCGCTACTTTTTTGCATCTTTTTTCACTTTATTTTAGCTTTAGTGAACCAAATTATTTTCTTATGTAAAGAACAAGAGGTAAGGGAGTAGTAACTTAAAGAAAAGTTTTTAGTTTGTGCAAGAAAACTACAAAGTCAATATTTGCCTAGAAGTTCCTTTCTTCCTAACAGCTCCATTTGGCTAAATTAATTACCACTAGTTTTCTCAGGTACAACAAAAGAACACTGGCAAAAATAAGATTTTCATACTTCTTTGTGTCTGATCAGGAAAAACTAAAGGAAAGAAAAAATGGCATGTGCTCTACTCACATGATTTTCTCTAACTGTTCTGCAAATGAGCTATATTTTTAAAAAAAATATTATTTCACCTATAAAACTCTAATCCATAAGAACAGATTAGCCGAAATTACCTTATCACTTGCATCTTTGAAAATAAAAGAGGAAAAATTGATGTGTTTCATTCAATTTCTGTACATCTCTGTAACAAATTGATAAAACGTTTATTCTTCATGCTAAATGAGATAAACATTAGCAGAAATGCTCTTATTACTTGATTTCTTGTAAGTAGAAGGTAAATAAGAGAACACACTAAGCTAATGCAATCAAATCTTTTAAAAGCTGGTTGCCATGTGTGTATCTGTTACAGTTTACAGTTATGCAAAATTCAGTCAAATTCATCCAGAATGAATGTCTATTTAAAGGCTATTTCCAAAAACTTTAAAATATAAATTGTCTTTGTCATGTAAATATCTTTAATATATAGTATTTAAATCAAAATTATTACAGGTATTTTTGAGAAAATCAAAATTTTCGAAAAATGTTCTATATAAAGAGTAGTTTGGGGGGGGGATTTTCCTCAAAATCTTTGTGTTACGTCTTTGAGGTTTGGTATTTTACCGACTCGTTTTTGACATCGTGTTTTTGACACCGAACACACACACACACGCACTTGGGCGTGGACCTTTTTCTAAAATGCTTTGTTTGGACACAGGGGACACTAAAACGTATATTTCCGGTGAAATCTCGGTATTCAATATTTTGGTGGAGTGCAATACTTTCTCTGCCTACGTGTCATGTAAATGATCTCTCTGTAGAGAAAGTAAAAAGGGAATACACAAGGCTAAAACGTTAGTCATTCTTTTAAAAGCTATTACTTTGCAATGACATTGAAATTGTGTTATCTTTGAGTGGGGAGGACTAAAGCAAAAGCGATTAAAAAAAAAAAATTATGGCGGCCTACCGTTTGAGAAAAGTAAAGTATTTCAAAATTAAACCACTAACAACCTATATGAGTAATGGTTATCTCTACAAAGAACATATATATGACAAAAATTGTGTGTTTCAACGAGATCTATATTTTTGATATAGTAAGTTTTTTCTATCTCTTACGGTTTACCAGATAAGCGTAATTTATCCAGAATAAGGAGCTGTTTCTTTGAAATTCAGAACAAACAATTTATTTGCAACTCAAATTATCTTTGACATACGGAATTTTAAGCAAAATCGTCAAAGCTATTTTTTTTTAGGAAATTGGAAATGTCGAAAAATGTTGCTCGCAAAGGAAGTTTGTGTGGAGAAATTTTCTGAAAATGTTTGTGTCGCAAGCTTAGAAGAAGTTAAATAATAAGTTTTGGTTTTTACTTTTATTAGCACGTATGTACAATATAATATAGAGCATAAAGAACACATTTATTCCACCAAAAATTTGATACCAGTATTTGATAGGAAATACATGTGTCCAAAAAAAAGAACATTTTTATAAAACGGACCGTGTGTGTAGTAGATGTGTGGGCAGCTTAACTCAAAAACGAAAAATCTGTTAAATACCAAACTTACTATTTAGGTTAAGCAACTTCAGAGAATGCGACACGATATTTTAGAGAATCCCTCGCCAAAATACCATATACATGGAAGAAGTTTCTAAAATATTGATTTTTTTCCAAGTGGTTTTAACGACTTTGGTTAAATTACCATAAATTAAAGATGCTTATCATGACAGATAAAATGTATATGTTGAACTTCCTAGGAATAAAATAAGAACTGAAGCTTTCCTGGCGACATGTTAATTCAAAATCTTCTCGGGCTTCTAGCCAGGTAAAAACTTGGCTTGACACCAACGTTTTTACCTGGCTAGAAGCCCGAGAAGATTTTGAATTCCTAGGAATAGTCTCTAAAGTACTCTTCATTCTGGATAACTTTTGCATTCCTGGTAAATCGTAAGAGGTAGAAAAAACCCTCCTATACAAAAAAATCTGACGTGTTCCATTCACATGACTTTCGCTACATCTATGCAATAAATTATTATTAAATAGCTTATTCTTCTTTTTACTTAAAGCTAATCGAGAAAAAATTGAGAGAAAGGATTGTATTACTTGCTTCGTTGTAAGTAAATAAGGAAGTACCATGAGCTAAAGTGATAGGAAAATATTTTAAAATCTGAGTACTATGTGATTGAAGTTCCTTTGTTTGTATGGACAGGAGTAGAAAAATTCCCGTATGAGAAAAGTAAAAGTATTTTCAAGCTGAAACCAATAACAAGGAACGTCTCAAAATCGGTCAACTCCAAGACAAAAATGTATATGACATAAATTGTGTGTTTTAACGAGATCTACATTTTTTGTAAAGTAATTTTTTGTCTCTCTTATGGTTTATCGGTTATGCAAAATTTCACAAAATTCATCCAGAATAAACATAACTCCAGAGGCTATTACTAGAAAATTGAATATATACATTTTATCTGGTATGTAAATATCTTTAGTGTATGATATTTTAATCAAAATCGTTAGAGCTATTTTGAGAAAATCAAAAGTTTCGAAAAAGTTTCTAAAGGGTAGTTGGTGGTGGGGGGATTTTCTTAAAAATCTTCCTGTTGCATCCTTGGAAGATACTGAACTCAAATACCAAGTTTGGTATTTAACGGACTTTTCGTTTTTGAGCTATGTTGCCCACGGACACACACACGCACACACACATTCACACGGACATTTTACTAAAAAATACTTATTTGGATTCAGGGGGTCCTATAACATATGTTTCTGGTTAAACCTCGATATCGAATTTTTGGGTGTATTACAATACCTTCTCTATGCGCAATATGTACAACTGTAGATCTTGTTAAAACATGCAATTTATGCCATACATTTTTTCGTAGAATTGACTGATTTGGAGACATTACTTTTATTTTCTTCAGTTTTGAAATTCAGTTTCCTCACACTGAAACTTGTCAACTCCTGATCATGGAAAGGAACGATTTATATCGCATGGCAACCAGCTTAGCGTACTCCCATATTTCCCTCCTTACAAAGAAGCAAGTAGTACGACTGTTCTGCTAACATTTATCTCGATTGGTATGAAGCATATAGAAGAATAGGTGTTTTAAGAATAATTTGATACGGAAATGTCGAGAAATTCGTGTGAATGAAGCACACCAGCTTTTTAATTCTTCATTCTTCTGCAGTACATGTCATTCTTAATTTGTTCCATGTATTGTAGTCACGTCCACACCGTGGCTAAGTGGTTAAACCAATGGTTTCACACCAATGGGGCCCGGATTCAACCCCAGGGACTGTATGTGGGATGGCTAACGCTTGATACGGCGTCTGGAGCGTTTTCTCCAGGTTGTCAAGTTTGCCGAGCCATTCATTGCTTCAGTGATTCCATAATAATCTTTCCTGTCAATCATCGGGCTAATCACCCATCTTGGCTTTTCTCGAATACATAAACCTCGGCTCCTCAACAGACGCTGGCCGTAAGTCCTACATACAAGGAGGGTAATCAGAGAGAGAGAGAGAAAGTATTTTAGTCCTGCTCTTCCTTTGTTATACATACTTTAAATTGGACTTTCGCTTTTAATCTTCAAAATGCTTTATATTTTAATAAATGACCTATGCATTTTATACTTCTATTTCATATTTGGTTACATATTTATGTTTCTGCTTTGGCTCTTATAAGCTTCATTAGTAATTTTATTAATCAAACTAATTTTCAGCCTGAATCCAAAAGAAGCATTTCTCAGATAATTCAAAATATACCCTTTATTTATGATATGAATATCTTTAATATGCGGAATTTTAATAAAAATCTTCGTGTGACATGCTTGGAAGATGCTGAAGTGAAATATCAAGTTTTGTATTTAACCGTCTTTTCGTTTTTAAGTTGTGTTGTTCAGAATCTCTCTCTCTCTCTCTCTCTCTCTCTCTCTCTCTCTCTCTCTCTCTCTTTCTCTCTCTCTCACACACACACACACACACTCACATACACATACACGGACGTTTTTCTAAAAATGCTTTCTTCCGGATTAAAGATATCTACCTTATTTATATATATGGAGAAATCTTGGTATTGAGTTTTTGTGTGGAACACAATATCTTCTGTATACATTTTTAACAAAATTCACCAACCCCAAAAAATCCTTTACATGCAGGAGTTTTTGAATATTTATTTTCATTCTCTCAAAAATGCCTAACAATTTTGATTGAAATATCCCTTCTAAGAAATATATATAATAAATGTAATGGATATCTAGAATTTTCTGGGAATAACATGAAGTTGTGCTCATTGTACCATTACTGGTAAGCCGTAAGAAATAGAAAAATACTTGCTACACTAAAATGTAGATCTCGTTAAAACACACAATGTATGTCAAATACATTTTATTGGAGAGAGAGAGAGAGAGAGAGAGAGAGCGAGAGAGAGAGCGTGTGTATGTAGGTATGTAATCATTAATTGAATAAAATAATTATTGGTTAATGTAGGAAATTGATATTAATGGAGCAATGTTTTGAACTGATAAAATAATGAAAGAATTTATTCATGAAAGTCCTTCAACTTGGTGTAGGGAGTCAATCATTTTTACTTTCTCTAGCCCCGTATGTACAATGTACATAGTGGATAGAGAAGGTATTATATGTATTCCATCCAACAATCCGATGTCGAGATTTCACCGGAAACATATGTTTTGGGGTCCCCTGAAACCAAAAAAACATGTTTAGAAAAGGGTGATTTTTGCAGAATTTTCCATAACGGCTAAATCGTAAGAGATAGACTAAAACTTAGTACATAAAGTTTTATAGCTGGTTAAAAGACATATTTATGTGATATACGTTTCTAGATATTCGTTTTTATTGGTTTAAATTTTAAACGAATTAGCTTTTCTCAAATGGACCATGCAAAGCGAACCGAACCTCAATTGCTTCACATAGCAACCAACTTTCAAAAGATTTGACTATCGCTTTAGTATAATGCACTCCCTTATTTCCCTTCTGCATACAAGGAAGCATGTAATAAGGCCGATTCTTTTAATATTTATCTAGACTAGATGACGTACATTGAAGAATCATGTTTTGTAAGAAAACTTTGTGGAACAGCTAGAGAAAGTTATGTAAACGAAACGCTTCAGATTTTTAAATTAGCATAACTATATTAAGTGCATTTATAATTACCTAAAGCGTGAATGGATCAGCTTGTGAAGGGTGGCGGCCCGTGGCAGAGTGTTTAGACCGCTCGCCTCTCACTTAGGCGGCCCGGGTTCAATCCCCGCAAGTGGGATTTGTGTTCCACAAAATTGCGTTTGTGTCTTCGGGCCCTCCATTTTTCTCCGCCACTTATTCCACCAATTGCTATGTTTCCTATCATTCATTTTCTTTTCATTTTATATCATCTTCTTCCTTACGCTCATGCCTGGCTACGGGCCAACCACTCGTTACAGGTTTTTCATTCTGTGGTTTTCTGTCATTGGCTGCCTGACAGGCTTCTTACCCCTAGGTACCCGCTTGTAAGTCCTAGAGGGGTATGAGTCTTACATACGGGGAGGGTTAGCCAACTATGTAACGTTGAGAAGGGTAAATTGAGTATAAAATAAAACGCCCTACCCATCAAACAAATCAAAAAAGTTTGCCCAAAATTCCATTTCTAAAAATGTTATAAAACAATGGCTCTCTTAACAATATCTTCAGTATTTTTTTACTATAAAGATTCCATTTTGTAGGAAGAAAAACAAATCTATATAATATGAACTACACTAAAAGTATTGTTAAGAGAACCAATGGTTTGTAACATTTTTGCAAATCGAATTTTGGGCAAACTTTAATTTTTTTTCATGTTTTACTCTATTCACCCTTCACAAATCATCCAATCCACCCCTTAACAATCTCCCAGTAAACATTCTGAGTAGGTTGGGCTATTATGTAGTCGCAGGTTTTATGGATTATGTTTAAGGGCACAGTGTCCAGTAATGAATCCTGCTGCCAATGAAAGGTTTCTTCTACTATGTCTGAGCAGGTACTCAGCCCTATTTTCGTCAAGATCTACAATGACCTCTTTGGAGTTTCTACAATCTTCTATTACCTTATTGGTCTGTATGGTACTCCCAGCAGAGGCTCAGGTCCCATAAATGGAATTTCACTGCCTTTTCTGGCTGCCTCATTAGCTTCCTCGTTGCCCTGAATCCCTAAATGTCCCTAAATCCACATCAGTTGAACCATATTGTAATCTGGCAATGCCATGAGAGCACTCAGACACTCTGAGACCAGCTTTGATTTAAATTACGATGACTCAAGAGTCCTAAGAGCTGCTTGGTTGACAGAATAAGAATCTCCTTGGATAGGAAGAGTCAGACTGAAAAACTCAATGCAATTTGAACCATCAATCTGCCGGTCTTCAGCCAGTTGCTCTAATCACTGAGCTACCATGGCAACATACCGGCACGGCATTAAATTCCTCAATATTCTCACATGTTTCCCGACGGTTAGATCAACAGGCTAGATACCGGGAGATCCGTTGTTCAAATTCCGGCTATGGCATTGAATTTTTCAGTCTGTCTCTACCTATCCAACTCCTGCCCTACACATAGCTTTTGTGAAAAAATAATTAAATTAACAAGAAACTTCTTATTCTTATATTTCCTTTTAATGGTTTCCATGAAACTGTTTAAGTTTGCAAGAAATTCTGCTTAGGAAACGGTGGCAGCTTGAGACAGTACATGTCTTGTCCCGGGGGAAAGAATTATTCAGAAGGGAAATATAAATCTTAGCCAAGAATATAAATTATTTCAAAAGAGAAAATATAAATGTATAGTGAAAATGGGAAGGATAGAAAGACTTTTAACACGTATAAGGCACGAGCTCGGGGTGCAAGATCCCGTCACAGCCGTGCATTGAACCGAGGGAAGGGATGAATATGCCCTGCCCGAGGGAACTAACGGGACAGCAAAACAATGATCTCCGCTGGTCAGATGACATTTGTAAGGCACTCGGCGCAGAAGATTGGCAGAAGTAAGATGTAAAATTTAGAATCCGCGGTGGAACCTCACAGGCTACCTTTTAGTTGTGAGGCACTTGGTGAAGGACCTTCGCACAACCAAGATGTGATATTTAGAATCCGTGGTGGAGTCGAACAGGCTACTTTATAATTGTGAGGCACTTGACGAAGAACTTGACGACCAAGATGTGATATTTGAGCGCGTGGTGTAACCCTTAGTTGTGACGGAAGTAAGTGATTTTAAGACCGATCATAGCACGAGACATATCACTGCATCAAACGAATAAATTATAATAGTCGCGTGAGGGTAACGTGTAACGTCACAGTAGAAAATTAAGAAGTACACACGTGTGTTCTACGACGGAAAAAGGCCGGACTTAGTTAATAAAGCACTTGTGTCTCACCATACCTGTGAAAGAGTTTCCATGCCAATAAAAACCCTGAGCTAAGTCAACCACATATCCCCACCATTCCCAATACCCATACCCTGCACCCCGGATACGAACCCGGTACCGTTCCAACCTGTATCTAAACTATTAAACGTTTTGATGTCATTGCCATATAGACAAGCCCTCTTTCCGAACTTAGCTTTAGAACCGTCAGTATACCAGACCAGGTTTTTGGTATTCTTTCCGAACTTAGCTTTAGAACCGTCAGTATACCAGACCAGGTTTTTGGTATTATACGGTTTATCTAGCCTGTCTACATTCTCTGCGATGTGGATAGGATGCTCTAAAATTTATACCAATTGGTTCTAAAATGTCAGTCCTGATTTCGAGTTCAGGTAACTTGAAATATTTATATGTCCAGTATCAGACACTTCGGTTTGCCGGCAAATTTAATGATAAGCCAACATGGCGTCTGCCTTGATCCAATCAGCGTCTTCACTACCGAGGTGGGAGGTTTTTAAAAGGAATTATCAAAATGCAGAAACTGCGTTGTAATTTACAAAATTCTGATCTGCAATTCTTAAGTTTAACTCTTGGCCACTGATTAAGTGTGACATAAGAGAAAATAGGTCTGACCATATATATATATATATATATATATATATATATATATATATATATATATATATGAGAGCTCATATCTTACCAAACATACTTTGCATTTGTTAGATACCTTCAGAGCGTGCGCCTAGGCATGTCAAAAGGAATTAAAGTATACTAAAACTACAAATAAAACTAAATAAAACATTAGGAAATCCTGAAAAGTTATTATTAGGCAACTGTAAATAAATAATTCGATGAAAGTTGTGTTAATTCAGATTTCAGCCGTTCTAAAACAACTAAACAAAGAATAAACTCATTTTCTTTAGTTTCTATTTTGTTTACTTTTGTGTACTCTATTTGGAAAAATCTGGCGTCCCATTTGCCTGATTTTCTCTACATTTTCTACAAGCAAATTCTTCTTACAAAATATTGTACTTTATGCTAATCAAGATGAATATAAGCAGCATTGGTTCTAATACTTAGTTCCTTATAAGTAGAAGAGAAATAAGGGAATACACTAGGCCAAATTGATAGTAAAATCTTTTAAAAGTCGCTCTGCGATTGACTTCAAATTCAATTCTCTGCAAAGGGTAACACAAAGAAAAACGATCGACGGCTTTTTGTTTGGGAAAAGTAGGTAAGTATTTTAAAACTGAAACTGATAACAATGAATGTCTTGAAAAGCGTGAACTCTACAAATAAAAAGAAACGTATAAACATAAATGTGTGTTTCAAAGAGATATACATTTTTGTGCAGTAACTTTTTGTCTGTTTCTTAAGATTTATCAGTTATACAAAAGTCAGTCAGAGTAAAGAGATCTTCATAGACTATTCCCAGAAAATTCAAGCTATACATTTTATTTGTAATGTAAATATGTTTAATATACGGAAGCTTATTCGGAATCGTTAAAGTCATTTTTGCAAAATTAAGAAAAAAAAAATCTAAAATGACTCCTGTTATTATCATCTTGACAAATACTTTAGTGTTTGATTTATGTGCTATAATGTATGTGCTTAATGTTATCTCTTAATACTATTTTTCACGGGCAGATTCGACTTTGTATATCTTCTGATAATAAATGGATTATGACTTTTTTACTTTCCTGTACACGTACTATGTACATAGTGTAAAGAGAAGTTATTGTATTGCACTTAAAATTCGATACCGAGATTTCACCGGGAATGCATATTTTGATACCTTCTGAATCCCCTCCCCCCAAAAATGCATTTATAGAAGAATGTCCGTGTGTCTATCTTTCTGTCTGTTTGTCTGTGTGTATGTGTGAGTGTGCCTGTGGGCAGCTTGACTCAAAAACTAATAGACCATTAAATTCCAAACTTGACACGAAGACTTTCAAGAAAATCCCCCCTCCCGCAACTTCCCTTTTCATGGAACATTTTTTAAAAAAAAATTGATTTTCTCAAAAATGGCTCTAAGGATTTTGATTAAAATATCGTATGTTTATTTAGCATATCTTTATGACAAACGAAATATATATATCTTGGGTTTTCTGGGAATAGCCTCTGAACACCTCTTCATTATGGATGACTTTGTATAAGTACCAAACTGAAAGAGATATACAAAAACTTACTACGCAAAAAAGTATATCTCATTTAAAGACAAAATTTATGTTATATACATTTTTTTTCTAGAGTTAACCATTTTCGAGATATTCCGGATTACTAGTTTCAATTTTGGAACTCAAGCATTTCTCAAACGGGAAGACATTTTTTCCTCCTGTCTTGTTCGTTTACTCCTGGAAAGCAAAGTGATTGGAATTTCGATTGTTTCACATAGCGACCGGCTTTTAAAGAACGAGACTATCGCTTTAACCTGTGCATTTTCTTATGTTCCTTGTACTTACAAGGAAACGAGTAATAAGACTAATTCTGCTTATGTTTATGTTGAATAGAATGATGTAGATAACAGAATAATGTTTTGAATAAAAATGTTGTTTACCGAACAGCTAGAAGATATGAAGTGAATGGGACATATTAGATTTTTTTTCTTCTGCTTACAAGAGACGAGTAATAAGCAGAGTTTCTGGTAATGTTTATCTCGATTAGCATGATGTAGATAGAAGAATACGCTTTTTAACAATAATTTGTTACAGTAATGTAGAGAAAGTCATGTGATTGTAACACATCGGATTGTTTATTACAGTTAATATGAAGCAAATAGAAGAAAGCTTTAATAAGTTTTTTAAACAATGTACAGAAGTTTATGTGAACGTCACTCATTAATATTTTCTAATTTTTCCCTAGAGTTTACCCTATGTAATGTTTATATTATATGTTTATATTGAAGACTACTTTCATAAAAGGATGTTCTGTCCTGGAGATACTAAAATTGATTGCATTGAAAGCACTGTCTAGAAATCGCACCTAAAGCTTGCAGATTAACCTGAAGAAACATGCTGAGAAGAGAAAATAATGCCAAGTGTTTATATTACTCCAAAAGTTTTCCTTGGTCGCCCTTTTTACCTCCAGTGAAAATTAGCTGCTCATGGAGGGAAAAAGCTGGTTTGCAGAACCTACCTATTCTTATTATGTCGCCCGCCCAGACATTGTTCACGCGGCTCGGGCGCTCGAGTAAATCACTAAGCAGAAGAAAGAACCTCAAATGTTTCATTCTTTATTGTCAGGAAGGCTAACTATTTACATATTTTACAAGTGAACACAATTTCTGCCAACAAAGCAATGACGTCCAGTGCAGCGCGGTCTTGCTAAGAAACTAAGAGCATAGAAAATTACAAAGCACGACGTTAATTATGCATCATGAATAAACTGCTTTGTGAAAATACGGCTAACTTTTTACGGTTCACCGCAGGGATTTTGCTTTAAAAAGAATTAAGGCAATTTGGGTTCTCGCATGAACACCGTGAACAGGAAATGGGGTTGTACAAATCTAGGAAAAACATCAGGTGTGTTCCAGTCAGATGCCTTTATCTATTTCTTCTACAAAGAAACTTCTTATAACATATTTTCTTTCTACTCCATCCTAATCGAAATAAACATTAGCAGAATGTTCTTATTAAGTTCCTTGTAAGTAGAAGAGAAACAAGGAAATACACTGGGCTAAAACGATAGCCAAATGTTTAAAATATGTGTTTTAAAAGTACGTTAAGTATAGTATAATAACAAGAAATATCTCGCAAACGGTTAGTTCCTCAACAAAAATGTAAAGAACATCATTTGCTCTGTGGTAAGGTTTTGTCTATCTGTTATGGTTTACTACTTATGCAAAGTCATTCAGAATGAAGAGGTCTCCAGAGGCCATTTCCAGGGAATTCAACATATACATTTTATTTGTCATGTCAATATTTATACAGCGTATTAATCAAAATCGTTGGAGTCATTTTTGAGAAAATCAGCATTTTCAAAAATATTCCCATGAAAATGGAGTTTATGGTAGGAGGAATTTCTTGAAAATCTTCGTGTTGCATCCTTGGAAGATACTAAACCTAAATACCAAGTTTGGTATTTAACGCTTTTCGTTTTTGAGCTATGCTGTCCACTGACGCACACACACGGACCTTTTTCTAAATATGTTTTTTTTTATTCAGGGGACCACTAAACATAACATTTCGGTGATATCTCGACATCGGATTTTTGGGAATACAATACCTTGTACATACGGGGCTAGAGAAGGTAAAAATGCTTGACTCCCTACACCTAGTTGAAGGACTTTCATGAATAAATTGTTTCATTATTTTATTAATTCAAAAAATTACTCCATTAATATAAATTTCCTACCTATTAACCAATAATTATTTTATTCAATTAACGATTACACATCTACCACACACATACACACACATACATACACACGCTCTCTCTCGCTCACTCCAATAAAAGGTATTTGTCATACATTGTGTGTTTTAACGAGATCTACATTTTAATGTAGCAAGTATTTTTCTCTCTTACGGTTTACGAGCTAAGCAAAAGTTATACAGAATGAGCAGAACTTCAATACTATTCCCAGAAAATTCTAGATATCCATTACATTTGTTATATACATTTCTTAGAAGGGATATTTTAATCAAAATTGTTAGACATTTTTTAAAGAGTGAAAATAAATATTCAAAAACTCCTGCATATAAAGGGCTTTTTTGGGGTTGATGAATTCTGTTGAAAATCCTCGTGTGACATCCTTGGAAAATGCTGAAGTGAAATATCAAGTTTTGTATTTAACCGACTTTTCGTTTTTAAGTTGTGTTGTTCAGAATCTCACATACACACAAACACTCACACACACACGCACCATCATACACACAGCCACATACACGGAAGTTCTTCTAAAGTTGCTTTCTGCCGGATTAAATATATTTATATATGTAGGTATATATTTTCGGAGAAACCTCGACATCGAATTTTTTGTGTGGAATACAATATCTTCCATGTAAATTTGATGGATCAATTTACTTCATTTTCTCTACCTATTATTCAACAAACTATTATTTAAAAAACCTATTCTTCTATGTACTTTATGTTAATCAAAATAAAAATGTGCAGAAATATCTTGATTATATATTTCCTTGGAGATTCAATAGGATTAGGGGAGCACAGTAGGTTTAAGTGATAGACAAACGCTTATTATGGCTGGCTTTGAAAGTCCGCTTTCTTTGCTTGAACAACAGAATAAAAACGAATAACGACTTCCCATTTGAGATAAATATTAACATGAACCAATTGAACTAAACAAGGAAATGGTGAACTTCACGCGCAGATACACAAACACACTGTATTTGAGATAAATTGCGTATTTTGAAAAGAGCTAGGTTTTTATCTAGTAAGATTGGATAGGAAGAGTCAGACTGAAAAATTCAATGCCATAGTCATAGCTCTGCCACTGAGCCACCATGTCAACATGCCGGCATGCATTGAATTTCTCAACTGACTTGCGTGTTTCCCGGTAAACTACAAGGAGTGGAAGCCATGGTAGCTCAGTGGCAGAGCAACCGGGAGATCCGTGGTTTAAATCCCTGTTATGGCATTGAATTTTTCAGTCTGACTCTACCTATCCAGCTCCTTTCCTACACATGGCTTGTGTGAAAAAACAATTAATCGAGTAGCAAGATTTTGTCAGTCTCTTACTGTTTACCAGTTAAGTAAGTAGTCCAGAATGAAAAGGTCTTTAGTATTCCCAAAAAATTCAAGATATACATTTCATTTGTCATACAAATGGCTTAAACATTTGTTAATTTAATGAAGCTCGTCAGAACAACTTTAGAGAGGGTTAAAACTCTTCAAATTGCTCCAAGTAAATGGGATGGGGGGGGGGGTTAATTGAAAATATTCCTGTTACATCCTTGAGAGTAGCAAAATCAAGTATCAAGATTGCTACATAACCAACTTTTCCTTTCTAAATAATGCTGTTCACAAACAGACACACGCCAATATCCACATGCAGCATTTTGGGGTTGAGGGGTTCTCAAAATATATATTTCCGGTGAATTTTCGACTGAACTTTTGGAAGGAATCTAATATGTAGGCAGGTAGGCAAGCATGTGGACGAGTGGGTGGGCAGGTAGGTAGGTAGATAAGTAGGGAGCTAGAAATGCTACTATTGTGAACATCTTACGTCATGAAATTTGTATTCTAATATTATTTCATAAATTTAAGACCTTAAAATTATTATATTAATTCTGGTAACGGACAAATATATGTTTATCACACTAACCACATTCATTATATATTTTATATTGCAACGATGATTATTTTCAACAAACCATAAAGACAGGCCTTGGATAAGTAGAGTGCGACTGGAAACTTCAATGCCTACCCGCGATCTGAACCCGGCCTCTAACTGCTTGCTCTACCACTGAGCTACCATGGCGACATACTAACATAGCATTAAATTAAATTCCTTGAGGAATTTAATGGTATGCCGGCATTTTGCTATGGTAGCTCGGTGGTAGAGCAACCCGCTATAGACTGGGAGATCCGTGGTTCAAATCCCGTCTATAGCGTTGACTTTTTCAATCTGTATTGACTTATCTAACTCCTATCCAACACACGGATTGTGTGAAAAAACAATTAAATTACATCATAAATACTTTTAAAAATGAAAATCTGATGTTTTCAATTCACATGAGTTTCTTTCCGTCTCTTTAACAAATTATTGTTAAAAAGCTTTTTCTTCTATCTACATTATAACAGATATAAACATTAGCAGAAATTGTCCTTATTACTTGGTTTCTTGTAAGTATAAGGGAAAACATCTTATGTGTTCCATTCATATGATGTTCTCTAGCTGTTCGGAAAACAAACCTTTTATTCAAAAGATCAATTTGTTATCTACATCATGTTGATCAAGAAAAACATAAGCAAAATTACTCTTATTATTTGCTCCATGTAAGTAGAAAGGAAATAAGAAAATACACAGGCTAAAGCGACAGTCTCGTCCTTTAAAAGCCGACCGCTATGTGAAACAATTGAAATTCCAATCTCTCTACTTTGCAGGTGTAAACAAACGTGAAGAAAGACGTCTTCCCGTTTGAGAAAAGTTTGAGTGACTAAAATTGAAATTAGTAATCCGGAATATCTTTAAAAGGGTTAAGCGTACAAACACACACACACACACACACACAAACACACATATATATCTTAAATTGAGTGTTTTGATGAGATCTACAGTTTTTGTGCAGTAAGTTTTGTATATCTCCTAGTTTGCCATTTATACAAAAGTCATCCAGAATGAAGAGGCTATTCCCAGATAATCCAAGATATACATTTCGTTCGTCATAAAAATATCTTAAACATGCGGTAATTTAATCAAAATTATTAGAGCCAGTTTTGTGAAAATCTTTTTTTTTAAAAATGTTCCATGTATAGGCTACTAGGGGTGGGTGGATTTTCTTGAAAATCTTCGTGTCACTTCTTTGGAAGATACCAAACTGAAATACCAAGTTAGGTATTTAACGGTCTTTTCGTTTTTGAGCTACGCTGCCTAAAGACACACACATAACACAAACACACACAGCCACACTACCAGACAGACAGACAGACACACACACGGACATTTTTAATAAATGCCTTTTTTTGGGATTCCGGGTGTCTCAAAACATGTATTTCCGGTGAAATCTGGGCATGGAATTTTTGGGTGAAATACAGTACCTTTTGTATACACTATGTACATAGAGTGTGTAGAGAAAGTAAAAAATATGTTTTATACTCACATCATATTCATAGCTATTTTCCAACAAACTTTTCTTAAAATGTTTATTCTTTTATCTATTTCATGCTACTTTAGATAACATTTAGCAGAAATTATCTTTTTATCTAATTATAGGAATAAGGTAACAATGAATGCATTAGGTTAAAGCAATAGTCATCTTTTAACATCTGGGTGAATTAGAATTCCCTTCTCTTTACATTTTTCATGTAAAGGGCAGTACGGTAGGGGAATTCTCTTAAAAATATTGGCGACGTATCCTTAAAAATACAGAACTTAAATGTCAAATTTGGTATTTAACATCTTTTTCGTTATTGAATTATGCTATTTACAGTTACATACACACGCACATATACACGTACAAACATGACACAGCCTTTTTTCTAACATGTGCTTTTCGGATTTAGCAGTCTCGAAACTTGGATAGGTAGAGCAGCAGAAAAAGTCATGGAAAAGCGGGGATTTGAACACGCATCTCCCCGCCTCTGGCCGGTTGCTCTGTCCATTGAGCTTACTATGGAAAAATGCCGACACGGATATAAATTCCTCAACTGACTCCCATGTTTCCGGTAAACCAAAAGATGATTTCAAATTATTTTGAGATGATATACCCCAAAGACGACTTACATCGCCGTAAGTACTTCAACATTTAACCAATAATTAGGTCAATTAGTATTAATTAAACACTAGTTGATCTAATTGCATATGGTATGCTACTGAGGTACTGTTACGAGTTAGTTTAGGAATTTAATGTTGTGGTGGTATGTTGCCATGGTAGCTCAGTGGTCAGTATAACCAGTTAGAGACCGGAAAATCCGTGGTTCAAATCCCGGCTATAGAACTGAACACTTTTCTGTCTGTCTCTACCCATTCAACTCCTATCCACTGCTTGCGTGGAAAAAAGAAACTATTAATTAACACTTTAAAACTTATATTTATGGTATAATCTCGACATCAAATTATTAGGTGGATTACAATAGACACTTCCCCAGAGTGCCTCTGCGGTCGAGTAGTAAGCGTTCAGAATTCTGACTCAGAAGTCCCCAGCGCCGCTTTGTTCCCCTTGGTGAGAGGAGAGTGATCAAAACACTCGTCCACGGCGCGACCTTGAGTGTGAAAGTATGCATACCGCTGATAGTTTTATACTGAAAAAATAACGTTAATTAACTCTAAAGTTTAACGAGAAAACGCCAGTAGTTGTTGCTAAGACAAAACTCTCAATATGACTTGGAAGTTAAGGGGGCTACACACCTAAATGAAATAATAAAAAGCTAATTTCCCCATCTACTATGCACTGTAGAGAAAGTAAAATGCTATTCGTATTAAACAAATGAGTTACAGGCTATAAATAGAGACATTAAAACTTCTACATTTTTTGTGTACTAATTTTTAGTCTATCTCTTACGGTTTACTTGTCACACAAAATTCTAAACATATTTTAGAAGTTATTTCCAGAAAATTCAAGTTATAAATTTTATTTGTATTATAAATATCTTTAGTACACGGTAGTTTTACCAAAATCGTTAGATATTTTTGAGAAAATCAAAATTTAAGAAATTTTTTCCATATAAAGGGTAGTTTGGGGTGCAGGGCTTTTTTTTTTTTTTTTTTTTTTTTTTTTTTTCAAAATCTTCGTTTCGCATCCCTGAAAGATAATAAACTTAAATTCCAAGTTTAATATGTTACCGACTTTTCGTTTTTGGATTATCGTATTTACAGACACACTGACAGACACAGACACATGCGCGTGGACCTTTTTCTAGAAATATATTTTTTGGATACAGGGAATCCTTAAACGTCTATTTTTGGTGAAATTTCTGTATCGAGTTTTTGCGTGGAATGCAATGTCTTCTCTATACCTATGTATATAGTACGTGTAGAGAAAGTAATAAACAAACTAACATTTCAAATGAAAGATTTCTTATTATTTATAAAATACCTAGTTCTGGGAAAACACGTACCAAGATTAAGATTCTCTTACTCACCAAACTGAGATTAACTGGAATTTAGCACTCTACTAGATCGATTAGGACATACACATTTATAATTTCATATATATATTTCATGCTCGCAGCTGAAAGCAGAAGTGTGCCACGGAAAGCTATTGTGTAACCTTGAAATTGTATGTAATTTGCAGAATTGGTGGAATAATTAGGAATACATTGTCTCCTGAGTTTGTTTAAATTTTGTTTAGAGAGACAGAAACAAGAAGAAAAGTCCATAGGAGTGATTTCGTTGAATATCACGATGTTGCATTGCGTAAGTTTAGAGAATAATTGATCTCTTAAAGAAATCCATTTACTTAAGAAGATATGTGCAAAATTACTGGACATAATTTAACCCGTTAGTTGTGAAAGATGAAAATAATTTGTAAAGGAATTGATGTGTGTAATATGAAAATCAAATGTGCGTATTGAATACACCAATGAGAAAAACGCCATTGACCTAGAAGTTATATTGATATTTTATACTATAATGTATTATGTTATCGATGCTTAATTGAAGTTTCGTTCCTATGTTCCTGAACGAAATAAAATGTTGTAATTGAATTCTAGAACTCCCATATTTTATTCAGTAGCAGTTATTCCTCGTGCTAATCGCCTGAGGAAAAATTCGTACAATTAAATTATATTTGCTAGCCACGCATACAGAAAATATAAATTGTATAACCAAAATTGAAAGCTACTGAAAATGAATATTGAAAGGGAAAGGAATATTATTGATCGGGAAAAGTTTTACCATTTCTCAGGTAAAGCAACATACGTTTCAAAAACACCCTACCAAGTGAATACAATAATTACCAACTACAGAACAGCCAACAGCTTTTCTGGCGACTTTTCTAGAGATATCATCTGACGGATATCTAAGGCGGCATCATCCGGTGGACCAGCAGAATCAGATTAATCAAGTACATTACACACCCTCCGTAGAGCAACTAGGCATTACGTTAGAGCGAAATCCTTCAACCTCTGCATAAACTCACCTCAAATGTTTAGAGCTGGCTCTAAAATTCTGTTTTTTTGCATGAGCAGCAAAATCATTCACATAACCTTCTCTAGCTGTTCCAAATAAAAACTATTATTACTAAAGACTGTTCTTTTAACTCATCTTGCTAATCGAGATAAACATTAGCAGAATTGGTCTTATTACTTGATTCATTGCAAGCAGAAGGGCCAATCTCTAATTAGGGAAGTCTGCTACCGTGAACAGTTGCGAATGGAAGGTAATTCGACGTGGGTATCAAAATTAAAGAAAGGGTTGGAAACCATTGGGATGGAATACATTTGGATGACGGGGCAGGCAAACAAGCAGAGTATTTGGAGAACAATTAAGAACCGCCTCTGTGATATTGACAGACAGCAAATAATTGAGCAATGCACAGAGAAGGTTTCCTTAGAAATACAGTCTGGGCTAAAATCGGAGTGGGGTATGGAGCAATACATCAAAATAGGTACCAAACTCATTAGAGAGGGGCTCGCGTGGATTAGACTAGGAGCATGGAGGAGCACAAACATTTCTGACGAGAATGGTACGAGAATCTCTCCCATTTGCGAGGAGGAAAAGTCCTGGACTCACATCTTGGCAAGATGTAGGGGGACGGAGGAAAGACGGGAAAAATATTTACCGCGATTATTTACCACCGTGAATGAAGAGCTAGAAGCATGTTGGACGCTACTGGCAGGCGCGGAACACATGGGCGGGCTAGGTAAATTTATACTTAAGCCAAGACAGCTGAGATCTGAGAAAGCTGCCAATAGAGAAGGGGGCAGGGGAAGGGATAAAAACAACTAAACAAAAGTGACAAAATAATAATATATATATATATATATATATTATGTTATTCTTTGGTCACTGTTGTGTTATGGTTGCGTATATTGTGTATATATTATGTGTATATATTTCTTTTAAGTGTAATTATCTATTATAAGAGACTGCATTTATGACGGTGTACTCTGTGTTGTAAATTTAAATTGCTATATTTGAATATCTGTGTATTTTTATTTTCGGGTTTACTCTTTTAATTCTCTGTTGTTTTAATATTGCCTTTGATTGTGTATTTCCTTTTTCTTTTATTTTTCGTGTTTATTCTTTTAATTCTTTGTGGTTGTTTTAATACTGCTTTTTAGTGTGTATTACAAAAGAACGTACGGTTTGTGGATCCGTGCGATTGTTCAAATTCTGTGTATAATACTGTTATGTCAATAAATACACTTATTCATTCAAGTAGAAGGTAAATAAGGGAATACATTATGCCAAAGCTTTAGTCAAATCTTTGAAAAACTGGTCGCCATGTGAAACAATTGAAGTTCGATTCGTTTTGCCTGGTCCCGTTTGAGAAAAGTTAGGTAGTTTAAAACTGAAACAAATAACAAGGAATATCTCAAAAATTGCCAGGTATAGATCTCGTCTATCATAAAAACATACGTTACTTTACTGAAGATCGTCAGAACAATTTTTGAGACGGTTAAACTTTTCAAAAATGTTCCAAGTAAGTGGTAGCTGGTGGCGGGGGCTTTTCTTAAAACATTCCTGTCACCTCCTTGAGAGTAGCAAAATTAAATATCATGATTGTTATCAAGGGTCTTTCAACAAGAGTGTCCTATCTTTAACATGTGATAGCTGCCGTTGTTAACAGTCATTTTTATCATGTGGTTACGGTTGTTATTGAAAAATAGCCATGGAAGGTTAAAGCATTCAGCAACGCGTAGAAATTGTGAAAATTTATTATCAAAATGCATCATCTATTCGCCAAACCTTCCATGTATTGCGTGAAGTTTACGGTGTGCATAATCGTCCCTGCGAGAGAACGATTCGGCGTTTGATCGATAAATTTGAAAGAAGTGGTTCTGTCAGCAATCAAAGAACGCCTGTACGTAATCGATGTAAGCGCTCCAACGAAAACATAGACGCCGTTCGTGAAAGTGTACGCGAGAACGGAAACAAATCAATTGCCTGTCGAGCGGAAGAATTAGGGCAAATTCTGACTCTGGACTTGGAGTTTCACGCTAATAAAATGGTGTAAACTCAAGAACTAAAGCCCAACAACCATAGGTTGCGTCGTGTATTCGTTAATGGAGCAATTGGAAACTGTCCCGGAATTTTGTCAAAAAATCATCTTCAGAGACAAAGCCCACTTTTGGATGGATGGCTGTGTTAACAAACAAATTTACCACTGTTGGAGCAATCACAATCCAACGCAGATTTAAGAATGACCACTTCATTCCCAAAAGTTTACTGTGTGGTGTGCATTTCGGTATGGTGAATACATTAGTCCATATTTTTCCAAGACGAAGATGGAGAAGCTCTAACTGTCAATGGAAATGTATACTGGGCTCTTATAAGGGACTATTTTTGGCTTTAATTGGATGTTATGGATCTCAGAAACATCTGGTTCCAGCAAGATGGTGTCACATGTCATACTGCTCTCGAAACAAACGATATATTGAAGGAGAAGTTCAGTGGTGATATGAACTGGCCCCCGAGATCATGTGATATAACGCCGTTGGATTACTTCTTGCGGAGTTATGTTAAATCTCGAGTTTATGACAACACGTCAGAAACAGTAAATGATTTTACGAATAACATCACGCATGTTATTGTGAAGTTGGACATGCTTCTGTCATTGAAAATTGGGTCAACCGTATACGCCAACCCAACGAAGTACGGCTGTGACTTAACTGATGTTCTCTTCCCACGTAATAGCATTAATTATGTTCCAAAATAAAAAAAGAAATAAACCTCTATCATTTATAGAACGTTTTTATTTAAGTTCAAAGACAGGACATTCTTGTTGAAAGACCCTATACAAGCAACTTCCGTTTTTAAATAATGATGTTCACAGGCAGACACACGTCACGCCCACATGGTTCATTTGGGGGTTCAAGGGACCTCAAAATATACATTTCCGATGCATTCTCGAATTTGAATTTTGGGGAGGAATATAACAGGTAGGCAGGTAGGTAGGCGCGTAAGGGAGTTGATGGATGGATGGATGGATGGATGGATGGATGCTACTATGGTGAACATCTTACACTATTAGAATTGTATTCTTGTACTATTTCATGAACATAAGGCCTTAAAGGTATAATATTAATTATGGTAAAGGACAAACATATGCTGAATAGATTTACAATCAATAACCTCAGTCATTATACCTTTTAATTTACAAAGATGATTCTTTTTTCAAATCATAAAGACATTTAAAAATACTATTTCTTTATCCATCTTAAAAATCACTCCAAAAAAGTAAAAGTTGTTCTCTGAAACAGATAATCTCTACGCCAGAAGTGCTATATAATTAAGAAGCTTGTTTGCTGAAGCGGGATACTATTTTAAGAGATTCCAAAAATTCACATTAACTTCTTATCCCTTTCTTTTCAGAGCTGTCATTTTAAAAGCTATATATAATTTATTCCTGGAGAAAAACAGCTTATTTTCTTCAATTATTCAAGGCTCTGAAATGATTTATGCCGTTGGTAACAAAAAATCTGTCCCTATTGTCAATCATTCTTTATTTCTGCAATCCGCACCGTGCTAGATATGCGCCGGTCTTCTAAACGAAGAATTTATTCTCTGAACTTACGGTCTAAGTCTGATACATTATTTTCAACAGTTAAAAAAGTCTGGTGTGTTTCATTCACATGACTTTTACTTTCTACTCTGCAACAAACGACTCCTACAAAAGCTTATTCTTCTACCTACTCCAAGCTAATCGAGATAAACTCTAATAGAAATGGTCTTATGACTTGTATATAAAGGGGAGATAAAGGAGTATGCAAGACTAAAGCGACACTAAAATCTTTAAGAGTATGTTGAAATTTCCTTATCTTTGTATGGCCGAAGTACAGTGAGAAAAGAATGACATACATCAGAAAAATAAATTTTAAAGTGCCAAAGTAAAATCTCGGAAACGTTAGTTTCACCAAAAAATGCATGCTTGATCGAGGTCTAAACTTTTACTCTCTATACTATGTACAATATACATAGTAGGTATATCCTGTCAGGGTAATGAAAAAGCTGCGCAAAACGTTGTGGCGCAACTATTGCCGAATACGCAATTCTCCCTTCTCCCGCATGTCTATGTAACTTAAGACACACGTGCAAATCGCGAGGTTTTTGTCAGTGGAGAGAGAGAGAGAGAGAGAGAGAGAGAGAGAGAGAGAGAGAGAGAGAGCATTGAAAGCAGCAGTGAGCGATCACAAAACTCATTGTATACTGTTTATTTTAAGAATATAAAATAAGAACTATTAACGATAATATCAGGACTTTCAACACCTAAGTCCTCTATTGATAAATGCTTAGAGGACACGCTAGGAAGATTGTTTATTACGTTAGCACTTACTTGCGAGAACAAGTAGTTGTTTTTATCCTAAATTTAGCCATGCGCAAGTTTATTGTAACAATGATATAGTGGTGAAGGCAAATCTCCCTTCATCCCTAGCTTTGCTACCATCACCAAACGGCAACCGCCTAAATATGGAAGAGGGAAAGTTGAAGGCATGAGCTGCGCGGACTGAAATATAGTTATATTTTTAAAATACCTTGACAAACTATAGAGAAGGCGGTGTACTCCACCAAAAAATCCGATACCCAGATTTCATCGGAAATATATGTTTTGAGGCCTCTATGAACTAAAAGAAAAAAAAGTAACGTCAAGGATGCGGCAATAAAATATTTCAAGAAAATCACTCCACTTCAGCTTACCCTTTAGTGGGAACATTTTCTTAAATTTAGACATTCTTAAAAATCACACCAAGACTTTTAATTACAATACAATGTGTTTAAGATATTTTCATTACAAATGAAATGTGTATCTAGAAATTTTTAATAGCCTATTGAGCTCTCTTTATTCCAAAAGACCTTTGTATAACAAGTAGACCGAAAGGGACAGACAAACTGCAAAAAAAAAAAAAAAAAAAATGTACATCTAGTCAAAGAACATAATTTATTATGAATAGATCTCTGTTAAGGTGTTATTTCAAGGCTATTTGTTTTTAAAGACTTACATTTTCAAATACTTATGGTTTTCTCAATGGGAAGTTGTCATTCACATTTTTCCATCCTGCTCAAGAATACAGAGCCGAATTTCAAAAGCATCGCTTTAGTTATATTTCCTTATTTTCTATCTTTATAGATAGCATTTTGTAGGAACAGTTTCTTGCAGTACACGTAGAGAAAGTTCTATGAATATATCACATTACATTTTTGTTGGTCAATATGTTATCTACCTCCTACGGTTTACTAATTATGCAAAAGAAATCGAGAATGAAGAGGGCTTTAGAGGCTATTCGCTGAAAATTCAGGACATACACTTCATTTGTCATAAAGTTGTCTTATTCATATGGTATTTTAATCATGTATAAAAAAATCATGTATGTGTTTATGTGTGTAAACAGTATAGCTCAAGAATAAAAAGTCTTTAAAAATCAGCGTCTTCCAAGGATTTTGCACAAAAATTCTCAACAATATCCCCCAACTATAAAGTGTCGGTTGTACAAAATATTTTTGTTATTTTTATTTTCTCAAAAAGTACTAAAATATTTTGTTACTATAATATGTTTAAGACATTTGCAGGAAAAACCTGATGTGTTCCATTCCATGACTTTCTCTAGTAATTCCGCAAACAAACCATTCATTTAACCTTCTTTTATCTAAGTCATCCAATCAAGATACACATTAACAGAATTGGTATTATTATTTGCCTTCCTTGTAAGAAGGGAAATAAGAGAATGTACAAACTAAAGCGATAGTCAAGTCATTCAAAAGCCGGTCGCCATGTGAAACAGTTAGATTCCATTCTCTTTCTTTGCCAGGAGTAAGATAAAGAGAAACGAGAAGAAAGATGTCTTCACCTTTGAGTAATGTTTAAGTGACTTAAAACTGAAACCAATAATTGGAATATCTCGAAAACGGTTAACTCTACAGTAATAATAATAATAGTAATAATAATATTCATAACAACATAAATTCTGTGTTTTAATGAGATCCACATTTTTTGTTTTGTACGTTTTTGTCTATCTACTAAGGTTTGTCAGTTATACAAAACTCATCCAGAATGAAGAGGTCTTTAGAGATTATTCTCATAAAATTCAAAATATACAGTTCGTTTGTCAGAAGATATCATACATATAAGGTATTTTAATCAAAATCGTTAGAGCCATTTTTGTGAAAATTTAAAATTTCAAAAATGTTCCATGTAAAGGTTAGTAGTGGGGGGGTGGGGGATTTTCTTGAAAATCTTCGTGTGGCATGCTTGGAAGATACTCAACTTAAATTACAAGTTTAATACTTAACCGACTTTTCGTTTCTAAGCTATGCTGCCCACAGACACACGGATACGTTTCTAAAATGAGATCAGGGAATCTTAAAACATGTATTTCCGGTGAAATCTGGGTATTGAATTTTTGGGTGCAATACAAATAAAATGTATATCTTGAACTGTCTGGAAATAGCCTCTGGAAATCCCTTTATTTTGGATGCATTTTGCTGGACTTTACTTAACTAGTAAACCCTAAGACATAGATAAGAGCTTACTACAAAAAATATATAGAACCTTCTCTGCACAATATATAGGTACATAGTATTTGTAAGGAAAGTAAAAATAAAACGTAAATTTGAATTTTCTAGGAAAATGAAGTCCTAATAATCTGAATTTACAATATAAACATAAAAAAGAGATAAAATATTACTGCAAAAAATATAGATCTCGCTAAAGCTCGTAACTCATGTAAAATAAACGCTCTTTTGTTATCAACCATTTACAAGAAATTGTTTGTTGTTGATGGTTTGAACTCTTTTCAAGCGTTTTGTCGCTACTCATTTTTTTTTTTTTCTCGTAGTCTAGAGCGGAATTTCTAAGCCATCACTGCTAGTCAGCCAGAATATGAATACGTTCGGTGGGAAGAGAAACTAAACGGTTACAAACAATTAAGTGCAGTATTGGAAGTAAAGTATATTCATTATGCCATTGGACATACCCACTATCCCCTTCCCCTAACCTCCCTAGGTACGCAAGTATTGAACATCTCAACATTATTTGGTGCCCCTTTCTGGGCGCATTTATATAATGCTTAAAAGTATTCCCCTATTCTGCTTGTACTTACAAGGAAATATATAATGAACTTATATTGCAAACTTTATCTCGATTAACATTAAGTAAATAATTTAGAACTACCTCATCTATTAGAAAGCTTCTTATAACATTGAATATTTAAAAAAATTAAAACTACAAATAAAATTTACAAAATCCTACAATATAAATATAAACTGCAACTAGGCGGTATTGTAGTCTATTTAGAGGAATCTGTTAATCTTTCAATAGTACATGTTGAACCTTGATATTTATGTAGTATCTATTTATTAATTCTTTTATACTTTATTTGCTTGTTTAGGATTACGTACAGTAGCACAAACAATTTGTTACGTTTTGAAATAATTTTAAATATTAGTAAACGTCACTTTTACTTTCTCTGGCACGTATGTACAATGTACAAGTAAGTAGAGAAGATACATCCTTTACATCCGAAACTTCGAGCCTAGATCTCAGCGAAAATGCATGTTTTGAGACCTCCTGAATAAAATACATTTTTAAAATAAGTTCCGAGTGTCTGTCTTTCAGTCTGTCTGTCTCTCTCTATGTATGTGTGTTTTCTGTGGACACATTTAAGGTCTGTTAAAACATGGTATTTAAGTTCAATGCCTTCCAAGGATGCGTAATGAAGATTTTCAGAAAAACTCCTCCACTACCACCCTCCTTTGCATAGAATATTTTTCAATTCTTTTTATTTTTTCAAAAAAGACTCAAACGACTTTTATTCAAATAAAATAAGCCTGATATATATTCACAACAAACGAAATGTATATCTTGCATTTTACAGGAAGAGCCCCAGGAAACCTCTTCATTCTGCATGACTTTGTGTAATGGCTAACCGTAACAAATAGACGAAAGCTTACCACACAAAAACACACTCTAAAAACACACAATTTATAACATACACATTTTTGTAGAGTTAACCGTTTCCTGAAATTGGTTTCATTTTTAAACTACTTAAAATGCTTTCAAACGGGAAGTCATCTTTCGTTTTATATCTCTTTTGTTTTACTTCTGTACATATAAAGAGAACACAATCATAATTATTTCACATAGCGACTATCTATAAGAGATTAGGTTATAGCCTGGTGTATTCCCTTATTTTCCTCCTACTTACAAGGAAGTAAATAATAAGACAATTTATGATAATGTTTATCTTCATTATCTTGATGAAAAAATAAATATGAGAATAATTTGTTTGAAAATTAGCTAGAAAAAGTAATGTGAATGTTACACATAAGGTTTTTTCACTAGCAAATGCTCCTTTAGTAAAAATTTATAAAAATTAAATTTCCAAAATATAGATTTAGAAATCCAAACAATCAAGGAAGCTATTTTTATCTGTTTTAATTAAATAGTGTTAAAACACCAAATTTCTTATGTTTGTTGGGTACCTTTTTCTTCTACACAAAATGTAATGTCGGAATTTCAGTGAAAAAGGAAAATAGCTTTAAGATCCTCGAAGAAAATGTCTCTTAGGAATTAAGTTCAGATATTTGTATTAGTAATTAATGACAGTGTAATGAGCAATATCACATGAATATTTGCTTCACTTACAGACGTATAATTGTACATTTAAGAGAAGTATGCTTTCTGGTGGTTGGATAATACCTTCAAATAGGCCGTTGCATGCTTATTCCCCCTGAGACCGCGGGTAGGAAGCGTTGCCTTGAGTGGGCTGGCCATGTTATAACGAATGTTGTATCGGAACTGAATTTGAATAACTTCTGCAACATCAATGACCCTACACTACCCAAGCCATCAGCTCAGTTATTGAGATGTGAACATGAGGAAGCAAAAGGAATACTCGATACTGACAGGTGTGGTACATTTCACCCAATCAAGACACCCATAACGCACCAAATAGTAAATTATGCGATTTGGTACACCGTTACATTAAGAGAAAGAACAATTAACACCAAAGTGGGTACACCTTAAGATACCTCTATAAAAATATCTGTTTCTTCAGCCCTAACATTCTCACGCACGCGCGCGCGCGCGCGCGCACACACACACACACACATATGCACTTGGGTGAGTATGAGAGTGGTTATGCGTTTGATTGTCAACAGCTCCATTAAAAAAAAACAACATATCACACAAAAGAAAACAAAACATAAAAGCCCCAAAATCAAAACAAAATCTGTAAATACCAAACTTCGTATTCAAGTCCAAGATTTTCATGGGTTTCAACATTTATAATTTCATAAAATTCCTTTGAATGGGCGATCAAGCCATTGTTTTTTAACTTTCTCTACCACCTACAATGTACATAGTAGGCAGAGAAGGTATTGGAATCCACCCCAAAATTCTATAGCAGATTTTACCGGAAATACATATTTTGGAGTTACCTGAATTCATAGAAAGCATTTTTATAAAAAGGTTCAAATGTGGGTGTAAGTGTGTCTGGCTATGAACAGCATACTCAAAAATAAAAAGTCGGTTATATGCCAAACTTGACATTTTAGTTGTATGCCATCCAAGGACGAGGCAAGAAGATTTTATCAAGAAACTCCCACCCCCAACTACTCTTTACATGGAACACACGCCAATATTTGATTTCCTAAACAATTTTCTAAGGCCTTTGATTTAAATAGAATACGTTTTATATATTTTTATGATCAATTAAATGTATAGCTTATATTTAATGGAAAAAGCATCTGATGATCTCTTAATTGTGGATGACTTTTGCATAACTGGTAAACCGTCAGATATAGGAAAAAACTAACTGCACAAAAATTGTATTTATGTAAAATACATACAGCATTTTTGTGGAGTTATGTGGAGTTAACGTTTCCGAGATATTCCCTATTATTGTTTTCAATTTTCCCATACTTATAATTCTCACACATGTAAAATGATTATTCATTTTTGTTTCTGCTGGTCAAGAAAAGAGAAAGGAATTTAAAAGTTCTCACATAGCAACCAGCTGTTATAAAGAGTTGACTTCGTGTAAGGTGTTGCATTTGTGAAATTTGATTAAAATTGAGAAAAATTAAAAAGTTATCTTTTTACTATAAAATAATATGAATTTCAACTTGAGATAAATATGTATTGTTTCTACCGAGCGCCAATTAACCAAAGCTATAAATGGATGAGCTCATGCTATTAATAGCCGCGCCCAGCTTTAAACCTTAATTTTTCCAGTTTCATTTTCCATTTCCTCCACACAATGTAATTGTTTATTAATCTGATTCAACCTTTGTATTGATTCTCAGAATTAAATAAAAGAAAATGGCCGTATACGTTTTAGTTAAATAACTCCAACTTTGAAAAGCAAATTATCACATTTTAAAAATCAAGAATTTAGGAGACTACATTTTGCAATTATTGTACCTCAATAATTAGGAGTTACTGCAAAAAATGTTATATGATACATCTCTTTACAAACTCACTTACTGTAGCATTTGAATTTTTATGTGAATATTTTTAAAAATATATCTGTGGAGCAGTTTTATTAGAAGAACAATTCTTATTTAAATACCAATGCAAAATGTAGTTTTGAAACATGGAAAAAATATCACTGTTATTATGTGCAACAACTAGTATACATTTCAACAATAAGTCTTGCGTGCTCATTACCATACGACTACATATTCTCTTAATCTTGCTGTGTCGACAAGGAAATATGCAATAAAGGTACTTCGCAGATGTTTATCTCAATTAACGTAAAGTAGATAGAAGAAAGAGGTTTTTGGCAGGCGGCGGGGTTACAACGGGGACTATTAAAGAAACAGCTTAAGAAATATTTAGCAATGGGGCAACGAAAATAGATGTAACGTAGAGAAAAAAGTAGAAAGATAACTATGCGATATAACAGGCAGGAAATAGAACCTGAATGAAGAAAAAAGTATTCGTTAGAGCCACACAATAAAAAAAAAAATTGAATAAAAAATAAAATAAAATGGACGGGGCAAAGGAACATAAATTTCGAATTGGGTGTGAATCACAGGAATAGCGGAGGAAATAGGGAATAGTGGAGGAAACAAAGAAATAGGTTGGGAGGTGATGATGATGGTAGAAAGATTTGCCCATTATGCGTGAATCAGGAAGACGACGTATATTTTGGCAGATTGCGAGCAGATATCGGAAGTATTTTAGCTTCAAACAGACAGAGGACCACATTCTGAAATTTGATTATAAAAAGCCAAAACTGACCAAGCCTGGGCACATGCTTGTGGGAATACGTGTATCAAGATATATAGACATATAGACAAACTTGGGATAAGAGTTATTTATATATGTGAATACGTAGGTGTACTTTTAGGTGCAAGTGTGTGTATAGGCGACAGTGTTATTTCTTTTGTTGGTTTGCTGCTCTGTTGTTCTAGCAGCGCGCGCGCGCGTGTGTGTGTATATGTAAGTATGTGTGTTTGTGTGCATGTGTGAGTATTTCCAATGTTGGGACGATGTATGAATAGGGGTATATTATATTTTATTTTAGAGATTATGTACGGTTACCCGACCCATGCGACTGTGTGACACAATTGATGTATTATTTTGTGATTAATAAATCTATTACTAAAAGTTAAATTTGCTGACAAATTTGCCGTATGAATATACTTTATCAGAATATTTTATAATCGGTTTTATAAGTGATTACTACGATAGCTTATGATTCCGTCAATTTAATTTTAATCGAGATAAATCTCTACAGAAGTAGTTCCGTTAGAAGGATGCTCGAGGCTGAAGTGAATTCTTTAAAAAACCAAAATTTCACTCCTCCATGACATTATGCAAAACAAGGAAATGGTGAATTAGCACTTATAAGCTATATAAAGGAATATAAAACATCTGATGTGTTACATTCATATGACTTTCTCTGTCAATTCGTCACTACATTCATCTTAAGGAAGCTTATTTTTCTAATTCACGTTAATCGAGATAAACGTTATCTAGTATACATATTCAATTACACTTGTCCTGGTAGATAAATTTAAATAAGAAGATATATTTTGCTTAAGCGACAGTATGTGAAGGTTCTGTAATGTCATATTTGGTTAACCAGCAGAAATAACAGCGACTACGGAATTGCCATTTAAGAAAAAATTAATTTGCAAAATTGAAACCAAAGCAAGGAATATATCAGAAATAGTTGATTTCAAATAAAACTACATCTGATGTTAACTGTGTGCTTAACGATATCTAAATGCTTTGCGAGGCAATTTTTGTGTCTCATGAACAACTTGTGAGATATACACTTCATTTTTGATAAAAATGTACTAAACATTGATATTTTAGTAAAAACACAGGATTGTTTTTCTATTTTTTTAGGAACCTCAATGCATGTATTTCTGGCGAAATCATGATCAAAATTTTGGGTAGAATACGGCACCTTCTCTACTAACTATGTAGTGGTATGTTGTAGTGAAAGTAAAAAGAATACTTTAAGACCTCTTCAATGCAACAAAGAGACCACGCCCTTTCCAAAGTATCTTAAGTGATCCATAAATATGGTAGAAAGGTTCCACAACGATCGAATCCCCACATTAAATTAATAAGCACTATGTATTCTGTTGGTCAGGCCTTCATCTAAGAGCACATCTGATGTAAACACGCTGGAAGGAAGACTGGTCATTGTGTGGAGGTTTGCTAGCATCTCGGTCCATGAGATATTCATTGTATTGGTTGACCTAACATACAAGATTCCTCTCGGGTAGTGATAAACCAACCCAAACTATGCTAATGGGCTTGTATAGAAAGGAGTAGTAGGTTAACGCTACCACCAAAAATGTTGTAACCAGCGATACATTTAATAAATAACTACACATATTTCTTTGAAATAATCTTCAGAACCCATTAAAGGTCGTTATTATCTGTAGGGGACTTGTATGTCCATCTGTGCAAGTCATGTTAGCAAAGCTTCTGTTACCTTGATAGCTAAGTGCGGAGGGAAAAATTTGGACGTGTGTCGCCGTTAACAGAGAGTTATATGACGAGTATGAGGAGCACTAGATGTATTTTATACCTAATAATAAAAACTGTAACTTGCCATTTAAATTATTTTTCTCAAAATATTCTCCATCATGATCAATACACTTTTGCATGCATTCGAACCATTTCCAACCTACTTGAGACACCTCTAAAACATAACTTTTGAATGCATCAACGGCTACTTCTGCCGATGAAAATATTTCACACATTTTATTCTTGATGTTCAGGAACAAAAAGGAGTCATTGAGCACCAAATTAGAACTGTATGAGTCTTCAATTCGGGTTTTTGAATGTGGAAATAATCAGTTGTTAGGCAAAGTGTGTGAGCATATTGTTTTGTCCATGGGCACTTTTTGTTTTCCCTATTTCACCGAAGACTTCACAGTCTGCCAGCGGCTGGCGTACCGTGAGGTTGTCTGCCCGCTGTGTGTGTGTAACCGGTTTGTACTAGCGAGAGTTGTTTTGTTTTGTGTGCTGCTGCATACAGCTACAGTTCTAGTGTCGGCGCGTCCACCGGTTGAATTGGGTATCTCTTTCATACCTGTTTTCTAAGTCTACAACGGTAATCATGGTAGTTTATAAACGTGTGAATACTATCAAAATTCAGTTTGATACATCAGCGAGTAAACCCAGTGCATTAGAAATACACTAGTGGCTAGTAAACTTCTTGGGGCTGCAAGCAGATCCAGTGGATACTCGCCAGCTTCATACCAGAGAAAGAGCGATCTATGTGAAACTGATATCAGCGGTATTGTATGATAATCTTCTGGCTCGTTATAAGGATGAGCAGCATTTTACGTATGCCTCCGGAGAAATCACCAACGTGAAAATTACACCTGGTGACCAGCAAACAGTTAATGTTCGAGTGTTTAACTTGCCTTCCGAGGTGCCACTCACAGTGTTATCCCAGGAATTGAGTAAATACGGTACAGTGTATGACATACGCCGAGAAAAATGGGGTTTCCAGTATCTTCTACCGTCCAACAATGGTGTACATGCAGTGAAGATGGGGATGAAACGTAATATACCAGCTAGTTTGATAATCGATTCGTATTTGGTGGCCATTAGTTATATCGGCCAACCACAAGCTTGTCACCTGTGTCATGACACTACGCATTTGAAAGCAGCTTGTCCGCTTCGTGCAACGCGGCTTACCATAAATCCCAGGAATCGACCGGTCACTTTCACCGAGGCGGTGGGTGCTGTCACATCTTCTGCTGGGGATCAGGAACCACCGTCCATTACGACGGGCAACTCTGCAGTGGAACCGACTTCTGTGAATGTCTTACAGCAATCTTCAGTTGCCGACAGTAACATTCCGACAATGGAGGAGACACCGCTGGTTACTGAGAAGCCCGATCATGAAAACGAGGATAAGCACTCAACACCCATTGATGAGCCACGGGAACTGTTGGAACCCCCTTCAGGAGCTGCTATATCGGACGACTCTCAGGACGAAGCTATGGAAGTTTTCAGTGATGAAGAGGTGGAGTTGTCGGTGAGTGAGATATCGCACTTGCGGCAGAAGGGTTGTTCTTCCCTGTCTAGCCGTGACCCTCGGCTACGATGTCAGTACCGGCGATTGGAGGGAGAATTTATCTCGGCGCGACAGTCTCCGCAGGACGTAACACCATTGTTCAGTTCCACTCAAACGCGAGGAAAAGTGAAGGACATTGAGTCTGGTAAGCGGCCGGCAGCGGATGATAGAGATAGTTTTGAGGATCTCCAACGCTCGTCTAAACTTACTAAGGATGATGCGTACCTGGAAACTGACAACCGATGTGCTTTGGTTCTGTGGTGATAACCGCTATTCTCATCTGGCGCCGTCTCCAATACAAATACTCTTCATTTGGATGCCTCTAGGTCTGCAAATCTGGGCTTCGCTTAACGTTAACGGCTTGCGACAGGTGGTTAAACAAACTCTTTTACGGGACTTCTTGATCAGTAATGACATAGATCTGTGCTTCTTACAAGAGGTGAATATTTGTAATCTGGACTTCTTGTATGGCTTCGATTACGAGACTAATCTTGGTCCTGAGGGTACTGGTACAGCGATTGTTTACCGGCAAGGACTACATGTACACAGCTTTGAGTACCATCCTTCCGGTAAGGCTATTTCGGCTATATTTGATAACGTTACCTTCGTGGTAATAATAAAAGAAAACAACGAGATGATTTTTTTCGGCAAGACCTCCTGCCGCATATACCATCCGGAGCACCCTTTGTGATTGTACGCTGGCGGCTAAAGATCAACGAGGAGCCTTCAATGGGTGTATTACTTTGCAGCAATTGGTGGAACAACTAAGCCTAAGGGACACCTGGGAGCATCTGTATGGCGACGAAGTCCAATTTACCTTCGTGAGAGGACAATCAGCTTCGAGGCTGGACCGTATGTATGTTTCGGCTGAGCTGATACCACGCATTCATCGCACGGAAATTGTGCCCATATCCTTTAGTGACCATAATGCACTCATTCATGCTATTCAAGGCCGGGTTACGAGCTGCAGTAGAGGCAGAGGTTACTGCTCATTGCTAACGGATGAAGAAGTGTTATCCGATTTCCAGGACTGTTGGTCCCGCCTGCGGGAATCCTTTCTGCTAGCACCGAATAAAGCCTCTTGGTGGGTGTGTATAGCTAAAGCTGTGCTACGATCCTTCTTTCGAGCTGCAGCTTGCCGTCGCACTATGGTTAGAAGGGAAACCATGGAGTTTTATCTCCAAGTCCTTCATGTGCTTCACAAACGCCAGCAGCATGGTGAAGATGTACAACAACTTGTGAAAGGAGTCAAAGAACACATCAAGGCTCGAAAAACACGAAAACGACAGGGGAATCTGGCTAGAGTGTATTCGGCGGAGATAGTGCATGGGGAAAAGGCAAGCTTTTACCACCTGGCAAAGGAGCGTAGACATGGTCGCCAAAAGATTATGACACAACTAGATGTGGGTGGTGCCCGAGTTTCCACCACGCCAGGAATTCTTCAAGCAGTACAAGACTTCTACAGACAACGATTGTCAGGACCCACAGATTACTCCCACACCGCAGAGAGGTATATGTCCGACCTTGTTCCTGTTGTCCCGGAGGAGTTGCAGCAGGATTCAATGCCAATTGCGGCATCGGAGTTGTTGGAAGTGATTCAGGCATCCAAAATGCATGCATCCCCTGGACCTGATGGCCTGCCATATGAATTTTGCAAGCACTGTTGGCCATATATTCGGAAGGAAGTGCTTCAAGTGTTCCAAGAAATGTGGGATGCAGAGAGCGCCCCACCTACTTTTGCGGACGGTATAATCGTGCATATTCCAGAGAGTGCTCGGTCGCAGACACCACAGGATTTTCGACCAATCACGTTATTGAATTGTGATTACAAGTTATTTATGAAAATCATTGGTGCTCGTATGCAAAACATACTCCCACATATGATTAGTGAGTTCCAGGTTGCATTACATAAAGGAGCGACCATTCACCATACGTTGGCTGCTGTGAGAGACTGTATATTGCATTGTACACAGGACGAGAAGTCTGCTGCTACCATAAACTTAGATCTCGAAAAAGCCTTCGACAGTGTTGTTCACGAGGGGCTATGGAAACGATTGGAGGTTTTGAACATGCCTCAAAAGCTTGTAAACCTAGTTAGATCCCTGTATGGTGTTGCATCCTCCAAAGTACTCTGCAATGGATTTTTAACGGCGGCTATTCCAGTTAAACGCCCCGTGCGCCAGGGTTGTCCCATGTCGATGATATTGTTCGCCCTGTATATTGATCCGTTGCTTCGACGGCTGCAATCTACTCTTACTGGAATTGATGTGTATGGCCAGAGACTTGCGATGCGAGCATATGCAGATGATGTTACTGTGATGGTTACCACACACCAAGATGCTCTTCGATTGAGGGATTGTTTACAGTACTATAAGAATGGTACTGGCATGAGCTTTAATTTGCGGAAGTCTGAAATATTAAAGGTTGGAATACGGCCTCTCGATACCTCAGCTTTAGGTATTCCTGTTGTGCAGCGAATAAAGATTTTGGGGATCTAATTCAGTGACAACGTGGCAGACATGAGGGAGTACAATTGGACCTCTCGCATTAATGTCTTACGTGCTGTCATGTATAATCAGAAAACCCGGTTGTTGAATTTGGTACAGCGGATATGGTTCTGTAACTGCTTTGCGTTGAGCAGAATTTGGTTCCTTGCTCATGTTTTACCTCCGACGAAACGTCATTGCCAAAGAATTGAACAGGTAATGGGTTATTTTATTTGGACTGGGAAGCTCTACCGCATTGCGCGTACCCAACTGCGTCTCCCTAAGGGCCAGGGCGGCTGGGGATTACTGGATGTGGCTCTACAGTCCCAGCCATTGATCCTTAAACTACTTCTGTTTGTCCTGGATGATAAAGGTGACCCTGTGGATGTCGTATTACAACAACAGTATGCATCACTTTGGACTCAGGGAGAACGTGACAATATTCCCCAGCTGTTTCATGCAACGTACCATGCATTCAGTGCGTTACCACCGGAGAAGGTCGCTCGTGGTGATTTTAGTTCTGTGAAAAATGTTTATGCTTCTCTTCGTCGACCTGTTGCTGTTACCCCACATGTCCAAGAGAAATATCCTCATTTGCCTTGGAAACGTATTTGGAGCTGTTTTAGCATTCCGCACATTAATGTGGAATGAATAGCGGTAACATATGAAGTGGTCAATGAAGTTCTTCCTACGGCAGACAAATTATATCGTCACCGGATGACCATTTCCAGCAATTGCCCAATTTGCCATGCAGCGGATTCCCTTCCACATCGCTTGCTCGAATGTTCCGGTAAAGCAGCCGTATGGACTTGGGTTTTGGGAAAATGTCGCAATTGGATACCTGGCGGTTGGAACCCTTCACCAATCGACATGTTACATCTGAATCTGCCCACATTGCACAATTCCCTTATTTGGCTGTTAATGGGCACCTTTACATGGTTACAGACGATGGACAACCCCGCTGATTGTACCCTGACCAAACTCAGGGAATTTTTCTACACTGAGAGATGGAAACTGATCCAGAAACGCCAGACCGCGCCTTTCCAACCATGGCTCCTAAAAATAATACACACTTGAAATATTACGGCATCAAATCTTACCTTACCGATTAAATAAACACTTTAAAAAAAAAAAAAAAAAAAAAAACCTTAGATGCATTATTGTTATTTACATTAGGAAATATGCTTGATTGACTAATTGCAAAATAATAAGTAAAAAAAGAACTTAGCTTAATATAATTGGTCCCCAAGGACAAAAAAAAAAAAAAAAAAAAAAAAAAGACTTACAGCAAAAACATAGTTGTGTACCATTTAGAATTGACCGTTTGACGTTCCTCTAAAGGCACTTTTGCCACATGACCAGATTTTCTGAAGCAAAAAGGGCCATTTGTGTCGAAATGCTTCAAGTGTGAAAAATTTTTGCCGGATTTGGTTCTCTTGAAACACCCAGACAGTCGACTGCAGTTTACGTCCCGGCTCATATGTATAGGTCCATTATTCCTCACCTCTTACAATCTTATATACGTCTTCTGAAGCCCCACCATAGTATTTCTTGGACATTTGTATGCACCAATCGACACACGGCTAAACGATCATGAAATGTTTTATATATGCTGATGAAACTATCACCTAGGGTTGCCTTTATTTCACAGTATGTGGCATTACGATCTTGCATTATCGGTTTATTCACAACATCAATCAATGTTTTCTGGCGCAACAATTGTGTTTGGACGACCTTCACGAATTTCGTCAGCGAACGGCGGCCATGATTAAACTCTTATAGCAGCGTTTTATAGTGGAAAAGGATGGAGCGTCATCGCTAAATGTAGTAGTAAGTTTGTCAATGCACTCTTTCTGGTCTTGATAGTTCAAATCATAATAAATCATCACACGAACATTTTCTGGATTTAATTTCATCTCTTCGCTGAGGCACAATTTTAAAGTGAACAACACAAATAAGGCTCCATTGACAAAATACCTGAAGTAGGTTAAGGTGCACAATGTCCACTTTTTCAGTGGAATCACCAGATGGCACCTGTTGCAATCAGTGTTTCCAAGGCTTAAAATATAAACAGCTACCCTTAATATACATCCTGTGGAAACCACCAAATAAAGTTTCACATGGAGCAGCTGTTCCTTTAACTGTCTTCACACCCTTCACAATGTTTTCTGTTAATCAAATCTCTCAAAGCTCGTTTTTTATAAGCATATACACAAAGTTTTATTAAAATTTGGACTTCTATTACCAACACGTGCTTCACTTGGTCATATTGTAGATGGAGTAGCCCTGGACGCGCGTTTCCACAAGTTGGCCATGACCAAGTGAAGCACGTGTTGGTAATAGATGTCCAGATTTTAATAAAATTGACAACTTCACTGTATGTAATGGCTTTTTTTAACGGTTTAAAATATACACAAATGTTTCCAATAATTAATAGAAACTAATGTAAGCTTAATATCAGTTTAAATATCATTTCTCTTTTCTGATTCGGCAGATTGTTACTATTATGGAATGCCCATGAACCTTTAAAATTAACTCATCACCCTGTTGAAAACGTTCGTTAAAGAATTTAAATTTAATTTAATTTCATTACGTGACAATTTTCTTTTACCAACAGTATTTTATTAGCTCTTAAAATAACTTAAAATTGTGTCTGAAAACCACAAATTTTATTTTAAGTGACACTGGAACTATTTTTGGTAGTGTTCATCGCCTGCTTTTACTACTTGCAGACGAAACACTGTAAGTGAAATTTCTAAGTTCTATATTTAGTATAGATTTTTCTGAAATTTTTTTCTGTCATTGCATTGTCATGATGTTAAAATTAATACAAAATGTCATTAAAACTGAATAAAAATGTTTAAAGATGTAAATTAATTCATAACCTTTATTATACAAATATATTTCATAATATATATAAATATGTTTCCAAGTGCCTCAAATTTGAGAAAATTGTTTGAGATCTTCTGAATTTAAGCTTTGTACTACATACAACTTTAAAGAAGGATATTTCAATAACTATGATTACTGAACAAGTATATTTTTACTTTCTCTAACACGTCTGTACAATATACATTGTGGATAGAGAAGGTATTGTATTCCTCCCAAAATTCGATAACGACGTTTTATTGAAATACATGCTTTGAGACCGCTTAAATAAAAAATGTATTTTAGAAATATGTCGCGTGTGTCTGTGTGTGTGTTTGTGGGAAGCATAACTCGCAAACTAAAACTCAGTTCAACACCAAACTTGGTATTTAAGGGGACACATGGGTCAAAATGCACTGCAATAGTAAACTAGTCTTAGATTCTAATTTATTCCAGCTATCCACTTGAAATTTGACAGAGTTATTTAGCACAATAGTCTGCAATTACCGTACTTGTTACAGCATCATGGCTTTTCAGAAATTTAAATAATGAACCAACATAGCCTAACCTGACATTGCAGAACATAAGGAACACTTTCTCCTAGAGTATTATAGATATGAATTTGAAAATTTCTGCACAATTTACATCATTTTTAACAAATTATAGCAAAGATAAGTTTGCCGTAATAATTTCCCCTTTCTTAAAAAAATATTTAATTTAGGATATTAATGGCGGTGAAACAAATCTCTGTAAGCAAGTTAACATTAAGCAAGTTAACATCTCTATATGAACACTTAAGAAAACTCTTTCCGCAGGCAATTGTTTATGAATTAATAGGAAGGAAGTATACAAGTTTCATTTCTTTATCTTTGATAGTTATTAGAAATGTTCCTTATAATCGGAAATTGTAATCTCAGAAAAACACATTTAAGGTTTGCGAAGCACGCCTATATAGTTTTTTAGTTTAGGTACCTTTAAAACTCTGTAGCACCAAAATCCTGGTCATCCTGCTGGTCTTCAGCATGTTTCCTCTTTAGTGAGCTTTGCTGCCTTGCCTTTTTCTGAAGTGTTTGAACTGCAGGATCGGCGTTTCCTGTCAATATCTTCTTTATAAATGTTTCCGGCTCAAAACCAAGTTCTTTGAATTCTTGAATTCTTCCAACATTGACATCATTGTACACTAAAACTGCATCATAAGTTGCTAGTTCCACAACTGTTGCAGACACAATTAGTGTTTTGGGACAGCGCTTCCAGATTAGAGCATTAAAACGTTCGTTGAGATTTTGAGTCTTGCCGGTCCCCATGGCCACACTCGCTAAGGCGTCTCGCTTTGCTTCGTGGGCAGAGGATCGTGAGTTCGAGTCCCGCCTTCGGCATGGGTGTTATATGTTTGTGCATTGTGTATATGTTTGTATCAAGGAACTGTAAAACCAGTAATCATACAGTAAACTTAGCGGGAGAAATGTAAAACGGGGATACAGCGCCGGAGTCCTATCAGACTTCGGTAATGTTTATAAAAAAAAAAAGTCTTGCAATGCATATATTTTTCAATAGTTCTAGATTTTCCAGAGCTCTAATGTAGGTTTTATGGTATTCATTATTGCTTCTGGTAAACTATGTTTATGAGCATATGATTCACCATTGTTTTGTGCCTTTTTATATTTGTATTAGTCACCACACAATCCATACTGAGATTTGGAATCAGCGGACAATTTATGAATGTATTTGTGTATTTGGAACTTTTTTCTTACTCAGCCTGCCAATTCTACCTATAACTTTGCCACCTTCCTGTTTTTTTCCTTTCATTCTTTGGTAATTTTTATAAATTTTGAGCCCATTCTCTTTTGTACATGCCCAACACATTCTAATTTTTCTATTATGCATGAGGAATATATGATTTACTTTACAATACTGCTTTAAAGATCCTGGAATCACCATCTCCAATGCATTTTGTGAAGCGTACACCATATTTTTGCTCTGAGCGATGAAAAATTAATTTCAAACCAACTGCCTCCATACCTCCACTTGAGCCTTAATAATTAGCAATGCAGGATTTAGCATGCTCTATTCGCCACTCCTTTTCATCTTCTTTGTTTGTTTTGCTTCTAGTTGAGCATTCTGTGCAATATTTGCTCATCACTTGGACAACCAAAACTTTGCCTGAATCTATACTTAAGACAGTTGATACACCATAGAGAGAATAAAACCCACGCTGATACACATGCATCAGTAAAAATTGTTTCATTTATAGAAATAGCATCAGTAACTGCATTTGCCATTGACTTGCCACAAATCTTTTTGACAAAATGTCGAAGCTGTCTATTTGTATCAATATATCGCAGTGGTGGTGAAGGCATATTCATTATTCCACTCATTAAATTTGTGTCCTCTCTTCCAACACCAGAACATCTCATTACATAGGTTAAAGTAGCATTTGTTTAAAAAATGTGGTTCTTGATACCAGTGCAATTATTACACTTTATAGACAATGTACACACAACACCATACCTGCTTTCAGCATCATAAAATTTCAAGCCTTTTGAGCGACAGGAAGCAAAATAACAAGCACTGTTTATTACATTTAAAAAATGAATAGATCAATTAATGTAAATTCTGTGCAAGACTAATCCTCCCCAGACTCTGCTATGTCAATTCCCTCCTCAATTTTTCTTTTGGAACTATCTAAAGCCTCTTTTGTGGAAGAAGTAGAAAGTTCATTCCTAATCTCTACAGACAGTCCCTTTTTAGTGTTTTTATTATGCTTTCTTCACCTTTCTGAACACACTATTGCTAAAACAGGGTATAGTGATACTTTATCAACGAATAAAGTAGAAATACTCTCTCAAGATACAAATTCCAATTGCAGCACGTGTTTATCCTCATAAACAAAACACAATAGTTGTGTTTGCTGCGAGAAATAACATTGGAACATCTGCGCAAGCCTTCTAGCCAAATGTTGACAGTTCAAAGTATTTGCAAATCAAAATAGGAAGAAATACAATCAGAATAAGATATTTTGTAAACGGGGCATATTTTTAGCAGCCTTAGGCTCTTTAAATTTTAAAACACACTTAGAATAATAATATGACTCTAAAATTCGGTGGTGAGATTCTCAAAACTATATACATTGCTATGAACCAATTTTTGAAAATATCATTTTTGGTCATTTTGACCCACATAGGAAACCACCAACTCTCAACTCTCTTAACATTTATCAAAATGGCTCTAACTATTTTTATAGAAATGCAATATATTAATAAATTTTCATGACAAACGATATGAATATCTGGGAGTAGCCTTTGAAGACCTCTTCACTCTTGATGACTTGATGACTTTTATGTAACTTTTGCTTGACTGGTAAGCCATAAGAGATAGACAAATGCTTACTGCATAACAATGTAGATCTCGTTAAAACACAATTTATGTCATACACTTGTTTTGCAGAGTTAACCTTTTCGAGATATTCGTTTCCATTTTACGCTACTTAAAACTTTTCTCTAAAGAGAAGACAACTTTCTCATCACCACTGTTTTATTTACTCTCAGCAAGCAAAGGGAATCAAGTTTAAATTGTTTCACATTGCGACCGGCCTTTAAGGGATTGACTATCGCTTTAGCCTAGTGTAATCCCTTATTTACCATCTACTTACAAACAAACAAGTAATAAACCCATTTCTTGTAATTTTTATCTCGATTAGTATGACGTATATAAAAGAGTATTCTTTTGTAATAAAGGATTGTTTGCAGAAATGTTACAGAAAGTCGTGTGAATGGAACACATCAGAATTGTTTTTGAGTTAGAAATGTTATTTTCTAAAAATTAATAATTTTTTCGTACAAGTGTATTTTTGAAGCATTACTTTTGGTTTCAGGATAATGTTACCCTTTGTAATGTTACGATAAGTCTCCCGCACGTTCTGGGCAATTTTAGTTGTATTTAGACAAAATCGAGATGCCTGGAACATTTGGAAACTGTGGTAATATAGTTTTGAGAAAAACGCTGTTTCCTAGGAAGCAGGTTGTACGATCTTTAAATTCTCGAAGTGAGGGGCGGACAGTTAAATGCAGCTGCCCAAATCTTCGATCTGTTGTTTGTAATATAAAATCAGTTTCCGACTTTTCGACTTTTCATTTTCTCTACACGTACTATGTACATAGTGTATAGAGAAGGTATCGCACTGCACCCAAAATTTCGATACCGAGATTTCACCAAAAATGGACGTTTTAGGGTCCGTTGTATAAAAAAAAATGTTTAGAAAAAGGTCCGTATGTGTATCCGTGTGTCAGTGTGTCTGTGAACACGATAAATCAAAAAACTAAAAGATTAAGGTCTTCCAGGGATGCGACACAAAGATTTTAAGAAAAATTTCTCCACCGCAAACTATTATAAAGAAAAATCGAAAAGTTTTATTTTCTCAAAAATGGCAGTAGCGATTTTGATTAAAATACCGTCTATTAAAGATATTTATATGACAAATAGAATGTATATCCTGAATTTTCTGGGAATAGCCTCTAAAGACCTCCTTATTCTGAATGAATTTTGCTGAATTTTGCGTAACTGCTAAACCTTAAGAGATGGACAAAGACAAAAATGTAAATACACGCTAAACACAGAATTTATGCCACATACGTTTTTTTCGTTGAATTTACCATTTCTAAGATACTTCTTGTTATTTGTTTCAGATTTAAAACATTTAAACTTTTCTCACACGGAAAATTGTAAACTTCTGGCCATGCATAGAAACGGGTTTCATCCACGTGACAATCAAACTTTTAAATATTTGACTATCGTTTAAGCCAGTGTATTCCCTTATTTTCCTTCAAGTTACAAGAAAGCAAGTAATTAAGGCAATTTCTGTTTATCTCGATTATCATAAAGCAGTTAGAAAAATATGCTTTTTAACAATAATTTGTTACAGCGATGTAGAGAAAGTCATTCATGTTGTTTACTCAATTCGATCTTTTTACCTTCTCAACTTCGTACATAGTACCTAGATAGAGAAAGTTTTACACTCCAAACAAAAATTCTATACCGTGATTTCACTGGAAATAAACCTTTAGGCTCCCTGAATAGAAATAAAATGTTTTAAGAAAAAAAAAAAAAAACAACTGCGGTTTGTGTATGCGCGGATATGTATGTAACGGTGTGTCCATCTGTGTGTTTGTGTGTGTGTGTGTGAGTGTGTGAACAGATTAACATTAAAACGAAAAGTCTTTTAAATACCAAACTTGATATTTTAGTTCAGCATATTTAAAGATACAACACTAAGCTTTTCAAATACTCTTAACAAAGAAAAACGTTTGACAAATTCAATTTTTACTTTCTCTAGCCCGGTATGTATACAATGTACATAAGGATAGAGAAGCATTGTATTCCACTCAAAAATTCGATACATGTTTAAGGACCGCCTGTACCAAAAAAAAAAAGCATTTTGAGAAAAAGGTCCCTGTGTGTGTGTCCGTGTGTCCGTGTGTCTGTGAACACATTCTAAAAAACGAAAAGTAGCTAAAATACCAAACTTGGTATTTAAGTTTAGTATCCTCCAGGGATGTGACACGAAGATTTTGAGAAAAATCCCCCCACCCCAAACTACCCTTTATATGAAACTTTTTTCGAACACTTTGTTTTTCTTAAAAATGGCTCTAACGATTTTGATTAAAACATCGTATATTAAAGATATGTACCTGACAAATAAAATGTATATCTTGTATTTTCTGGGAATAGCTCCTAAAGATCTGTTTATTCTGGATGAATTTTGCTTAATTTGGCATAACTAGTAAACCGTAAGAGCTAGACAAAAACTTATTGTACAAAAAATGTAGGTCTTGTTAAAATACATAACTTACGTCATTTACATTTTTTCGTGGAGCTTACCGTTTTCTAGGTATTCATTGTTATAGTTTCAGTTGGGAAGTGCTTATACTTTCTGAGACGGGAGTGTCCGTTTTTCTTTTGTTCTACTCCTGACCAAGAAAAGAAGCGATTTGTACTGACAATCGCATAACGACAGCTGTTAAAACATTTAACTATCGGTTTAGGCTAGTGTATTCCCTTATATTCTTCCTACTTATAAGGAACTAAGTAATAAGAACATTGTACTAATGAGTACCTCGATTAGCAAGGTGCAGAAAGAAGAATAAATAATGTTATGTAAGAAGTTTATAGAACAGCTAGAGAAACTTATGTGAGTGTAACAGATAAGATTTTTTTCTAAAATGACTTCAACAACTTTAATTAAACTTACGTATATCAAAGATACATACATTACAAAGTAAGGGTATATCTTGAATTCTCTGGGAATAATTTTTAAAGTTCTCTTCATTTGAAGCACTTTTTCGATTTTATTTCGTAAGAGATAGACAGATACGCCTAAACTAAACATATAGATCGTGTTAAAATATCTCATATATTTTTGTAGAGTTAACAATTTTTCAGATATTCCTTGTTTTGATCTCAGTTTTAAAATACTTTTCTCAAACGGATCTCCTTGTCCGTCTCATATCAAATAATGAGACCATTCCTGTTTATCTCGATTAGCATGGACTGGATAGAATTCAATCTTATATAACAATAATTTGTTTGCAATTATGTATAGAACATCATGTGAATTGAACACATGAGTTCTTTATTTATGTGATATATTTTACATACCCTGTCTATCATATACTATACGAATGATAAATTTGTTACCAGAAAGGATAGGCAAATCGATGTTTTCTTCAAATAGGCGAGTTTATTTTTTAAACAAAATCTCACCCTTAGCTCGCAAACTATTTGGTATTGTACTCTTTTTCTCCAGTGAAATGTGAATTATGGGAATTTAGTGTAAACAATCATCATGAATACACAAGTAAACCCAAAGATTCTTTTGTCACCGGCCGCCAGTGGTACAAGGTGTTAAAATGAAATAGAAAGATCAGAAAAATCAGAACTAAAAAAATCTGATGTGTTCCATTGACATGGCCTTCTCTACATCTCTACAACACATAATTTATAAAGCTTATTCTCCTATTTACTTCATGCTAATCAAGAAACAATTAGCAAAAATCGTCTTATTACTTGCTTCCAAGTAAGTAGAAGCGAAATAAGGGAGTGCCATAGGATAAAGTGATAGACAAAAGCTGGTTGCTATGTGACTGAAGTTCCTTTGTCTGTATGGACAGGAGTCGACAAATTCTTGTATGAGAAGAGTGTAAGCATTTTATAGGTGAAACCAATACCAAGGAATATCTAAAAAATAACCAACTCCAAGAAAAAAATGTACATAACATAAATTGTGTGTTTTAACGAACTCTACATTTTCTATCATGTAAGTTTATGTCTATCTCTTACGGTTTATCAGTTATGCAAAATTCCGCAAAATTCATCCAAAATAAAGATGTAGAAGAGGCTATTCTAGAAAATTCAAGATATAAATTTTATTTGTCATGTAAATATCTTTAATATACGACATTTTAATCAAAATCGTACCATTTTTGAAAAAATAAACATTTTCGAAAAGTTTTCTATGTTAAGGGTAGTTGGGGGCGAAATTTTCGTGAAAATCTTCGAGTCGCATCCTTGGAAGATACTGAACTTAAATATCAATTTTGGTATTTAACGACTTTTCTTTTTGAGCTATGCACACACGACACGAGCGGGCGTAAATGTTTCTAAAAATGTGTCTTTTTATTCAGGATATCTCAAAACATATATTTCCGGGTAAATCTCAGCATCGAATTTTTGGGTACAATACAATACCTTCTGTATACACTTGCATTGTATGTGTACAAAAAGTAAAACTTGTCCAACTAAAAATATGTCTTAATTAACATATTTGCAAATAACCGAATAAGTGTATAGTTTATTAAAAGCAGTTAATTACACTCCTATCTAATTGTCTGTTAACACTTGAAATGGTTACTACGTACCAATACGCAAAACGCTTACTCAAACAAGCTAGTATATCAGGGTCATGATCTTTTTGATGGAGTTCAGCGAATATTTTGAGGAAAATACCCTACCCAAGACTGCCCTTTGCGAGGAGTATTTTTTAGGAATTTTCAATTTAATGAAAAATGATTAAGATTTTTATTAAAATACCATATATTAAGGATATTTAAATCAAAATAAAATGTAGATCTTGACTTTTCTAAGGCTCTCTTCATTTCTGATGATTTTTATATAACTGATAATCCTAAGAGAGTGAAAAGCGTAGATCTTGTTAAAACACAATTTTTGCACAATTTACATTTTTGTGGATATAATCCTTGTATTTGGTTTAAATTTTAAAATACTTAGTGTATACTTTTCTCAAATGGGAAGTGTTAATTCACAATTTTCCTCCTGATCATGCAAAGACATCTGAATTTTAAAGCAATTACATAGCGAAGGCTTTTAAATTCTACTTTCAGTAGCTCTTGTATTCCCTTATAAGAACAAAGAAATATGTAATAAAACAATTTTTCCTCGATCATTATGACGAAGAATGAGGCATGAACTATATAAGGAATAGTTTGTTGTAAAATAGATAGAGAAAGCCATTTAAATGTGACTCATAGCATCTTTATTTTTTAATATGTGTGCCTATGGAAACTGGAATAAAAAGCCTCTTTCATAGAACGTACAAGAATTGAAATGTGAAAAAAACTGGTAGAGTATTACAGTTCATAGACATGATTCTTTCTTCACCGAAGTTCACAAATATTAAAATGTACAGTTCCAGAAGAATAGGCCGTAAAGGAGACATTCAATGAAGACAGAAATTTCTATAATTTAGAAGTAAATATCCCAGTATTAATATCTTGAAAATGGATTTCCTTTAAAGTGTCGTGGTGATCATTAAATGGAGCCAAAAGTCTTATTATACAAAAGGATATTAACAGCCTGAACATATAGCCGGTAGTTACTGAACATTTTTAGAAAATTAAACTAGGATAAGTTTTAAAACAATTAAATAAATCGATTAAACATCAATATACTTTTGATTTAAATGAATTCAGTCTTAAGCATGATACTGCTCATACTGAGGCACTTCAGAACCAACATTTTGTATGATGTTGCATTGCTTCCTCTGATGATCAAAAAGAGATTCTATGCATCTTAGCTTTACTTTACGGAAACAAAACGAAATTACATGGAGCTACGTAAGAACTTCATGTCGGAGGGCCCATGATGCAGATCTTTGGGGCATCCAGATATTCAGCTGTTAGTTTAGCTGTGTGCAACTATACGTTGCTATATTTAAAAATCTGACGTGTTCCATTCACATGACTTTCTCTACATCTGTGCACAAATATTGTTAAAAAGTTTATGCTTCTTTTTACTTCAATCTAATCGAGAAAAAACTAGCAGAAATGGTCTTATTACTGGCGTCCTTGTAAGCAGAAGCGAAATATGGAATACCTTAGGTGAAAGTGATAGTCAAAAGTTGGTTGCTATGTGACTTAAGTTCCTAAGTTTGTATGGACAGGAGTTGACAAATTCCCGTATGAGAAAAGTATGCGTTTTTTAAAGCTAAAACCAATAACAAGGAATATCTCAAAAACTATTCACTCCAAGAAAAAATATATATATAACATAAATTGTGTGCTTTAACGAGCTCCACATTTCCTGTTATGTAAGCTTTTGTCTATCTCTTACGGCTTAGCTGTTGTGCAATATTCCGTAAAATTTATTTGAATAAAGTAGACTTCAGAGGCTATTCCCAGAAAATTGAAGATATATATTTTATTTGTCAGGTAAATATCTTTAATATACGATATTTTAATCAAAACTGTTAGAGCCATTTTTGAGAAAGTCAGAATTTTCGAACATTTTTTCATGTAAAGGGTAGTTGAAAATCTTCGTGTCGCATCCTTGGAAAATACGGAACTTAAGTACCAAATTTGGTATTTAATGGCCTTTTCCTTTCTGCGTTACGCTGTCCACAGGCACATACACACGCGCACACACATGGACCTTTTTCAAAAATGTTTTTTTTTATTCAGTAAGAACCAAAACATGTATTTTTGGTGAAATCTCGGTATCGAATTTTTGGGTACATTACAATACCTTCTCTATACATTATATACATAGTACGTGTAGAGAAAATAAAAACTATATTTTCCGGGCTATTGTGTCGTAGTTGTAGTTTAAAATGTGAACCAAACGTTTCGCCGAATTCTACGTCTGCATCTTAGTGGCAGTCACTGTGGGAGGTAAGTGCCATGCTGGAAAGGAATACAGGCTATTTATTCTCTCCACTTAGGAGGGGTTGGGTAACAGGCAACGCACAAGTGTGTCCAGCAGGTAAGTGCCATGCTGGAAAGGAATACAGGCTATTTATTCTCTCCACTTAGGAGGGGTTGGGTAACAGGTAACGCACAAGTGTGTCCAGCAGGTAAGTGCCATGCTGGAAAGGAATACAGGCTATTTATTCTCTCCACTTAGGAGGGGTTGGGTAACAGGTAACGCACAAGTGTGTCCAGCAGGTAAGTGCCATGCTGGAAAGGAATACAGGCTATTTATTCTCTCCACTTAGGAGGGGTTGGGTAACAGGTAACGCACAAGTGTGTCCAGCAGGTAAGTGCCATGCTGGAAAGGAATACAGGCTATTTATTCTCTCCACTTAGGAGGGGTTGGGTAACAGGTAACGCACAAGTGTGTCCAGCAGGTAAGTGCCATGCTGGAAAGGAATACAGGCTATTTATTCTCTCCACTTAGGAGGGGTTGGGTAACAGGTAACGCACAAGTGTGTCCAGCAGGTAAGTGCCATGCTGGAAAGGAATACAGGCTATTTATTCTCTCCACTTAGGAGGGGTTGGGTAACAGGCAACGCACAAGTGTGTCCAGCAGGTAAGTGCCATGCTGGAAAGGAATACAGGCTATTTATTCTCTCCACTTAGGAGGGGTTGGGTAACAGGTAACGCACAAGTGTGTCCAGCAGGTAAGTGCCATGCTGGAAAGGAATACAGGCTATTTATTCTCTCCACTTAGGAGGGGTTGGGTAACAGGTAACGCACAAGTGTGTCCAGCAGGTAAGTGCCATGCTGGAAAGGAATACAGGCTATTTATTTTCTCCACTTAGGAGGGGTTGGGTAACAGGTAACGCACAAGTGTGTCCAGCAGGTAAGTGCCATGCTGGAAAGGAATACAGGCTATTTATTCTCTCCACTTAGGAGGGGTTGGGTAACAGGCAACGCACAAGTGTGTCCAGCAGGTAAGTGCCATGCTGGAAAGGAATACAGGCTATTTATTCTCTCCACTTAGGAGGGGTTGGGTAACAGGTAACGCACAAGTGTGTCCAGCAGGTAAGTGCCATGCTGGAAAGGAATACAGGCTATTTATTCTCTCCACTTAGGAGGGGTTGGGTAACAGGCAACGCACAAGTGTGTCCAGCAGGTAAGTGCCATGCTGGAAAGGAATACAGGCTATTTATTCTCTCCACTTAGGAGGGGTTGGGTAACAGGTAACGCACAAGTGTGTCCAGCAGGTAAGTGCCATGCTGGAAAGGAATACAGGCTATTTATTCTCTCCACTTAGGAGGGGTTGGGTAACAGGTAACGCACAAGTGTGTCCAGCAGGTAAGTGCCATGCTGGAAAGGAATACAGGCTATTTATTCTCTCCACTTAGGAGGGGTTGGGGAACAGGTAACGCACAAGTGTGTCCAGCAGGTAAGTGCCATGCTGGAAAGGAATACAGGCTATTTATTCTCTCCACTTAGGAGGGGTTGGGTAACAGGTAACGCACAAGTGTGTCCAGCAGGCAAGTGAAAGTCAATCAGCTGTTTGGGTACTAAAACAAATTTCCAGGTCTTACTTTTCGGTAACTGCCGTCTTTGTTCAAGTTGTTTGGATGGTGTTCTATTTCAACAGCTTCTCTTCTGAAAATTTTGAAATATCCTTTTATTTTTGCCAGCACCTCTGTATCTTGAAGTTTCATTCTACGGTCTTCTGTGAATAGGTGCTCCGCAATTGCTGAACGTTCTGCTATATTAGGCGGACATGATGTTGATGTTTTGTTACACGCTTTGAATAGAGCTTCCGGTCATGTGACACATGCTTTGCCACACTCGTATGGTATTTTGTAGATCACCGTAGTACCTAATGGATCCCTCAGATCTTTTACTGAACGAAGCTTATTGCCTATCTTGCTTAGCGGCGTAAATAGTTTTAATTCCCGTCTTGTTTAGTAACCGAGCAATGACGTCTTCCACATTTGGTAGATCGACTTTGGCTATTCCTTAGGGTCCGGTATATTAGCGTACCGAGGTCACGATTAATGGGCTTGGCATGGTAGCCATTATATCTCAGTACCTCCTTCAGATGTTTTGATTTAGAATCTAGGCGTGCAGGCTCGGACACGATTTTTGCTCGGTTTACTAGAGTTTTAATCATTGCCCTTTTTTGGGTGGGATGTTGATTTGATGCCGCGTTCAGATATCGATACGTATGAGTGGGCTTCCTATACACTTCGTGTCCAAGAGCTCCTCAGGTTTTCTATAAACAAGAACGGCCAGGAAAGGAAGCCGGTCATTTGTTTACACTTCTAACGTAAATTTAATGTTGTTGTGGATCCCATTTAAATGTTCTAATAATCAATGGACGTTCTTGTTTATAGTAAACCTGTCCAACGCCTCCACTAGGGGCGTCTTCATCCCGGCAACCAGCCGAAGTCGCTGGGCGGAGAGAGTCACTATGGGCATATATTTACCCTGACACGCTGCACCGAGCACCATCGCCATATTTTCGACCGAAAGAAATGGTAATGGAAACAACATGGAGGGATAGGAAATTCGGGGGATGAAGGACACCCGCCTAGCATTCACCTGGCAACTCGGAGAAATCCCCGAAAAACCCATAGGTCAGGTAGAGGAGCAGCGGAGATCGAACCCGTGAACTCCACAGACAAAACTGCCTGCAATATCCCGCTCGGTAGACCGGCCTTACTGCAATACAATCACCCCTTGATAACGTTGAAATACGAGCACTAGCAGCAAGTGGTTTCGGCAGTACGGCGCTCCAGCTCATTACTTTAGACGTTATCTTGAGTACATCCCGCAACATTGGATACCACATCAAGCAACGGTTTGGACCAACGTAAGTTGTTATACAAGATAAAATTACATGAAACATTCTGGAAGCAATCTAGTAAATTGCTATGGTGTAACATAGTCAGGGCATCGTCTTCTCTTGCGTGTACGGATACATGCAAATAATACTGGCGAAGTACATTTGATCTGATGTTAAACAGACTCTCACTCCAATCCCATTTCTCCTGCATGCGTTCTGTACCAACAGTATTAACAAACTTTACCTTTCCAACTCCAGTCCTACACATATCGTTTGATTGGAAAAAAAAAAATTAATTAATACTAATTTTATTGACTATTATGTGGGGCGTTCAATAAGTCTCTATAAAAAGATAGAAAAACAAATTATTTCAGGTAGTATTTTTTTAATTTTCCAACACAATCTCCTTCTTGCTTGATGCACTTTTCCCAGTGTTTCCAAACTGTTTTAAACCTTACAAAAAGTAGGCTTTCAGAAGGTCCTAAAGATAGGTATCCGTTTGGTAGATGACCTCTTCGTTAGATGTGAATCGTTTTCCACCGAACCACTTTTTCAAATTTGAAAAACAAAAACAAAAAAATCCAGTCACTGGGCTTCAAGTTTAGTGAATACAATGGATGTTGTAGTATTTCGGAGCTTAATTCTCAGGTGTGCACTCTTGCATTGTCTTGATGGAGGAGAATAATTTTCTTTGCTAGTTGAGGGCGGTGTTATTTGTTTTACTTCTTCGTTCAATCGGTGTAATAACGATGCACTACACTCTTCATTTATCGTTCTTCCTTTCTACAAGTTATCAATGTAGACGATTCCGCGTGCATCCCAAAAAACCGAGGCCATCGACTCGTCAGTAATTTCACCCCCTTTACCTTCTTTGGAGATGGTTCGCCTTTAAAAGTCAACTGTTTCGACTGTACTTTTGTCCCTGGAGTGCAATAGTGTATCCATGTTTCATCCACAGTTATGTATCGACGCAGAAACTTGTCAGGATTGTGACAGAAAAGTGCCAAACTAGCTTCCGAATCGATCACACGATTGGGTTTATCCTCCATTGAAAGCAAACGCGACACACATCCTGCAAATTTGAGAACACTGGACCTTGTGATATACCTGTAGTTTTTACTATTTCGCAAACTTTGATTCGTCGATCACTCAAAACCATATCCTTAGATTTTGTCAATCATTTCGGACGAAGACACATCTGCTGGACGTCAGGAACGAGGATGACCACGTTTAAATTAATTTATCCAATTATAAATTGTTGCAAACACAGGAGCTGATGTACCATGAGCTTCATCCAACTCGGCTTTTGTCTTTTTCGGTATTAAGATTTTTAAATACAAAAGTTTACTCACCACACGAAACTCGTTTTTTTTTCATCTTTCTAAAGAAGCACAAGATTGTTGATTCAATCGCCTATGGCAACGAAATTACGTAATGGATATAGCTGAAACTTTAACTTCAATCTAGGAAAAGACGATGGTTACTAAATACAAATAGTTTTCGATGCTACGAGTGTAATTTCTTGGACTTTCTAAGGATATATTGAACGCCCCTAGTATGAGTCCCGGGACGTAAACTCCTTACGATATTGCAAATAACCATTGGAGTATGTCATCTCAAAATAATTTGAGATAGCCTTGCGATTTACCGGGAAAAATGCGAGTTAGTTAATAAATTTAATGCACGGTACCTCAGCGGTTAGAGCAACTGGCTACAGGCCGGGATATCCGTGGTTCAAAATTGGTTATGATTGCATGTTTCAGCCTGACTTTATCTATGGCCGCGCCGTGATCGAGTGCTTAGACTACTCGCCTCTCACCTAGATGGCCCGGGTTCGATCCCAAGCGACCGCATGCGAAATTTGTGGTGGACAAAACGGCGCAGGGGCGGGTTTTCTCCGGTTTCTCCGGAATACTCCGCCATCGCATTCCACCTGGGCTCCATCTTCATTTCACATATTACCAGTTTCATCGCCTGCGATGCCATAAGTAGTAAAAACGGGCGTTAAACACAACAACAAAAATAACTCTGTCTATGTGATTAATTCATATGACTTTCACTACTTCTCTGCAACAAATGATTGTTAAAAAGTTTGTGTATCTATTTACTTCATGCTAATCGAGAAAAAATTAGCAGAAATAGTCTTCATACTTGCTTCCTTGTGAGTAGAAGCGAAATAGGGGAATACCATAGGTTAAAGTAATAGTCAAAAGCTGGTTCCTTTATTTGTATGGACAGGAGTTGTCAAACTCCTGTATGAGAAAAGTATAAGTTTTTTAAAGCTGAAACCAAAAACAAGGAAAAAATGTATATAACATAAATTCTGTGTTTTGACGTGCTCTACATTTTTATGTGGTAAGTTTTTGTCTATCTCTTATGGTTTAGCAGTTATGCAAAATTCCGTAAAATTCACTCAGATAGAAGTAGTCTACAGAGGCTATTCCCAGAAAATTCAAAATATACATTTTATTTGTCAACTAAATATGTTTAATATACGATATTTTAATCAAAATTGTTAGAGTCACTTTTTAGAAAATCAAAATTTTCGTAAAAAGTTCCATGTAAAGGGTAGTTTGGGGTGTAGGATTTGTCTCAAAATCTTCGTGTCGCATCCCTGGAATTTATTGAACTTAAATACCAAGTTTGGTATTTAACCACGTTTCGTTTTTGAGTTATCGCTCACGGACACACAGACACACACACACACTCACATACACACACGGAAAAGGCTTTATTTGGATACAGAGGACCCTAAAACATATATTTCCGGTGAAATCTCGGTATCGAATTTTTGGGTGGAGTGCAATACCTTCTCTATACACTATGTACATAGTACGTGTAGAGAAAGTAAAAAAAAATCTTTTTATGGCTGTCGTTATAAGAAAAGAATTGAAATTTGGCTCTCTTTGCGTGTCTGCAAATAAAACAAAAGGGGTATGAAATGAAAAATTACTTCCTATTTGAGAACAGATACATTTTAATATTGAAACGAATAAGAAAGAATATCTCGGAAACGGTCATCCTTACAAAAGAAAAACTGTATATGACATAATTTGTGTGTTTTAGCGAGATATATATTTTGTGAGATACGTTTTGGTCCATATCTTACGGTTCCACTTATACACAAGTTATTCAGAATGAAGAGGTCTTCAGAAGCTATTTTCAGAAAATTGCAGACATACATCTTAAAAGTTCATAATGGTATCATTTTGAGAAAATCTAAATTTTAGAAAGGTGCTCCATGCACATAGTAGTTATGGGTAGGGAGCTATCCTGTAAATTACCATGTTTGGTATTTAACCGATTTTTCCTTTTTGAGCTATGCTGTCCATAGACACAAACGCACGCAGGTATGTTCGGTGAAATCTTGATATCGATTTTTTTGTTAGAATACAATACTTAATCTACTATGCTCATTGAATATACGTGTTAGAGGAAGTAAAAATATACAGAAAATTGTTTTGAAATCATCGGAATAAAGATGTTTGTTTGTAACCAGATTTGAGTAATAAAAGGCAATTTTGTTACAGTAAAAACCGTAATTCTCTGTAGCATAATTACATTAATGTGAAACCAGGATTTGATGTAATCAAAAGATGCATAAGTTGCAAATAGCGAACTGGATTTAAAATAATAAGTGATAAACTAAACCTTAATCGTCTAGAGAAAGCTTTTCCCGAGATAGACAGTTTTTATACCAAAAGGAAAACAAATCGCAATTCGAGCAACAAAATAATTAAATGATAGTATAATTATAACTAATAACTCCGGAAGCAAGGCATTAAATATGAAATTAAGTGAAATTATCAAATATTGATTACTTTAAGAGGGAAATATCCGGTTTTGCTTTTTTTAGATTTTATATCAGCTTGATCTACTTCAATTTATGACATTTACTCACACTTATTGCAGTTTTAAAAAATGCAGAAGATTTAAGTCAATGAATGGGGTTGGAATTCTATAAAGACCATGTTTAGGAAAATCAAGGAGACTTAAACCCCTTTCGCATCAAACACGAGTTTTTCCGAAAGAGTAGGCACCACCGTATTTTGTTGCATGACGACCACAATAGTGCGCCACACAAAACAGAATAAACATCATCGCAGTGATGATGTTATTGTACATGATGACCGCTCCGGTTTGTGGAAAGCAGCCCCAGGTGGGCAGAGTTTCCCATTCAAGGTCCACCAGCTTATTTATGTATGCTAATTCCATTCGCCCTTCCAGCACTGGAGGCTATTCCAGCCCCACCGTGTGGCACGGAAGACGACAACAGTAAACTGTTTATATTCTATGTGCACTCTTTTATCATCAGAACACGCAGTAAATTATTTACTACCTGTTTTTGTTTTTGCGTTACCTCTACTACAGTATCTTGTTTTTATACAGGTATTGGTAAGTTCTGAGAGAAAAAAATCCACGGATGTAAAACTCAATTCCTCATACTCGATAAAGCGCAGTAAAGTTTCAAAGAAGAAGAACACTTAAGAAGCAACAGAGTCTCCGCTGCTTGTACATTATCTGGAGAATTAATGTCTCGGGCACACAGAGAGGTAGATACGCGGCGCTGTCTTACCAACCCAACTGCCGACCTCATGTCTACATGCAGATACTGTAAGAAAATGAAATAGTATATCAGATAAAGGTGCAGTAATGTACTGAGTGTTCATTTTTATCCGTGATTGCTCACTCACCAATTGCACAAGAATGTTATAGTGAGCCTACACTGAAGCCATAGCGCTCTCTACCGAGAAGAAACAGTGATCATTTAGGGAAGACAAAGCTATCACAGCAACCTCTACCTAGAAGACCAGTGTTGGTTTGCAAAAGAGAAAGCAAACCACAAAGCTCTGGATGAAACTTTGTTGCTAATACAACCCTTCTGCCCGGAGAAGTAATGAATAACATTCATAGGTGGCTCTGTTCTTTGTTGACAAGTAAAATTGACAAAACACCTTATGTCTGTAGTTAAGTGTCTAGGGAAGTTGATGACCTAAAACACTGAAAAATGTATGGTCATTAACTATATAATGACCGTACATTTATGAAAATATGGCCTAAAATTACAGAAAAATGAACTATAAAACGCACTTTACTTTATGAGTATATGTCATATAAAAATGAAAAATAGCATTGAAAATTTTAGTATACTTATACTTTATTTAGCATTGCAGTAAAAGAATCACAGACATTCTTACTGTCTCTAACTTGAAGGATCGCCAATTATTTAGAACATTTCTGTATGTTGAAAAATGTATTTCCACGGTGCTCCATGCACATGATGCTATGAACAGATAAATAATGTCTCCTAGCAACATATTACCACAAGTACATCAAAGTCAAAACTTTCACCCTGTAAGAAATTTATTCATTTTACACTATTAACTAACGTTCTTAAACAGCATATTTTTAATTTTCTTGCTTGACCAGTTTATACTGTACAATGTTCCAAATGCTACTAGACCCTTTGTATCTTCGCGAGAACTGCATGTTTCGTAAGTGCATCTTATAGTGTCGTAAGATTAGAATATTAGAACATTTACTACTAATTCATGCCAAACTTTTCAAGCCAGAATCAATCAGTAAGACCTCAAGCGTTTCTTTTAAAGTATTTTCACGTCAAAAATGTTAATCTGAATATATCAAATTTGACAGATTAACACAACAGGACCAAAGTCAGAATTATACTGCTAGACCTAAATTAGATGACCTCATAGTTAAGGAATTGCGAGTTACTTTGTCTGTATAATTGAATTAAGTATATTCTGACACCCAAAGAGGGAATAATGCAACAAAATAATGAACATCTTTTAAAATATTACCAATGGATGATAAAATGACGACAAATCAAAAAACTGTAAAATAAACTTAAATAGTTTTCATTTATTCTGCGGTGAAATACATTTATATCCCCTCGGCATTTTCTGGTGGGTATATCTCAGAAAAAATATTGACATTTCTTCAATTTCCGAACCACAGTTATTATGTTCTGATAACAAGATAGGAGTAACGAATAAGCATTATTTATATCGCTACATTGATACGATAGGTACACCAAACATCAAGTATAAACACCTGCTGCTAGAGGGACAGTATTGTCGCCTCATCTGAACGGTATCAAATTAAGTGGTATGCACTTCTGTTACTAGAGGGACAGCATCCATCTTCGACTCATCAGAAAGGCATCACGTTAAGTGGATCTTCTGTCTTTCATACAGTATAATTGGGCGGAATAACTTTTGCCCGCCGGTCTTGGGTCTGCGGCGAAAAAATTCCAGCCTCGCATGCTGCGAGCTCAATAAGAATTGTGCATTTCCGACTTCATGTCTGGCTTCCTATGCTCCAAGTCAAACACACCCAGTGTCACATTAGACTTAGAGTGAATGTGTGTATTTACACGTGTTCGTACTACAGTATTGTTATATATTCACAAAGCGAGTGTGTGTGTTAAAACATTTTAAGAAGTAAGAAAGCGAGTAGAAAAGCTAGACGTAACTTTAGACCAAATTTCAGCAGGACAACGTCACAGCCCATACTGCTAATGATCCATGAGGGATTTGTGCCGTATGTTTCCCCAAAGACTTATAAGCAAAGGTTTTTCTTCCTCGATCCCCAGATCTCATGCCTTGCTATTTTTATTTCTGGGGAACACTGAAAAATAAAGTGTATGCCCCTAATCCGCACACGCCTAAGGAACATAAACAAAACATGCTAACACAAGTTAGGTCCATTGCTAGGGTCGGCTGATAAGTGCCGGACCTCTAAATGAAAACACAATGTACACACTTTTTTTTTTTTTTTTTGCTTTATTTCTCAACATAGTCTCCAGAAAGGCTAATACATTTGTCATATCGGTGTTATAATTTAATTAAACCATCTCTGTAGTTCGATTTATCAAAGTCCTCAAAATAGCTGTTTGCCGCACCAATGATCTCCTCGTTGGTGTGAAATCTTCGTCCTCCGAAACATTTTTTTTAGTTTTGGGAACAGTGGTAGTCACTAGGTGCTAGATCTGGTGCGTAGAATGGATGTTCAAGCAATTCGAACTTTAATTCGCACATTTTTCCATTGCTATGACTGAACGATGGGCCGGAGCATTGTCGTGATGAAACAAGGTTTTTTCCTTTTTTGCCAAATGAGGTTTTTCTTTTCACCCCATCACTCAAACGCTGCAATAAGCTTGCATAGTAGTCACCAGTGATACTTTTACCCTTTTCCAAGTAATTAATGAAAATAATCCCCTGTGCATCCCAGAAACCACTGGCCATAACCTGGTTGGACCACTCGCCTCTCGCCTAGACGGCCCGAGTCCAAACCCAAGCGACCGCATGTGAGATTTGTGGTGGACAAAGCGGCGCAGGGCGGGTTTTCTCCCGGTTCTCCAGTTTCCCCCGCCATTGCATACCACCGGTGCGCCATCTTCATTCTATGCAACATCAGTGTCATCGAATGAGGTGTTCTGTATAGTAACTGCGAGCGTTAAACAATATAAAGAAAAAATCCTAGCCATAACCAGCTGACAAAACTGTCTTTGTATTTTTTGGAGTTGGTTCACCTGGCTCAATCCACTGTTTTGACTGTGATTTGCTGTTTAAAGTGTAGTAAGTATCCAAGTTTTATCCGTGTTAATAAGCCGTCTCAAAAATTCACTGGGATTTTTACGGTAGTACTCCTCATTCTTAACAGAAACAGTTTTTCTTTGCAACTTTCGATCAGGTGTCAACAAACGCGGCACCCATCTTGCACAGACCTTGTGAAAGCCCAAAACCTTACTTCTTTTGATATGTTTACAGCCTCTGCTAACTCAAGCAACTTTACTCTGCGGTCTTCCCGTACTAAACGATGATTTTTTTTTGTTCAATGATCTCTAGAGTTGTCACTTCTACAGGGCGTCCAGAGCGAGGCTCATCGGTAATGCTCGACGTCCCATTTTAAAAATCTGCAACCTATTTTTTAATCATTGAATATGAAAGGGCAGAGTCTTTCAATGTACTGTCCATTTCTTCCTTGATTTCTTTAAGCGTTAGCCTTTTAATCATTGCTCGTTTTTCCCAATCCTCCATTTTCATGAAAACTCTACAGTTGTCTTGTTTAAAATGCTGTCATTCGAAAACCAAACAAGCTATTCAGCTGTAACTATGGATACAAGCTATTCTGCAGTTAAAGCATACGATGCTACCGTCTAACTGGTCTAGTGGCGCCATATCTGTGTGAGACCCGGAACTTATCAGCCAACCCTCGTATTATAGAACTGATTCCTAGGAATAATAATTATTATTGTTATTTCACGAAAACTGGTGAAATACGTTTAAGACAAGATGTCCAGCACTTCTATGTTAAGCGTGACTAATGCATAACATTATTTAATCTCTTGTTTAATCGAGTTCCTACCGAGCGCTCATGGCAGAGCTAACGGTGGTTAATTGGTATGTACTTAGAAAAAGCTCACATATATATCATTGAGTATGAATATACTTGGTGATGTCTAACATAATTCATTTAAGCGTACTTAATAACTACAGCATTACAAAATAACTGAAACACAATCAATGCCCGCCACTTTCCATAAACAAGAAATATTCCTCCCAGATAGGCTAATCATAGGAACCGATGGTCTTAGTGTTGGATTGTTTCCTTTTCCTGACATTATACACTGGCACATGTCACACTGTGCAAAGAACGAGACATTCACCACTGCTGTGAGAAGCCCGTCTCTACTACTTATCCATGCAGTGCACAGAACATCCCTTCTTGCTCTAGCACAAAATCAAGCAGTTGCTGATGCTAAGAAGATCAAACAGCTCTTTCATTATGTGAGTTTTCCTTTCTTAATTAGATTGATAACATGTACAATGTCCAGTGGATATTACGTGAGTTAAATTTAAGTTAGAAAAGTTTTCATAGATCTTTACTGAGGCTCAAGTCTCAAAAAGCTGATAATAAAGTCTCACTTACCATTTCGAAGTGTATCGAAAGGGTGTACTGCAGTCCTACTAACCTGTAAACAGAGAAAAGTAAATTAGAACAAAATATTTAGTTAAAAACCACCAAAAGTGTAATAAAAATTTATTCCGTACTAAGAGATATAAACACAAAAAGTATATTCAAATTTCTGAGCAATCCGAATAAAAATCACATGTGGTGTTAAGTCTCCAAACATTTCATAGATGATGATTTTAAACAGCACAACTTGAAGTTTTAGGTTTATTAGCTAGAACAGGTATTGTATTCCACCCAAAATTTGATACCGAAATTTCACCAGAAATTAATATTTTGAGGCCCTCTGAGACCCAAAGAAAAGCATTTTCCGAAAAAAGTCCGTGTCTATGTGTCTGTGCAGCATAGCTCAAAAACGAAAAGACAGCTAAAAAGCAAACTTGATATTTATGTTGAGTACCTTCCAAGAATATGACACGACGATTTTTTAAAAATCCCCCGCCACAAACTATTCTTTACATGGAAATATTTTAAAAATGTGTTTTTCTCAAAAATAGTTGTAACAATTTTTATTAAAATATTTGTAATAAACATATTATAAATAAAATCTATATTTTGAATTTCCTGGCAATAGCCTCTAAAGGCCTCTTTATTCCGGATGAGTTTCCCAAAATTTTACGTAATGGTTAAACCATAAGGGATAGACAAAACCTAATACCTATACAAAAATATAGATCTCGTTAAAACACATTACTTATGTCATACATGTTTTTCTTACATGTCTTTTGCACATATTCATTGTAATTGGTTTCAGTTTTAAACCTTTTTCAAACGGGACCATACAACGCGAACCGAACTTCAATTGTTTCACATAGCGACCAACTTTAAAAAGATTCGACTAAATCGTCAGCATAATGTATATCGTTATTTCCCTCTGCTTACAAGGAAGCAAGTAATACGACCATTTCTGCTAAAGTTAATGTTGATTAGCATGATCTAGATAAAAGAATAATCTTTTTACTTTCTCTACCCGTACTATGTACAAAGTGTATAGCGAAGGTATTACACTCCATCAAAAAAATCTGATACCGAGATTTCACCGGAAATATATGTTTTAGGGTCCCCTGTATCCAACAAAGTAGATATTTTCAGTAAATATTGGTATTTAAGCTTGGTATCTTACAATGATTTTCAAGAAAATCCCCCCACCCCAACTACCCTTTACATGGAATATTTTTCGAAAATTTTCTTTTTGTTAAAAATGGATCAAACGATTTTGATTAAAATATCGTATATTAAACCTATTTACCTGACAAATAAAATGTATATCTTGAATTTTCTGGGAATAGCTCTGAAGACTACTTTATTCGGATCAATTTTACGGAATTTTGCATGACTGCTAAACCTTAAGAGATGAACAAAAACTTACCATATAAAAATGTAGAGCACGTTAAAACACACAATTTATGTCATATACATTTTTTTTTTCGTGGAGTCGATCTTTTTTTTTTTTTTTTTTTTTTTTTAGGTATTCCATTTTTTGGTTTCAGCTTTAAAAAACTTAAACATTTCTCTTACTGGAATTTGTCAACTCCTGCCCATACAAACAAAGGAACTTCAGTCACATAGTAACCAGATTTTGACTATCACTTTAATCTATGGTACTCCCTTACTTAGCTTCTACTTACAAGGAAGGAAGTAATATGACTATTTTTGCTACTTTTTCCTGATTAGCATGAAGTGAATAGAAGCATAAGTTTTTTAACAATAATTTGTTACAGAGATGCAGAGAAAGTCATGTGAATGGAACACATTAGATTTTTTAAGTATCGTTTCTATTTGGAACAGGTAGAAAAAGTTATGTCACAGATTTTTGTCTATATGGTGCTCCCAAATCGCAATCTATTTTGTTCGAATAGACAACTACATGGAAACATAAAGAATGCTAAAATACCTCTACTACAGAAGGTTACTAAGGACTACTTGCTTTCTTTTCAGTTCTTTTATTTACAACATTTAAGGAAATCTTTGTGTTGCTGTTTTACATACACTGAAGTAAGGTTTTGAAAATAATTAACATGTGACGACATTTTAAACAACATGTGTTCTAAAATTTGGGTAAATTGTTACAGGAAAACTTTGTATTTTGAAAATCTTTTCAACATTTAAAAAATGTTATTTTAGCTATTATTAGGATATTACACCTACAAACTGCCAACGTTCTAGATTGTATAGTTACTAAGGAAATGTGCCTTATAAGTGACATATTTGAACATTGTGAAGATAGGGCTTTCCACACACCCTTTCCACACGTTTAAAACTGAAATCAATAGAAAAACTGTCAAACGGTTAACCGATACAACGTGTACGAATAAATTGTTTGTTTTAACCACATCTACATTTTTTGTGTGGTATCTTTTGGTTTAACAGTTGTACAAAAGTCATCCAGAATAACTGTAGTCTATTCCCTGGAAATTCAAAATATATTGATGGAGATATCTTAAACATATGGTATTTTGATAAAAATCGTTAATCATTTTAGAGAAAATAAATATCTTCGAAACACGTTCCATGCAAAGAACAGTTAGGATGGGGAATTTTCCGTTGTCATGTTGCACCCGTAGAAGATACTGAATTTAAACACCAAATTTGGTATTTAACTGACCTATTCACAGACACATACGGACTTTTTTCTAAAAATCTTATGTAATCCATTCACATGATCTGTGTAATAAATTATTGTTAAAAAGCATATTGTTCTATCTACTTCATACAAATCGATATAGACATTAGCAGAAATGATGTTTTACTTGCCTCCATGTAATTGGGGGAAAAGGGAATACACTAGGCTAAAGCGATTGTCAAATGTTTTAAAAAGTGGTCGCCAGATGGTTGAATCATTTGGTTACATAGTCAGAAGTTTACAAATTCCTGAATCTGAAAAGATTTAGTATTTTAAAACTGAAACCAACAATAAGGAATATCTAGGAAATGGTCAACTCCAGGAAAAAGATCTAAATAGAATAACTTGTGTGTGTTAACGAGATCTACATTTTTTATGTAGTAAGTTTTTGTCTATATCTTAACAGATATAGGGTTGGATAGTTATGCAAAAGTCATCCAGTGAGAAGAAATCCTCAGAGACTATTCCCAGACAATTTAAAATACACATTTTATTTGTCATGTAAATATTAATATGGTATTTTGTCCAAAATCGTTAAAACTATTTTTGAAAAACTCAATATTTTGCAATTTTTTCATGTAAATAGTAGTTTGGATTGGGAGAATTTTCCTCAAAATATTTGTATCGTATTGTTGGAAGATATTAAGCTTAAATAGCAAGTTTGGTATTTTAACGACTTTTCGTTTTTGAGTTATCTTGTTCAATGACACACGGACGTACACACCCACGGATCTTTTTCTTAAAATACTCTTTTTTTATATAGGGACCCTAAAGCTTGTATTTATGATGAAATATCGATATCGAATTTTTGAGTTGATTACAATACCTTCTCTATTTACTATGTATATTGTATGTACGGTAATCTCGTTAAAACCAACAACATATGATATGCAATTTTTGTGAAGTTAACCTCATCTGAAATATCTGTTTCTATTGATTTCAATTTCGCAATACATTGCAATATTTTCTTTCATGTAAATTTGTTGCTCGTTTTTATTTCTTCTGTTCAGAATTGTGAAACGTATTGCAAGACAGTTACATAGCGACCGGATTTGAAAATATTTGATATCGCCTTAGTTTAATGTTTCCTTATTACTCTTGTGGAAAGAAATAATTTGTAATAAACCCATTTCTGCTAATATTTATCTGGAGAATCGTGAAGCAGAAGAAAGCTTTGTAAGAGCAGTTTCTATCAGTATAAAGAGAAAATCATGTAAATGTAGTTTATAAAACTGTTAAAATAACCATGCAATAAGCAATTTTGAAGTATGTAAAAATATCACTTAGCATATGATTAAATGATAAATTTCAGAAAATAACTTACATGGTGGTGATTTTTAAATTCGTATCTTAAATTTTGGCAGTGCATAAAAGGTACACCTAAATTACCTAATTATGAACGAACCTATAGCCATTTCTGTGTTTTTGAACTTAGAAAAGCTTATACGTTCCACCCACATGACTTTCGCTATATACTGTGCAATAAACTACTCTTACAATAGCTTATTATTCTACTTACTTCATGGATATTAGAATAAACATTACCAGAAATTATTTTATTACAATATCATTTATTTATACAAGGGGAGTAAAGAAATAGAATAACTTCAAGCGATAGTTCAATGTTTTAAAGGCCGACCGTTATGTGATGGCATTGAAATTCCGTTCTCTTTGCTTGACCAAAATAAAAGAATGTGCATAGCGACTTCCCATTTGAGAACAGTATAGATATTGGGAAATTTAAACCCATGATAAGCAATATCTTGGAAATATTTGCACAACAAAAATGTCTGACATAAATTATGTTTTTGACGATACCACTATTTTTTGTGGCAGAATGTTTGTCTATCTCTTAGGGTTTGACAGTTATGCAAAATTCATTCAGAGTTAAGAAAGATATCTTCAGAGAATTCTTCTAGGAAATTCAAGATACATATTTTATTTTTCATGCTAATGTCTTTAATTTTCAGAATTTTAATCAAAATTGCTTGAGCCATAGCTAATAAAGTCAACATTTTCTAAAATTCTTCTATACAAAACATCATTTTGGTTGCGTCGTTAGAAGATGTTGAACTTAGCTATTTAGTTTGGTATTTCATTTTTTTAGTTATTTTTTAGGGGGCATGAAGACATATTTGCGGTGAAATCTCGACATCGAATTTTTGGGTGAAATATAATATCAGCTTTAACTACTGGTAGGAAAAGGGATAAAGAAAAACAAAATTTATCTTTCAACTCTGCCATAAAAACGCATGTAAATATTTTGAAACTAATGAACTCAATATTATATATAATGATTAACCGGAAAAGCTTTAAGAAGTTAAGTTAATACAATGAATTATAGTTGGTAAAGAAAAAAGTTAACAAACATTTTAAGCGATTCATCTGGAAATTTGAGAAACAAATTAAACAATTTTCATATTAAAATTATGTGAATTCTCAACTGTAAGTAAATATATCGTTTTTCTCGCTAGTAGAACTTTAACTACCACAACCATGAGATAAGTACAGCTATTATAGTGCGTGCCTATGCTTATTTATAGGTATTTCAAACTTTAAATCTTATTTTCTAGCAAACATTCTTCCAACACTTTTTCGTACTCAAAATGCTCTATACATGTGTTTATGTGTTTTTTCACTAATTTGTTTCAAAATTTGTATAATAATCTCTTAAGAGTACATTAAAGAAAATCGTCATATAATTTTCTAAAAAATTCTCCAATTTTGAGAAATAAAATTACTAAATATTGAAAATCAAGAGTTTTGGAGAATATAAAAATAACAATTTTTATACACTAATTTGGGCTAGTATAACTAATATAATGAGGCAGTCCTATCATTTTCTCTAGCACATATGTATAATGCACCAAGTAGATAGAGAAGATATTGTATTCCACCGAAAATGTTGATACCGAGAATTCACCGGGAACCACTGAATACAAAAAACAACTATGTTTAGAAAAATGTCCCTGTGTGTGTCTGTGTGTATGTTTATGTGTGCAGCATGTCTCAAAATTGAAAAGTTCGTTAAATATCAAAGTTTGTCTTTAAGTTCAGTATCTTCTAAGGGTGCGAAACGTTTTAAGAAAATCCCCACCCCCAACTACCCTTTTATATGCAACATTTTTCGAAAATTTAATTTTCTCAAAAACTAGCTGGCATGGTTTTGACTAAAATACTCTGTTAAAATACGAAACGGCGTCTGAGAAAGTTTTCTCCGGGTCCTCCGTTTTCCCCCGCCACTCATTACACCAATTGCTCCATCATTACCTTTCCTATCATGTATTTCGCTTGCATTTCGTATCATCCACTTCCTCTCGCTCATCCTGACTATGGGTCGACCACTCATTCCAGATTCTCCATTCTGTGGTTAAGTGCCGTTGGCTCCCCAACAGGCTTCTGAAACCTAGGCACACGCTTTTTAGTCCTAGGGGGGGGTGTCAGTCCTACACAAGGGGAAGGTAAGCCGAATAAGAATCTTTAAGATATTCTCTTGACAAAGGAATGTACATCTTGAATTTTCCTACAGAAAAGCTTCTGTAGAACTGTTCATTCTGATTGACTTAAGCAACTGGTAAACCGTAAGAGATAGCCAAACACTTATTACATAAAAATATAATAGATCTCGTTAAAACACACAACTTATATCATATACCTTCTTTTTTAGGGGTAACCGTTCCAATATATTCCTTGTTATTGGTTTCATTTTTAAAGCAGTTTTCTCAAGCGGGAAATCAACTTTCGTTTCACCTCATTTGTTTTATTCCCGGGAATCCAAAAGAGAACCGAATTTAAATTGTTTCATATATCGACAGCTTTTAGCAGATTTGGCTATCGCTTTAGTCTAGTGTACTGCCTTATTTATCTTCTACATATAAGCAAGCAGAATTAGTGTTACTTTAGCTTTCTTATGAGTAGAAGGTAAATGCGGGAGTAGACTGTTTATCTCAATTAGCATGACGTAAAAGAATAATCTTTTGTAAGGACTATTTATTTGTGGAACAGATAGTGAAAATCATGTTAGATTTTTACTTTCTCTTCACGTACTAGTACAGTGTATAGAGATAGTATCGCATTGCAACCAAAAATTCGATAACGAGATTTCACCGGAAATACATATATTGGGACCGCCTGAATCCTCCCCCCCAAAAAGCATTTCTAGAAAAACGTCCGTGTGTGTATATCATAGCACAAAAACGAAAATTCCGTTAAATACAAAACTTGAAATTTAACTTCAGTATTTTTATGATATATAAATGACAAATATATTGTGTATCTTGAATATTCTGGGAATAGCCTCTTTTTTCTGGATTTTTTTTTTTTAATTTTGCATAACTAGTAAACCGTAAGAGATAAAAAATACCTTGCTGCATAAACATGTGGATACCGTTAAAACACATAATTTATGTCATATACATTTTTTTGTAGAGTTGATCGTTTTAGAGATATTCCTTGTTCCTTATTACTGGTTTTAAAATACTTACTTTTCTCATACAGAAATTTGTCAACTCATGGCCGCGCAAAAAATTTAAATCCCAAAGTTACCACATAAGATTTTACTGTGGGTTTAGTCTAGTTTATTCGCTTATTTCCTTCCTTCCTTCCTTCCTTCCTTCCTTCATTTCTTTCTTTCTTTCTTTCTTTCTTTAAGGCAGTAAGTAACAAGACCGTTTTTACTAATGTGTATCCCGATAAGCATGAAGAAGAATAAGCTTATTAACAATAGTTTGTTATAGAGATGTAGGGAAAGTTATATGAATGGAACACGTCCGATTTTTTTAAATATTTGTTTACTGTAAAACTGGGTTTATTTATGTTAATGGTTTGCAAATTCATCTCATTGTTATTGGAACAATAAGAATCTGATATGCATGATTTTCTCTACATCTCCATAACAAATTATTGTTAATAAGCTTATTCGTCTATCTATTTAATGCTAAACATTACAGAAACGGTTTTATTAATTTGTTCTGCTAAAATTAGAAGGGAAATAAGGGAATACACTAGCCTAAACAGACAGTCAAATGTTTTAAAATGTGGTTGTTATGGGATTGAAATCTGTTTCTTTGCTTGGCTAAGCGTTGACGATTTCCCGTATGCGAAAAGTTTAAGCATTTTAAAACTTTAATCAATAACAAGGAATATCTCGAAATGGCCATTGTATATGACATAAATTGTGTGTTTTATCGTGATCTACACTTTTTGTGTAGTACGTTATTGTCTATCACTTACGGTTTACCAGTTATGCAAAATTCAATAAAGATCGTCCAGAATAAACATGTCTTCACAGACTATTCCCAAAATCTCAAGATATGCAGTTTATTGGGCATGTAAATATCTTAAATATAAGATATTTTAATCAAAATCAATAGAGTCATTTTTGAGAAATTCAACATTTTCAAAATTTTTTCCATGTAAAGAGTAGTTTGGGGTGGGGGATTTCCTTGAAAATCTTCGTGTCACATCCTTGGTAGATACCAAATTTAAATACCAAGTAACGTAATTATTCGATCTATTCGATTTTGAGCTATGCTGTCCACAGATACACATGGACCTTTTTCTGAAAACACTTTTTTTTTTATTCAGGGGGTCCTAAAACATATATTTCCGGTGTAATCTCGGTATCGAATTTTTGGGTGGAATACAATACTTCCTTTATTCACTATATACTGTGAGAGAAAGTAAAAACAAAATCTGTTACATTCACATGACTTTCTCCAGCTACTCTACAAACAAACTTCTTACGAAAGATAATTCTTCTTTCAACAGCATGCTAATCGAGATAAACATTAGCAGAATTTTATTACTTAGTTCCTTATAAGTAGACTGGAACTAAGGGAATGCACTAGGCTAAAGTGATATTCAAATGTTTTAAAAGCTGTCGTTATGCGATTGTCATTGCAAATCGCTTCTTTGCTTGGCCAGTAGAGCAAAAGAAACTGACTGCCTCCGTGGTCAAGTGGTCAGTGAACTGACTTCTTACCCGGAGGTCCGGGGTTCGATTCCCGGCTGGGGGCGGGGAAGTTTCTTTAGCCAGAATTATTCCCTATCCCCCACAGAGTATGTGAATGTGTGTGCGTGTTTGAGTAAAATAAAATTATTTAAACCAACGTAAAAGAACCTAGAGACAACGAGTTGTTTCAAGTGACCTTAGATGTTAAAGGGGGCCATATAAATGAAACGATAAAAAAAAAAGAAGAAGCATGGACACCTCCAGTCTGAGAAAAGTATAGGTACTTCCCAATTGAAACTAATAACAAGGAATACCTCGAAAACGGTAAGCTCCTTGAAAAAAATGTATATGACGCAAGTTGTGTACTTTAACAAGATCTACATTTTATGTAAAGTAAATTTTTGTCTATCTCTTACGGCTTACTAGTTATACCAAATTAAGCAAAATCCACCCAGAATAAACACGTCTTTAAAGGCTATTTCCAGAAAATTCAAGATATACATTTTATTTGTCAGGTAAATGTCTTTAATATACACTATTTTAATCAAAATATTAGAGCCACTTTTCATAAAATCAAAATTTTCGAAAATTTTTTATGTAAATACCAAGATTGGTATTTAACGGTCTTTTCGTTTTTGAGCTATGCTGCACACACACGGACGTTTTTCTAAAAATGCTTTTTTTGGATTCAGGGGTATCAAAACATGTATTTCCGGCAAAATTTCTGTATCGATTTTTTTAGGTGGAATACAGAAAATTCACTATGAGAGAAAGTAAAAATTATTATCTATATAACCACACAAGCTAGAATTATGATACTTGGTAAAATTATCACTATTATTGTGTGTAGTAACTGGTATACATATCAATCAGAGACTATGGATTTTCCAAATGTCACAGGTGCACCAGCTTGAGGGAATTAGGAGCCTGTGGTATAGTTTCCTAAAAGGTGCACGTGCCACCAGGTGCAGTGTTCAAGAGTCTGTTGTATGCCTAGCAAGTCACATGGAAATACCCAAGCAAGCACAAGACATGGTAGTAATCCAATCTCTGGCATAGGAAGGCGCTAGTGCATATGCCAGGCCATAATGCCATTAAACAACAATACCAGGCATAAATCGAGGTACACGAGGTACAATGTTGTGTTTGTGATGGGAAATGCTGGCCATTCCGCCTTGAGGCTGCACCTGCCACAGTTCACTGAAAAGGTCTTACGCATTGCGGATATCATTAATTAAGAAATTACATTTTACTTCTGCAACATTCCTATCTTCTCAAATTTAGAGACGTAGAAAATAAGTTGAGTTTTTAATTACCCCTAAACGTTATTCAAGGCAGAACAATACTTCCATTCTGCTCAAATCGCAAAATTACAATTAAGGTCATGTATCTGCGAAATTTGAAAAATCCAGAGTATGTGAAATATCTTATTGAAATGTATACCAGTTATTATACACAGATTTCTGTTTCCATGGATATATAAATAATAATTTTCAATGTCTAAATTCATTTTTACCTTCCCTAGCCCACATATACATTATACATAGTAGATAGAGAAGGTATTGTATTCCACCGAAAAATTCGATGTCGAGATTCCATCGGAAATATATGCTTTGTAGTCCCCTGAGTCCGAAAAAAGCATTTTAGAAAAATATCCCCATGTGTGTGTATCTGTGGACAGTACAGCTCAGAAGCGAAAAGGCTCTTAAACACGAAAATTGATATTTAGGTTTAGTATCTTCCAAAGATGCGACACAAAGATTTTCAACAAAATCTCTCCACCGCAAACTGCCCTTTAAATGGAAAATTTTTCGAAAATTTTAATTATCTCGAAAGTGGCTTTAACAATTTTCATTAAATCCCCGTATATTAAGGATATTTACATCCCAAATAAAATAATATCTTGAATTTTCTGCGAATAGTCTCTGAAGACCTCTTTATTTTGGATGAACTGTGCCGAATTTTGATTAACTACTAAACTGCAAGAGCTAGACAAAAACTTGCTACAAAAAAAAAAAAAAAAAAAAAAAAAAGACAATGTAGATCTCGTCAAAACACACTATTTATGTCCCTTACATTTTTGTTGTGGAGGTAACCGGTTCCAAGATATTCCTTGTTGTTGGGTTCAATCGTAAAGTACTTATACTTTTCTCAGTCCGGAAGTGTCCGTTTTTCTTTTGTTCTACTCTGGCCAAGCAAAGAAGCAATTTGCAATGACAATCGCATAACGACAGCTTTTAAAACATTTGACATCACTTTAACCTAGTGCATTCCTGGTTCCATTCCACTTACAAGGAACTAAGTAATCAGAACATTTTGCTATTGCATTGAATGCATTGTGTAGAAAGAAGACTAATCCTGTATGTATGTATATATATATATATATATATATATATATATATATATATATATATATACTAGGTGGTTCACTGCCCCTTATTATTTTTGGGCATAAGCAAAACTTCATTCTCTGAAAGCAATAAATTCAAAATTACCGTGCTTGTCGACCATTTGGTAACCACGCAAATCTAGTCTTCTTATGATGGGGAAATAGACCTTATCAGCAATAGTTACTTCCATTCCAAAAGCATGCGCTTAATAACTCCTGTTACAGTACATGTTATATCAATGGGATCGCTGTTATATGTTCTACAACTTAAATTATAATGTATGGAGGTTAAATGAATGGCTTAAGCTACAAAAACGAGTCACACAACAGTTATAAAGAGAGGGAGACATGTGTGACACTATACCTACATGTTTTGACTAAAAAGTTGGTGCAACCATTGTAGCTCAACTGGTCAATTTCATGTTCTTTGACACCTCCAGCGCGTGTCAGCCGTTCGGATCCCACAGTTGCATGCATTTTTTTCTTCTTTATATATTATCCATCAAGGTGCAAAGTTAGTTCAGTGTTTGTTACACTAATAAATTTAAGTGTAAATTAAAAGGAATACGAATTAAGAACAATGAACGGCAATTAAGAACAAAGTGAGAATAAACAATATATCTGAAGAAGAATGGTTGAAATATTATAAGGAACTATGGTATACATTAGAAGAAAATGGAAAGTCAATAGAGGATCAAGTAATAGTTAAAACATCTATAGATTTAATCACCGAAGAAGAATTACAATTATCTTTACAAAACATGCAAAATAGAAAGGCTCCAGGACCAGATGGAATAAATGCAGAATTAATAAAGTATGAAGGAGATAAATTAAATGTAAGACTACTTAATTTTATCAACAAATGTTGGAAAACGAATAGAATTCCTAAATGCTGGTACGATGCACACGTTATCAATATATTTAAAAAGGGCAAAAGAAATGTATGTAGTAATTACAGAGGTATAAGTCTCCTGAGCACAGGCTATAAGCTGTATACAAAAATCATAAACAAACGTCTAAATATAATTACAGAACCGTTATTATTAGAAAACCAAATGGGATATAGAAAAGGACGATCCTGTACCGATAATATATTTCTATTAACCAAATTATTGAAAAGAGAAGAGAGTATAATTTAGAAACACATATAGCTTTTGTAGATTTAGAAAAAGCTTTTGATAAGGTAAGCAGAACTAGACTCTGGCATATATTAGATAAAAAAGAATACCCAAAACAATTGATAGATGTACTCAGGAATATATATCAAGAAACAAATATAAAAATAGTTTTAGGAAATGGACGATTTTCACAAGATAAGATAATTAATAATGGTTTAAGACAAGGATGTAGTTTATCTCATCTTTTATTTAATATCTATATGGATGATATTCTCTAAAAATTAAAAGATGAAATACCATTAGGAATAAAAATAAATAAAGATAATGCCTTAAATATGCTACTCTTTGCAGATGACATGTTAATACAAGACAGAGATTATGGTTTAAGTATATCAATAGAAAAATCAAAGATAATGGCATTTATAGGAAAAAATATAAAAATATCAAAGATAGTGTTAAGCAATAAAGTGTTAGAAAAGTTGGGAAATTTTAACTACTTGGGTTGTAATGTAACATTTAAAACAAACAATGAAGAAATAAATAATAAAGTGAGTAAGCTCCAATATATTTGTGGAGTAATAGCTCGTACCTTGAAAAGAAAAATCCGAAAAGATGCAAACCTAAAATTCTATAAGACAATGGCTGTTCCAGTTCTATTATATGGTTCGGAGACATGGACACTTAAAAAGAAAGATTGGAGCCAAATACAAGCGTCAGAAATGAAATATCTCCGAGCAGTAAAAGGATGCACCAGACAAGATTATATTAGAAATGAAGACATAAGGAAAGATTTAGCATTTTTTTCCTTAAAAGAAAGGATACAAATAAATAGAGAAAAATGGAAAAACCATTTAAAAAGAATGGATAACTCTCGCATTCCATTTCAGTTATACAAATATAAACCTCTAGGCTACAGAAGAATAAGAAGACCAGTTAAAAGATGGGAAGAAATATGAGGCCGGAACAAGAGAATTCTCCTAATGTATGAAGAGTTGATGATGATGATTATTTTGAAAAAGAAACTCCACTAAGACTTTATATAACACTGGAATGATAGAGTTAGAATAAACATAAATAAAGGGAACAACAATAAAAGAAACAAAAAAGCAAGTTAACAAATGTTATGATATCCCATCTAGCCAAATAAGGATGAAAAAAGCGAGGATAGAATTGTTAACGATTTGGTAAGATTCGAACCTGAATCGAGCATCTTATAACTCAAGCTAACAGCGCGCATTATTCCAAATACGCTACTATTTTGTTATAAATTGAAGCGCCAAAGTCCATAATGTTGGCATGCAGAAGATGGGCCTCGGGAACGATGTTTTCAGGTTAGACTGTAATTTGCACGCTGCATAAAACCAGAGAATGAGGGACAGGTGAGCCACCTTGTATATATATACAAGGTGGTTCACCTGTTTTTTGGTCGTCTCAGCGTGGCTGCTTGCCAAGCAGGAGACCTGGGTTCGACCGGCGTGGGGAATTTACTTCCGCTGGGAGACATGGTGCGCGTGCACACAGCATCGTGAGGTCCCTGGGAGGCCAATTGAGGAGCCTCTTATTGAGAAGTAGCGGCTCCAGGTCGAGAAGACCGCATTAACCGGCCGGGAGGGACTCGAGGCGCTGATCACGTCTCACCCTCCAGCACTGCTCGGTCTTCGGGCCGAAATGGGGGATAAAGCGGCCGGGTGGTAGACCAAGGTCCCTTGAGGAGTGTCTTGCCATGGATTTAGGCTTAAGTTCATTGTTTTAGTAAAAATGAACACATTACTAATTCCAGATTTACAGAAAGTGAATTTGAAAATACATCTGTGATTTTATATTTTTTTTTTATCCTTAATTTCTGTAGAAAAAATATTACTTTTGTTTTTTTCTAAACTCTTTATTTTTCCAAATTTAGTAATTTATGAAAATTGGAGCAGCATTTTGAAAACGTTTTATGGCCATTTTCTTTAATGTGCTGCTTAGAAGTAGAATAAACATTATGATACAAATTGGCAAAAAATTGCAGCGTTTAGAACACTTTGAGTATGGAAAACATTTTTGAAAATGTTTGCTATAAAATAAGGTTTAAAGTTGGGATTTCGCATTAATTAGCAGTTAAAGGTTTGCCAAATGAAAAAAAAAAACGATATCTTTTCTTAAAATCTAGAATTTAATATCATTTTATTATGAAATAATAATGCTTGACTTTTTCACAATTTTTGATCAGATTTGCAAATTCATCACCATAATTTAGAGCCATACATGTGACAGGGTAGGAGTACAACCTAAATAGAAAATTGCTGAATTTTGACACGGCATTTACTTAGGTTATAGTTATAATTCATATTCATTATTTGAAATTGCATAAAATTGAGTAAAATGATGTAAGCATGTTGTTTTTAATCTTAAAATGGGAAATAAATATTTTTATAGAAAGTATCCAATGACGCCCTCAATGGCGCAACGTTCCGTAAGATGTAATTAAAGAATTTATTTCACTGGCGCTCTTAGGGTTAAACTCCAAATGCTCACACACATATAGTGGAGAGTGGGTTAATAGGTAGATTCGAGGATATTTCTGGTTACGTCAGATATATGATAGATATTATGGTATCCATTTTACAAACTTGATGAGAAATATTTCTAGTAAACTCTTTTGTATTACATCAGCAATATATTCCTGGGGGAAAAGCATGTTCATGAATCAAATGTGAAAAGACTCTGAATTGTTGAATATTAGGAGGAATTGAACTGTTATTCCCCCAAATTCTAAAGAAATATAACATAAGAGTGGAACGGATATTAAACAAGATAGATATTAAAACGTAAATTAGCATCAATATAAAAACAATACCTATTAAATACACATTTAACAAAACAAACTTCGAAATCTAAATTGATGTAGATAGAAAGGCAATAACAATATAAAATAAATATTGAAGAAATAATACTCTCAATAATAATGTTTTGAAAAAGAATTTTAAATTTATCTGGTAGCACTCAAAATTAGAAACAGCAAATAATGCCCAGAAACTAATGACGCATTAGACGCCTATGTATAGCACAAAACCATTGGATAAAATGCAGTATTATGTGACAGAAACGTAAATAATTTATAAAAAAAACTGATTAATTTATATTCACTATGCTACGCAATGTTATAAAATTGGAATAAATATAAATTTAGCAATAGCTACACTATTTCAAAATTAGTTCTTACGGCTAACCATCAAAACAGGAGTTAATACAACGAGCTATACCACACAATAATTTAGACAGTCTGAAAACCCTCCCAATATTATAGAAATTGGCGTATCACGCCGTGTGAATTACGGGAGTTATAAATCAGGAGAATCGTACCGGCAAACCTCCGGGCGATAGACAATCCACGTGGCGAAAAACAGAATTACATAAGGAAAAGACCAAGCACGCCACTGCAAAGAATTGTTAAAATGTAATTCTATGATATATTAGTACATGAGAAACGATTGCACACATAATAATCAAACCGGATGCAAAATCACGAATTTAATAAATTGTAAATAAACTATTTTTTAAGAAAAACAAAAATGATGATTATGTAATTGCATTTAACTGTCACCTTAAGATTTTCCATAAAATTTGAATCAGCGCCATTATAACAGGGAGATGAAAATAGGATAAACATTGATGTTCTGGCTAACAGGTACTTTTGTCTACACTTTTCCGGAAAGTATAAGGTCTGAAGATGACTGAAACGAGACGCTGAGAGGAATATCTCATAAATCAGGTCCGTATAATCAAATCTATGCAACAATTTTACAGCAATAACGATGTAAAGCATTGATATTCCTGAAAGTACTAATTTGTTTTAAATATGAACTTCAATTTGTTAGGATTCAACAGAGAGAACGTTTCCCCGTCATACAGAGAGACGCCATCAATTTAAATGAAACGGATTTGATTCCAAATATTTACTACTTCTACTTTCTCAAAACTCTCACCCATGAAACCAAGCACTGAAGTAAGGTGTTTCACACTTGCCAAACTGGAGTTAGTAGATTTGGGTGTCCACTAAATTTTTCTGGGCAAAAAAAAAAAAAAATGTAAACACATTCTTATCCATTGCAAAAACTGTAAACGACTGTGAACCTCAACAATACCAGTAAGCAGCCGGTCTACTAAGCAGTTACGTCAACAATGCTATTTGGTGACATAAAATCCGCATCTAAAAAGTGAAGTACTAACCCAACTGTTCTAGTTACATCAGCAGTACGGATATAGCAAAGCAGCATCCGGAGGACCAACGTATGAAATCTTGCAGCAGCAACAAGTAGAGGGCAGCCGGCCCATTGATTCTCCAACATATTCAACCACAACGTGCAACGATCTACCTGCATACATACATCTCGTACGTACACTCATACAAATTCAACATGCCGTATCGGCGTTTGTTGGGATACCATTGGTATTTTTCTAAATCAGGGGGAATTTCTAATTCCCTATTTCATCTCTATTTTGATAGTGTTTAACACCCGCTTTTACTACTTGGCACCACAGACGATAACACTGATGCTACATGGAATGAAGATGGAGCACCAGTGGAATGTGATAACGGAGGAAACCGGAGAACCAGGAGAAAACCGCCCCTGTGCCGCTTTGTCTACCACAAATCTCACGTGCGGTCGTTTGGGATCAAACCCATGCCGTCTAGGTGAGAGGCGAGTGGTTTAACCACTCGGCCACGGCACGGCCTATTTCGCCACTGTGCGTAAATGGTGACAAGCAATTAGGTATCACCCATAGGTGGAATTATAATACGAAATCACGTCTTTGTGGACCTGAAATTCTGAAATTTAGCCCAGGCGCATTCTCTTAGAAGATAGCAAAAAAACATTACATGGAATCACCTGCTTTACTTCTCTTCCATAATAAGGCATGCTAAGAATTTATGCTTCGTAAAAATTAGCCATCCTGTACAGGGATTGAACCCGCGAAACTGTTTACTAGAGGCTAGGATGACAACCGTTACACCACGGAGGGGGTCTATACTTTTCAGATGCGCCCCAGCTCGCTATTTTTGCACAACACGCATTATACCAGGTGGTTCACCTGTTCCTTATTATTTTTGGAGAGAGGCAATACTTCATAATCTGAAATTAATAAGGTCAAAATTGCCGTGCTTGACGGCCATTTGAAAACCATGCAAATCTAGCCTGATCTTCAAAGGAAAATTGACCTTAGCAGCAATAGTTACGTGCATTCCAAAAACACGCGCTTAATAACTCCTGTTATAGTACATGCTATGTCATTAGACAACTGTCATACGTTCTCAACGTAAATTATAATGAATGAAAGCTAAATGAACGGCTTAAGCTACAAAATGTTGTCCACGACAGTTACTGAGAGATCAGAAGCGGAGAGGAAGTCAGACTTACAAGTTTTAGCGGAGGAAGCGGATGCAATGATTGTAGCTCTAGGAGTCAATTTTGTGTTCCCTCCTCACCTTCAGCTTGTCAGTGATTCGAGTCCCATAGTCTGGGTGCACTTATTTTCTTCTTTATGTATATCCATTGAGGTGCAAAGTTAGTTCAGAGTTTGTCACTCAAATAATTTTAGGTGTACACAAAAAGATATACGAATGAAGAACAAACGACAGTACATTTTGCGTGTTCTTCAGTCTTCGGTCCTTAATTTTCTTTCTAATTATTTTGAAAAAGAAACTTCATTAAGAGTCTAAATAATAAAGGAAATTTCAAAATGTATAAGCTTAATAAAAGCATTTCAAAATGCTACAACACCTAATATGTTATCGATTGTTCTTCGTAGTTAGAGGATGTTCTCTACAAAATGTTGGCAGCTGGAACTCTCGGTGGGTTAGCGAATACTACTGGAAGACTCCCCATTAAATATAAGTGCACGAAGTAAATTGTAGGTATGTGCTATATCTACTGCTAAGGTGTGAACCTCACAGCCCATTCGACAGGCAGACTCAGTCGTGAACTTGCCATGTATACCAGTCTAAACGCCTATATGGAAACCTACACACAGCATTTTTCGGAATGCTGAACGACGTTTACGTATAACAGGAGCATTTGAAAGGACAGGTCCTATTAGAGAGGCTCCAGTTACTTCTGGGCACAACGAAGATATAATTTTAAACGCTGTCTTAAACAATCCCCACATTAGCACGCGGCGCTGGCACAAGACACAGACATCAGTAGGTAATCAGTTATGCGAATACTGACTGCATAACAATGCATTTCACCCTTACCGCTTGCAGCTACACCAGGAACTTCATGGTCGTGACTTTGAAGCTCGAGTTAAGTTCTGCCAGTGATTATTACGCAGTTTGAACCGTGATGCAGTCTTTTAGTCCAAAGTTCAGTTTTCAGATGAATCGCGGTTCCATAACAATGGCACTGTGAATTGCCACAACATGCACTACTGGAGTGTCGATAACCTTCATTGGGTAAGACTAGTGGGGTAATTTTAAAGACCAGTGGAGAATTAATATATGGTGTGGCATTTTGGGTGGCCACTTAATTGGGCCGCATTTTTTCAAAGATCACCTTACGGGAGCACGCTATCTCCACTTCCTCCAAGACGATCTGCCTCCATTGCGGGAGCATGTACTCTTAAATGAAAGATTATGAGTGTGATTTCAACATGATGGAGCACCACCGCACCAGTCCAGGATCGTCGTAAATAATCTTCACGGCTCACATCCTCAAAGATGGATAGACGAGGACCTGTCTCCTGGCCTGCCAAATCTCCTGATCTTACGCCACTTGATTACTTCCTATGCGATCGTTTAAAACAGTGTATGGCCAACAGCCACATAACCTTAATCATCTTTAGCAACTAATCAGGGAGGCCTGCAGATCCGTCACATTCCAGATGTTACTACTTGCCAGGTGGTCATTGCAACATCGCGCACAGCTCTGAATCAACGAAGAAGGTCATCATTTCGAACAGCTGCTCGCTAAATGAAAACGTTTCAGCACTAAGTTTCATGTCGGAAACACTTTATCTAGAGGATATTGATAAGTTTGTTAAGTTATGGGGATTAAACCTAATGTTCATTTCAACTGAAAGTATTGGAGAATATCTACATATTTGGTACAGATTGTGATTGTCAGCCTAGGTATTTTGTATATTTTTCGTTTTAGTGATACTCTGAAAATGGGTCTGGATCTGCAGTATTATCTGAAATACCTATGTTAGTTTAAAACATTGTAATAATACCTGCATCTTTAGAAGAAACTGAATGAATGTGCCTCAGAATGTTCATTTTCATTTGTATTTTCTGTAACTGGACTGATGAATCAACATAAATAAAGGAAATAACAACAAAAGATACAAATAAACAAGTTAAAAGTGTTCCGATATCCCATCTAGCTTTGTGTCAAATCAGGCGGAAAAAAATAGGGGAAAAATTAGAAACGTTTGAGTAAGATTCGAACGTAAACACCCGAGAACTCATACTAACACCGCGCGCTAACCAAATACGCTACTGTTTAGCTATAACTTATAGTACCAAAGTCTATAATGTTAGTATACAGAAGATGGATCTCGGGAACGATGTTTTCAGGTTAGACTGTAATCTGCGGGTTGCATAAAAGCAGAGAATAAGGGACAGGTGAACCATCTTGTAGAAGGAATCTACTATTGTCCTCTGCAACTTTGAGGTTGAAAGGTTGCACACTCTTTACACAGTTCAGTCGACGCCCCCGAGCAAGTCTTCAGTGCCCTTTGAGCGCTCCTTGGCTATATTTAACTGTGAGTTTGTATATAGCAGCAGCTACAAAAAGTAACGAATATGACAGTCTAAAGTCTGCGACTCAAATTATTAAAATTGTACGATAAAAATATTTTGATCGATACGTTTCCTTTTATTTTAAAGATATCCAAAGATGTCTATTCAACCAGGGATACACCATTACACTATTTATATCTTGGCATAATTATCAGGTGTGAATGATTTCGTTTGGAGGATAGATGCTTCCATCTCAGTCAGGGCATCAATATTTTCATTGGCACCAATGCCTATGCGAGTAGGAATACATTGCAAAGTTCCCATTATTTCTTCATCATGTGCTTAAGTTTCTGTGAGAAAACATCATACATCGGTTAGCGTCCCATTGAAGGAATAGTTTTGAATAGTGTCGAGAATGTTTTAAACAATTGGCGTTTTTGAGTAAAAAGTTAGAAATGCTTTTACTATCTCTACCACGTACAATGAGTTTACATAGTATCTAGGGAAAGTTTACCATAAATACTTGTTTTGAAATCATTTTTATAAAAATGTACCTCTACACTTCAAACTATGTAGGTTAGATTATCAAACAGTAGCACTAGAACATTTTGAAAAATATAGCCTAAACATAATTATTTTTCTTACAGTTATAAGATATATAACAAAAAAATTATTCCACTTGATAAGATTTCACAGAAAAATAAAAATTGAATTCCTGACAATTTTTGGCAGTTAGTCTTCTTAAAATTAGATCTAAATCGCCTTTTAAGTTTCAAATGTAAAATACCACCCAACCTGGCAGCGTTATTGCTGAAGAAGTGCTCTGCAGAATTTTGGAACTTGCAAGTAAATAGGTCTAATAATACTGCAAACTGAACGTCTACGCATACTTGCAATATAGGCGACTCCTTTTTATGTTGTGTCAATATGTATAGAGAGCATATAAATTACTGCGATTGCGAATAAATGTAAACAGTAAATTGTTTCTTCTGTTTTAAAACATGTAAGGATAGAATGTTCTTAATGCCTAAGCTATATCTATCTTGATTGACACCATAATTGATTGATAGTGTTCCGTTAGTATCCCTCTAAATTAAGGAATATGATGCACGTCCTTCATAAATGGATAATATATCAGAGATAGGGTCTGACAACGATGAGCACTGGCCATAAATCTTCAGTAATCAACACCATCACAAACACTAGAGCTACGTAAGTCATATTATTCTATAAAGTGAATCGTAATGGACACGTGTGGCACTCGGACCCAAGCAGTTCAATAGTATGTCTCGGCGTTTGGTATTTACAGGAAAATTAGTTTGTTTGTTTTTTTTTCAGAAAGAAGAAAGGCATTCTAGATTATGAAATGCTATTTTTCTCGAGATTGCAGGCTACTGTCTACAAGTAGGCTTTTACTGACCTTTGGTCCAATTCTGGGTTGAGCTTCTCGAGGAAGATGCTGACTCGTCTGAGGACGCTCAACTCAGATTTGGAGCGAAACTCAGAAACAGGGCCTGTTTCTAGACCAGGCGCACCAACTCGCTTGATTTTTGGCCGCAGCAAGCAGGCTTATTCTGTAAAAGCAGTGGGTAATCACGTGGCATCAATGGATGGTTACTTGTTTGGTATATCGGTAGTTAGTTTATTATTTCGGGAATGAAGGCAATCCTGTACTAAACCATCGACTCCTACCTTTATGCCTGTTTAAGAGAAATATTTTTATTTATACCAGGTGTCCAATAGCCCCTTATTTGACGTATACAGATATCGTTTGGTGCGTAAAGAGTTGCAGAATTCAACGGAGCTATTTCGAGTGGAGAACTACTGGAGAAAAGTTTATTTTACCCCTCAAATGAGCGTGATCCACTCACCGTCGACGCTGATTAGCAAAATGGGTAATGCGAAGGTCGCTCTCACCAGTTCTCCACTGACATGTTTTAACTAATGTATTAATCTATATGTAAACCTATGAATTTTAAGGTTTCTAAAGAACATTTGGATTATCGATTTAAAAAAGGTTATCGTGATAGGATAAATAATGTAATTATTATTACTTTTATTAATTGAGAAATTATTCCAAATTCCGAGAGAATTAAAATGTAAACTTCAAGTTATCAAAATATTTCTTTCCCTTGAAGTTTTAAAAGTAGAACTTAATTTTTGTTTACAATGTTTTATTATTGAAATCACTTTGTTGAGTTCTGCAACTCTTTCAACGCACGAAGGAACACCTGCATACATCAAATACGGAGCAGTTGGGTCACCTGATAGAAAATTGGCGGAATAAGCGTTTGGTTTGTGGCAAAATTCTGAACTCAGAAAATTTAACTTGCAGCGTCATTACGCAACTCAGGCAAATGAGTACGAGAGTAACCGAGGAGAGGAACGTTTCTTTTGAATTGTTTTCGATACAATTAATAATAAAGATACCTGTTTATATTCATTACAATAACTCTAAAAATTCTCCTACTGTTGGCATTATAATGCGATTCTTGACAATGTTTTTATGTTAACACTATAATAATTTCCATTATTTTTTTTTAAATTGCGTGTATTATGACTACCAATTACTATGCATCCAATGAAAATACATTACTTGTATCAACCAACAGGTTGGAATACGTATTTCGTACACAAAATACATGCTATATACTGCCACAGCATTGAAGGAATTATCTCATCTGGTTTCCACGCAGTTGTTCGCGCTGTACGCAGTAGGAGATTCGCAGGAGCATCGAACAAAGCTGCTCTCTCTGCTTTACTCAAAGGACAACCAGTTTGTGATGCCTATACCGAACGAGATGGCTTAGGCGTTTCGTCTGGGACTGGCATTCGGGAGATCGTGGGATCGGTTCCCCGCGGCCGATCTCTCTGGCAAATAGGTTTTTTGGGGGTTTTCCCGGATCACTAGGGTTAGCTGGGGAAGATTCTTCCACCAAATTTCCTATCCCTCCATATCATCCGTCTGGTATTCTTTCAAGGTTGTAAATTTCGGCGATGGTGGTGCCCTCTAGTTAAGATGGTTACGCTTTGGAAAATCAGCTCTCAGCGGCAGGATGGCGCTAGGAGCCATCGGTATACTCAGGAGTGCATCTTCAGACTAAGGCGTGGACTCCTAGTGCTCACTGCGTCGAGATGAATAACTGCTTGCGAACTCTCAGGGACTCCGGCTGCCCTCTGTAATTTCCCTCATGTCATCCTCTACTCCCGGCGTTTATCGCACGAAAAGCCTAAATCACACTCACTCAGGTACACTCACTACACTATACTAGTGATGCCTATTCTAGACTATGTGTGAATGCCCGGAAAATATAGCGTTTCATTTTGGCACTGGGCGTGAAAGTCTCGGTATACATCATACAATTGGAATAAAAAATAAGGAAAACAAACGTAAGATAAATTATATAACAGAGATAAGTTTAAAGTTGGGAAAGCATTTTTCCATTCAATTGCACAATGTAGTGCTGAGTGTTTATAGAAAATCCACGAAATAATAAAGCCATTCTTTGACTTTATGCTACCGATTATTTTCTGCAACTACAATGTGCGTTATATGCAATCAGATTCAAGGCCTTGAAACGTAAAACCTTCTTCTATCCAGCGATATCCATATATGCGTTTCATCTTCCACAGTTACCTTGATGTAGCATTGATATCAGTTCCTTATTGTCTTATAAAGCTATATATGGTAAGAGAGAAGAAGTGGGCAAAAATTGCAATTCTTACTGGGAATTGAACCCGGGTCTGAGTGTCAGAGACAAACGTGCTACCCTGCACTACTCAGACAGTCAAATTTTTTCTAGGTATTTTATATTTTCATATTAATTTAAAAAGCATTCTTATTTGGATTTTTTTTTTAATCAGGAATGAAGTACTATTTAGATGTATAGTTTTTTTCTTTGATTTTATGCAATATGCTGTAACAACATTCGACTGTCCATATGGATTGTTGCGTTTGTTTGTATGAATTCATGTGAAGAAGTTTTGTAGCTTAAAATTTTCATGGGCGGCAGCCAATCAAGTCTTCTGGAGAGTAAAATATAAATTAATGAATATTTTGGGAGCTACAAATGCTTAGGGACAACTTTTTAATTGTTTCATTTCTATAACTGCTTTAAATTATATTGTCAAATCAGGGGCTTTGCTTCAGAAATAGTTGCTGGTGTTTTCTCTCTGAACTGTAGAGTTTATTAACGACAATTTTTCAGTATTTTACTGTTAAATACACACGCAAACATAAACAGTCACTCTCACATATATACTTTCAGACACTGTGGTGGGGCAATTTTATTTGATCTAAAGGATATATCTTAATGAGCTTACCTTAGCTTCAGATTTTATTCATTCCCTTATATGCTTTCAGTTACATATGCACACAAAGATTTAAAACTCTCATTTCAATAAATAAATGTTATTGCACTAGCAGGTACCCGAAATAGAAGGACACCTCATAAAAATGTTATTAGATAACTCACTTTGAAGGAGTTTCGTAAACACTTCCCTTAGATTATATATTATGCATGTACCAATGAGCTGGACGCTTTATAATTTTATAGCTCGATGAAAATTAAAACCGTTTTATAGGCTAGTCATGAGAAACTGGCGGGACAGTATTTATGTTATGTTAATTCAACTAATATGTACTTTGCTTTTAAATTGAAATCGCTAAAGCCGTTCCGAAAAAAAATAGAATGGTATTTCTGGTAAATATCCAGAATATTTTCTATATATACGCCTAGAATGCGGACTCAGATATGAAATTCTGTACTTACCTTATTTTAGTGATTTTGTTTGTGCTATTCGGGTGTAGACGCGTACGTGATCTGGAAATGTTCCAAATTGTTTTATATCGCGAACATCAAATCGTGTATTTGACGCGAAATTCCGATATCGAAGTTCTGCATGGAATGTTGGGCTTCCTCCATCAAGAATTGTTAGTGACAATCGCAAATACCTTTCTCCCCTATCTTCCTGTCACAAACACACATGTACACACCAGGAAAACTGCGTTTAATGTTAAGCTTAAAACACAAAGGAACCTTTTTACATTATGTGAATTGCATGATACGTCAGGATGTCATTTAGTTTCTTTAAAAACACAGCACTGCTGACACACAGTTAAGAAAAACACTAAATAAAAGGAAAAACAAATGAATGTAAAGAATTGGAGAAGAAGTTAAATTGACATAAAGTAGGTAAAACCATGGTCATTTTAACAACGTAAAGGTTTAGCTCGTTTTTAATTCGCTTTACTATTTCTTTTTAGCTAAGTATACCGGAGTAGATATTATTCAAAAACATTTTTATAGCTTTTAAGACCTATAATGTAGGTAATATTATTGGTAATTAGTGGTTAAAAGGACTTGTGACCGTCGAACATTCCAGGATCAAAGATCAAATGTTCCTTTTGAATACAAAGGCGTGAGGTTTGCAACCGGTCCAAAACAGAGAAAAGCTCATCGTATCATTCTTATAATATATGTGCGTAATGCCTGAAGAAGTCCACAGTAAGGACAGCCGAAAGCTCTACCACCTTAATGGAATTAAGATGGTTGTGTTAATACCTGATAACCTGTGAAGCACTGATCAATAACCTTCGCCTTGAAATCTTTAAGTATTCAATTTATTTATTTATTATTATTATTATTATTATTGTTATTATTATTATTATTATTATTACTAGATATAATTTAGTTTTGTTTTCTGAATGGGATATATCTTCCTACTAGTTTTAATTCTTTACTATTTTTTTCAGTATAGCTAATAACGATATATTGTTTGTGTAAAAGAATTTTGAAATTAAATATACACTCGTAATTGAATGTATCAGCTGTATGAGAGCTTGTATGTTGCGCTAAATATTGTCTGATATGTCAACAAACATAATATTTACCCAAAATAATAAGCACATTCTTCTACTGAAACACCCCTAGTGCTATGCTTATAATAATAATAATTATTATTATTTACAGTAACGATATACTATTTTAATATTTAGTGAACATCTAGGTAGAGTGAGAATGAAAAATTCAATGCCATAGCCGGGATTTGAACCACGGATCTCCCAATCTCTAGTGGGTTGCTCTGCCACCGAGCTACCATGGCAACTTGCCGGCGTAGCATTGCATTTCTCAACTGACTCGTATGCTTCCCGGTATACCACAAGGTTTTCTCAAATATTTTTTTTAAGATGACAACCCCAATGGTGACTTACAATGTTGTAAGTACTTAAGTCCCAGGATTCATAGTATAGCCAACTATTATGGTCAATTTTAAGATGACATGGTTGTCATCTTAAAAAAATAATTTGAGAACATTTTATTGGTTTACCGGAAACATTCGAGTCAGTTGAGAAATTCAATGCTGTGCCGGCATGTTGTCATGGTAGCTCAGTGGCAGTGGAACCGGCTAGAGATCGGGAGATCCGTGGTTCAAATCCCAGCTAGGGCATTGAATTTTTCAGTCTGACTCTAGCTATCCAATGTATGATCTGTGTCAGTGCACATATAAATATATACCCAAAATATGAAGTGTCCTACTGTCCTCTTTTGCGCAAAGTAAGCCATTACTACTATGCTTATATAGATGTATATTAATTAATATATTATTGTTATTATTAAAATAAGTATTTAAAGAAAAGCTAAGAATGATACATTGTTTCTGTGACGTCGCATGTAACGAAAAGCGGGATGGAATCAGCGCTCAGCGAAATAAGCTCACTCTCACTCGTCAGAGTAGTGACAATTTATTTCTCTGCGTTAAATGATACGACGTCTGGTGGGGAGAACCTGCGCAGAAAGGGACATACCCACAGGGATGGCTGGTCAGGCAAGTATCTCCAGGAGTCGCCTAAAGCACATCTTTATATTAGTCCGGAGCAATTTTAACAGGCGTTCAGCTACTAAGTTGTCAGGGCATTTTTTGGCTTTCAAAATTGCACTTCAACTTCCTGTTCATTCTCTTAGCTAAACTATTAATCTGCTACCCGGAATAGTGAATAATTTTCTTTAATTATTACCAGCCGAAGCCGACGCATTTCGGTATATTCTGAATGTTTTTATATTCTCTAATTATGTGAAAGCACTGTGATATAAACTTTGTTTTTGTTTGCTTGCTTCACTTTAAGAAATATTTAAATGTGCTTGGCTGTGTTATGTAAGTTTTATTACTGTTATAATAAATGCGAGTTGAGTTAGATTGAGGTTTTTCTTTCACATATAATTATTCCAATTAAGAAGATATGTTGATGGAATAAAAGCAATTAACTTACTATTCAAATAATTAGTTACCAAAAGTATTTATATGCTCTTTACATAATCATTTTACATCATTAAATTTACTACAAATCCAACCTTATCAGGACTTGTATATGTATATATAAAAATGTATAAATCCCAATACTTACCTTCCTAATGTTCACACTATTCAGGTTCAATTCTTTTTGTGTTGTATTCCATGTGACATGAAATAGCATGTCGAATTTGGATTCGTTAACTGCATGAAAGCTTAAAATTTGCGTTAAATATGGTGTGACCTATGTTAGATGACATGCTATATTCACAACCAAAATATTTTTTCTCTGTTTATTCCCCTCCTAGGCCACCAAGTACACCCATTCCTACAGTTCTACATCTAGCAAACAATAAATTATATGCCATCAAATAAAGGTGACCTGGCTGTATCACTCCCTCAAAATTTTACTTCATTTGTATGCTAATAATTTTAATTATTTAGAGCAGTATGTTTCAGGTTAGTTAGCACCTCCAAGTTATACTCCACACACAAGTTATACGTATTTTAATTTCCCCGAGAGTACGGGACGAGTATTTGGGAGGGTAAGGAGAATGGGCAGGCCTCGTGATAACAAATGTTGAAGTTACTTGCCACGAAACTAATAACATAATTAATCAGGCACTCTGCGTGCCCAAATGTTCAATATTTATATTGTCAAAAACATACATTTTCATGGAGAAAGAAATGATAATTGAAGTTAAAATGAAATGCGTGTAATTGTGATTTAATGATTTTCCAATATATGATGCTTATTTTGTATGTACCGAGTTCAAATGCTTTCTGCAAGGCTAAAATCATCCCTGGACCAGCGTCAGGTAGTGCAGTGTGAACGCAAACCGGATATCCCATACTGACAGGCCTTGTTTATTTCGCGAAGCATTTACGACCGTGTTGAAAACATCATATAGCAAATTATGTGAAGTATTTTTGGAAAAAGAGAAAAAACAAATAATGCTCTGAAGTGAATACACATTAAGGCATCAATTATAAAAATATCTGCAACTATACCCCTAACTCCATGTATGTGATTCCTTACTCCAATGTATATTGCGATATTATAATGGGAAGTGCGTTACTGCAAAATCCAGGAATCATCTGAAAAGACGAGAGAAAACCGAGTATTTTCTATATTCGAACATTTCTATTGAGTATTCCATACAACGTGTACGCATTTTGGTGTTGGTTTAATAGACATTGTCGCCCTCTTGGTGTAGTGGTTACCATGCTAACTTCATATAACAAAATCGCGGGTTCAAACCATGGATTTTTCGGGGTAAAATCCTTAACTTGGCTTTGTTCGGAAAGGAAGAAAGTCCATTGACCCCTTTTGTAGATTTACGGCGCGTAAAAGAACCTGACATTTGATATAGAGGCCTCTGAGAAAAATTAAGCGGTCTTTCACGACCAATATAGAATGCTGAGAAACACCGTAGCTAAAGTGCGTACTTAAATGAAGGTCCATTTACATTTTTGGAAATTATTGTGCAACACTTTTAAATATAAAAATATTTTTAGGTTTACCGGTGTTCAGTTATTTTTAATAGTCATTAATTAAGGCAATGCCTAAACAATTGACGCTCATTAGGCTAAGGCTGGTAACGCGTGTTGATTGCCGGTGATCGTCCACTTTGATCCATGTTCTTTACAGGGTTTCTCGGGTCAGTTGGCGATTATTGGAATGATTTCTCTCATCCCCGAATTTCCTGTCCCTCCATGTTGTCCCATTATTCATTTCAATCATTCACCAAGTTTGTACTATTTCACAGCTGGAAGATTCGCTTATGGTATTTAATGCAGCTTGGCAAGGAAAAGGAGTGCCCAGAGAGGAAATTTCTGGGTCCCTCAACCTTGCAGGTGTATATGGGGTGACGAGAATCTCCTTATCCGATAACCCGAGCGTCTTAAACCAAAACCTGTAGGGATGATGTCACTATTGGTTCTGGCCGCCCAGTATCTCATCTCACCCCATCCCTCCCTCCCTTGGACTAAGTATTCTCCTTGGTACCTCCGAAAACACCCTACCCTCCCAAATCTCGGATTTCCGGTAGTACAATGCTATAACCATAGATGGTTAACTCAATGATGAAAAAGGAGTCTTGCATTCCGTTTGCGGTAACTCACGCCCTTCCAAATGGTTTCATACAGCGGATACGATAACTTGATGAACTCAAATAAATCGCTCGGTGGAGTTGGATGTGTATGGTGACTTTAGCGGGTTATTATAATTTAGGAGGCTTGAGTTAATTGTATTAAATTTATTTATGAACGCTCTTTACCTACTGCAGTTCTCAGCGTCCCATTCTATATTGGGCCTGAGAGACCGCTTAATTTTGCTCAGAGACCTCTTTATCAGGACTGAGGTTCATTTACGTGTCGTAAAACTACAAAAGGGACTAATACTAAGGGCTTTTACCCCCGAAAAAATTCCATCACTCTCCGCCGGGTTTGTTACACCTAGACCACGGAGAACGACTGAGTTGATTTTTGATGCCGTAATTCAGAGCCACTTGTTTGAAAATAATAATATGGACGTAACACAGATTCAGTAGTTCAAGAAGAATTTCAAGCCGGTGACTCGGAGTACGATGATGCAAAGTATAACAGCCATAGAATTTTGGGTGCCTATCACTGATTTCTGAACTATAGATTGTGGTGTTGATTGTTCATTCACCTTTAATTACAGTTACACAGTTCAGTAATGTTTGAAATAATAAGTTAATCTGTTTAAAATCTATCACACACTGTATTGTGTTATCTATTACCGGTTATTAAACATATTTAAATAAGGCGTCAAATGTATTTTACAGGTTGTTCAATGTAAAACTTGGCCACTCACAAGTTGTTCGTCAGAGCCAATGTCGGCCGGCTTCCTCACTCCACACAATCCGCACTTACGACAGGTTATTGCGCTTCAGTTACCTCGTATTTTCTTAATGTATAATAGTCAAGGTAGGTAGGTATGGTTTTTATAGGTCTCTGCACACTTCCACCGATTTCGACCAAACTTGGCGCAGCTAACCTTTTACACAAGCCAACAATTATTGTCTAGTTTAGAATTCAAAATCCCGTTCCATTTCACCAGTTTAAATATTTCATTTCATGTAAAAGTCTACAAAAGCTCCCAAGACCATTTATAACTTTCCCAATGGTTGTCTTAATATTTGGAGCCTATGGCAATATGAGAACACTAATTACCTACTTGCCCTCATAAGGCAACAAAGTAACTGGGAGCTTATATATTATTAGTTAATCTAATAATTTAAATTGATCATGGATTAATAAAACTGCCATTATTTGCAACAGCTATTATACTTAAAAAATAACTAGAAGCAATGTAATCGCATGGTTGAAAGATTAACAACATTTTAAGTGTATTCTATTAAACTGTAATAATAGCAAAAACATTAAGCGAGACAAAATAGTTTTTTTTTATCTTTATGTGATTATTTATTGTGTATTCATATAAAATAATACAAATGGATTCAGTATAGTCGCAATTGTTGCTAAAGTTCAGTGACTCAAACATTACTAACATAGAGTAACATTGGCAGTGTTGGCATTTACATATTCTGAGAGCTTTTGCCGACGTTTGGACATACACTTCTTATTATTATGTTTAGTTTTTCAAGGGGAAGTGTGTGATATTTCATAAGCAGAAAAACAAACCTGATGACATATAAAAGCGATAAAGTGGGCGTGGATGGTAACAATAACATCGAACCAGACGAAGTACTACTCTTTCCTTTTTTGTTTTATATGTTCATTTTGTTGGTCTATCTTTTTTATTATTATTATTATTATTATTATTATTTCTTGTGTTTATTAGTAGTTTAATCTTTTGGTTACTGAGAATAAACAAATATATATATATATATATATATATTGATTTACTTAAACAGGTATTATTCTTCCCAACTGAGATTTTCTCTGTAAATAGCGACGAGTCACCCTAAATGTGACAAGCGTAGGTCATAGATTCACAAGAAATCAGCATCACAAACTGCAATATTTGTGGTTTATCAACCATGCTTTTGCATACAGTTTTCTCAGTTACTTTCATTTGTTTGTTTGAGCTGAATATTTCAGCTAGCAACATTATAATAATAAAATTAAATATTAATTCATATAAATAGAAGAGCCAGTAAAAATATATTTAATATTAATAAGCAGTATAATTAATTTATATACAAGAGTGTTATATAGCGGAATAAGCTTATAATTAATATATGGTTTAGTTAGTGTCAGATGCCAGTTGTGATGTAGTTTATAGCATAGTATAAGAAACATTAGATATTAGTTGCAAAGTTGCTGGATTTCTAGAAATATTTTTTTTTAGAACAGTTTATTTTATTTTATTCAATTACATCTTAATTCTTTTATATAAAAAGGAGTTTAAATTAAATAATTAATTACTTATTTTAATATTAATTTTAGTTGGTAGTTTAGTTAGTTATCAGAAAAAATGAAACAGAAGATAAATAATTTGTATGGTTTATTTTTAGAAATAATTTAGAAATATTTCAATACGAGATACTCCATATAGTTACACATATATCAAGGTGGCATAATCGGAAAATATATGAGATGAATTAGAAAATAAAAGGTCCCTCTGTTTATTCCGTAAAATAAAGAGAGAAATGGTCAAGAAAGGAGTATTTAGGTATAAGTAATAAAGAAGAGAGGGAAGTATTACAGTGGATGAGGACAGGAGCCTTACTTTTGAAAGGGATGAGAGACAATGAATTAGAACGTTGTATTTTATGCGGGGAGAAAAACGGTATTGCTCACTGTTTAACTGGATGTAAAGACAGAAGACATTTGAGGAAATAAATGAGGGAACGCAAATAGGATACTATGCCAGGAGAGATGGTAGCAATTATGAAGGGAAGGTTGAATATGAAAGGAAAGAGAAAAATTGAAGAAATATGTCAATCGCCAAGTTTATGTTGATTGGTATAGGTTTCCTTGGAAAACAATTCATTTATTGGAATTCTAAAGTTCCTTCCTGTAATAATCTTTAGGAAGGTGTAGAGAAGCTTATATAGTGCAAAAAAAAAAAAAAAAAAAAAAGTAGTCTATGAGAATGTTTGAACACTAAATTTAAACAAATGTACAAGCGACGAAAGTTAATTCATAAGTATTTGCTACCCAACACCTAGCGAGTGGTGCTGCGGAAACGTGTGCGATTCGCATTCGGAAGATCGCGAGTTTGATCCCCGTCCGGTGTTCCGTGATACCTCTATGTCATTTAAGCAAATTCAGGGGGTGTTTATTCTCCACGACTTCTTTTACATCATTTCGCTTTCATGCTACTTCATCAAAATCTTTCAGGTGTGCTTCTAGACTCATAGTATGTGGCAGTACTGACTGATGGCCCGCGATGCTGGCTGGTCGCGGCGTTTATGTGGCGTTGTGGCCGCTGTCCCCACGGGGGCGGAGATATATGAAGACACCCGCGACCTTGTGTTGGCGGCTGCATGGCGGATCCTGGTGCCGGGATTGGGAACTTTCACTCACTGAGTTAGAGATTCCTGTGTATCTCTGTTGTCGATCATTTAACTTACGCTGTCACCCTGCGTTATAAATTGTTGCTATGACACAAGTTTGTCATGGGCTTTTTCATAAACGTAAAGTAATTAACACCAAATGTGTGTTATAAAAACATCGAATGCAATTTATTGTTCAAGAGTACAATGTGCATATAATGCTATAATAGATCAAGAATTGTAAACAAAGAAGTTATTCTAAGTGTAGGAATATTTCTTCTGTGTCAGTCAGAAAAAATATCAGACAAATTAGGTATATACAAGAATAGTTTTTAGAAATCTGTATTAGTACTTCCAAGCTATTACAACAATTTTTCTTTTCTTCACATGGATTTTAATTATTGTATCACATTGTTTTCTTACATTTTATTGGATAAGGAGAAAACTTAATTAAAATAACGGAAAGAAAAAAAACGTATTTTTTATTTACCAGATATCGTTCGGAAATTGAAATCGAAACCTCTTTCCTGCATTTGTAAATTTGATTTACCAGCATCTCCCTTCCAGCAGCAAATAGAATAATTTAATAATATCCCCCTTCGAAAATACATTTCTCTTCTTATGGATGGGTTCATGGAAACTGTAGAAAGAGTCCATAGAGTTTAATTCTTTTGCTTATTCTCAACTGACGGTGATGACGAAGATGTAATAACAATAAAAATACTGACCATCTCCAACCTTGCATCAACTTTCTATTGAAATTGGCGAAAGAAGTATTAAAAGAACACACACACACACACACACACACACACACACACACACACACACACACACAAGCATACTCGAAGGTACGTGAGCGCAGGTTGCTCAGGACTGCAGTTTTCTACAAAACATAATAATTTTCAAACCGGACGGTCGCCGCTGCCGCTGGGCAATAACCATTAGCATACAAAAGATGAACCTGTACTTGGGGGCGAGAGGCAACGTAGTAAAATCTGTTTCCTGGAGACACTGCTTTCAAATCATGAATCGCGCCTCAATTAAGGCACCAGTGAGTGGAAGACTTGGCAACAGCGAGGTTGGTTTCCAACCACAAACCCCCCTAACCGCAAACTTTGAAGTCACGCCACTTTGGAAGAGGGTGGGACAGGGTCATCATATTCTAAAAAATACTGTACCTGCTTTTCTAGTCGGCCGCGCTGCACCATTTCTCATTTCCCTCAAGAGGTTATTGAGTCTCCTAGCGAATTCTCTTTTATTTAATGGATGTACCCACCATTTACATCTAGAGTTTTTGGCTCGCTCTCGTAAATCGTAAGGCGCAATGAGATAGGTAATTCACAGTTCATTAAATGTGCAGCTTTATCACTTTCTGCAGTCTCTATGCTTGCATCATTTTCAATGTTTTGGATAAACAATAAGAATGACGTCCCTGCCTCGAGAGACAGTATGTAATTTTTATAACCGATTTATTTGTAAAATATTAAATGAATTTTCTCATATGGCATTGTTGGTTATGTTATTCAGTTTGAAACTTTAGGAGCGCTTGGAAGATATTCGTATGCATGCAATTTACAGAACTAGAAATCTGTGCAACCTTCTTGCGTTCCGGCTACGATTGCGTTGTAAATAGCCTTTCCTCACACTTGCGATTATACTGCGTTACGTCTGCATTTGCATGCCCTGAATACGCCTTAGAAATACTTCAGTTTTAAATAGTAATAGTTTAATGAAAGCTAATGCTTATTACTTAATATCTTTACGAATTGCAGTCCTCAAATACTGTCAATGACCACAAGAATTGCGTCGCGTTTCGTTTGACTTCCCTTCATACACTTTGTTAAATAGCTTTCACCCAAATTCATCATCTTCTGTTTCATATATTGTGTAATTCTTCACTGTCATTTCTCTTGAGGCAGTTTTGTACACGCTTCAGCTAAAATATATGCAGAGTGCGTTTTTTAATTTAAATTAAAATTTCGCGCTATTCTCATTAACACCATGTATATTCGCAAAGTGACTGGATGCAGGACGCAGCGCTGTTGAGATTAACGAACCAAGAACAAGCGTTGGCTGCGATATGAGATGGATGGGCGCTAAAATGCTATTTAGTAACGCAGCATACAGTTTTATGCGTATAAAACGCTAACATTTTAGCATGTTCCATATTTAACCTTGTAAACCTCTGCAGATTAATAAAAACCTCTTTCAGCTCTAAATAATTCAATTAATAAGTATTTCCTATACTCGAAGATGTCTAAAAGTAGTAATATTTTAGAGCTTAAGATTTAATTACGCATTACAGAGCTTTCATGTTTCTCTCCGAAACACTTCACACGCAAGTCACGAAGTCAGCAAAAATAATATGTCGGTTTGTAGGGATGTGTTGGATTAGATTTTGAGGGGTTTATTGGAAGAGTGTATTGGATCGGTTGTGAGGGGTGTATTGGATTGTTTTGAGAGGAGCTTATTATACTGTTTTGCAAGAGGTGTATTGGATTATTTTGTGAGGGATGTATTGAATTGTTTTGTGAAGGATGTATTGGATTGTTTTGTGAGGGACGCATTGGATATTTTGTGAGGGGCACACTAGTTTTATGAGGGATGTATTGCATCGGTTCGTGAGGGGCATATTGGATCGGTTTTTGAGGGGCGTATTGGATTGTTTTGTGAGCGAGTTTTGGATTCCTTTGTGAGGGATGCATTTGGTCGGTTTGAGAGGAGCATATGGGATTATTCTGTGACAGATGTATTTGGTTGTTTTGTGAGAAATGTATTCCATCTGTTTGTACGGGGTGTATTGAGTAAAACAAGACAAATGGCTATCCTCAATAAATAATCAAATTTTACCCAAACCTCGATTTAAATAACCTTTTAAAACACTGATTTGTTTATCATACTTTTAGTATTTTCTACAACTAATACTAGGAGACCCAACAGCGCCATATTTCACGTGTGTAGCCAACCCTTCGTGCGTTTAAATAATTACAAAGCTAACGGGGCAAATCCAAGTATAGGTATGTACATCGATCAGTATAGTGTTAGTGCAGACCACCTGCGTTCTACTCCTCTTGCACATCAGCGGAAACGGTGAGGGAATGTCATTCATTGAGAGCAGTTCCATCGTTTGTTTTGGAGTCCCTGATCTCGTATGCAGTAATAATGCAAATTGATCGAAAAGGTATACAAATTTTCCATTTCATAAACAAAGCTTTCAATTTTGAAAGAATAAAGTCACCTTTTGGACTGAGTATGCATTTGCAAGTCTTTATTTCAAATATCAGTATACGCCAATAGCTAGTTTTTCAACTGAGAGTATACGCTCTTATTATTTAACATTAGAGGTTACACCCTCTATAGGGGTGAAATAAAAAATGTAAGGCACCGTAAAAAAAATCCGACGTGTTCCATTCACATGCCTTTCTCTACATCCCTGCAATAAATTATTGTTAAAAAGCTAATGCTTCCATTTACTTCATTCTAATCGAGAAAAAAACTAGCAGAAATAGCCTTATTACTTGCTTCCTTGTAAGAAGAAGCGAAATAAGGGAGTGCCATAAGTTAAAACGATAATCAAAAGTTGGTGGCTATGTGACTGAAGTTCCTTTGTTTGTATGGACACAAGTTGACAAATTCCTGCATGAGAAAATTATTAGCTTTTAAAGCTGAAACCAAAAACAGGGGATAACTCAAAAACGATCAACTCCACGAAAAAAAGAGATAACGTAAATTGTGTGTTTTAATGTGCTCTACATTTTTGTGTGGTAAGTTTTTGTCTATCTCTTATGGTTTAGTACTTATGCAAAATTCCCTAAAGTTAATGCAGAATAAAGTGATCTTCAGAGGCTATTCCTGAAAAATTCAAGATATACATATTATTTGTCAGGTAAATATCTTTAATATACGATATTTTAATCGAAATCGTTAGAGCCTTTTTATGAAAATCAAAATTTTCGAAAAAAGTTCGCTATAAAGGGTAGTTGGGGGGAGGGGGATTTTCTTGAAAATCTTTGTGTTGCATCTTTGGAAGATACCAATCCTAAATACCAAGTTTGGTATTTAACGATCTTTTTGTTTTTGAGCTATGCTGCCCACACACACCTACACACACACACACACATGCAGATGTGTAGAGAAAGTAATACACTTAATATTTTGCTGTCTTATTATTATTGTTATTATTATTATTATTATTATTGCCTATTATGATTTATTACTATTATTATTAGCACTAAACGTATAAGCAAAGTAAATCAAAATTTGAAAGAATATGTAGGGAGGGTTATCTACACATGTAAAGCTGGGCCAGATTACTGGTAGACTCCAGTTTGAATCGAACCGGTAGAAGGAGAAAGAAGGGCACAATGAGTGCAATGGCGGTTGCTGATTCTTAGACAATCTTTTCTGATTTCTTTTGCATATATTTTAGACTACGGTAAAACAATTGTAATTATAATGGCAATTTTTTTTTTACTTTCTTTACTTCGTATATACTTAGTATTAACGTAAAAGGTACTGCATTCCACCCACAATTTTGTACCGAGATTTCACTGGAAATACACGTTTAAGTACCTTGTATCTAAAAAGAACATTTTTAGAAAAAAGTCCATGTGCCTGTGTGTTTCTGTCTCTCTGGGAACATGATAACTCAAAACCGAGAAGTCGGTTAAATACACTTCATAATAACCATTTTCTAAAGATGCAACCTAAAGCTTTTCTAGAAACTCACCCCACCCCAAACGACCTTTCAGATGCAAAACTTTTCGATTTTGATTTTCTCAAAATTGGCTCAAAAGAAATACCGTACATTAGAATGTTTACAAGGCAAACGAAATGTATCTTGAATTTTCTGGGAATGGATGTCTCTATTTCGATCACTTTTTCATAGTTGGTACACAGTATGAAATAGGAAAAATCGCATTACAAAACAAAAAAAAATCTCGTTAAACCACACTATTTATGTTAGAATCATTTTTAGTGGTTAACCATTTCCGAGATATTCCTGGATATCGGTATAAGTTCGTCAGTACATTAAACTTTCTTAAACGGTAAGGCAAAGAGACCACATTATCCCACCGGGAGGGATCCACGCATTAGCCCGCCAGGAGGGAATCGGGGCGCTAACCATGTGTTGCTCTCGCGTTCATGATGTGCGTAATGGATAGAGGTGGGTGACGCAGCGATCAGGTGGTAGCCTTGGCTCGATTTCGGGACGTTGTGCTGCGGAATTTAGTTTATGCAAAGAGATCTAGAGAGGTTACTACTTTACATTTACGAGAGCTTTTATAATATTATGCTTGTTTATTATATATTGTTGTAATACTGGCATTATTTTCGTTTTTGGATAGCAGAAGAGAAGACTCCGTTGGCATAAATATATTTTGGTTAGTGTCTTCTCAAACATACAAAAACAGGTTGCTCATTCATAGATCGATTACGCGCGCCCCTTCCCACACAAACTACCCTGACCAAAGAATAAGTGAATACATTAAGAAATGTTATGTTTCCCAACAAACATAACGAGGCTGTGCTACTGGTTTATCAAATCAACGCAACCCTGTGCAAGTACAAAGGTTGCCACCATTCTGTGGAATGATTGTGTCCAACCGTCACTCTTGGTGCCCTTGGAAGAAGGTCTAGTGAGAAAAAAGAAATGACGTAACAGAGTAGGTGTTATCATTGCAAATAGACGTGAGCAGTCAAGTTACGTAATACCAGGAGGGGGTGAGGCGGAGACTGGAAGCGATAGTCATGGGTATGTAAACGCACGAAGATATCGGCTGCCGGCCGACTGCAGCATTCAGATCATGCCACTGCGCATCATATTTACACCGCTATCGTCTACTTGCACAGATAATAAATAACCTACCGATCGCTGATGTAATGCGACCCCTCGCACACTTGCGACAATGCAGAGGAGCTTTGCAAACAAACTGCCCGCACACTTGCAACAATTGAGGGTGGAATTTGGGTACATTTGGGCGCGGTCAAACTGTCATTAATAAACATGATTTAGCTAATTTTTACATCACGTGAATTACTAGAAGAGTATAAATTATGTATTTCAGGCCAGGGTATTAAGTATGCTGATGATGATGATAATAACAACAACAATTGTAATTATGATAACAAGGATAGCGTTATTTTCCTTGTATTATATTTTTTGTTGAAATACAAACAACCGAGAATGAGTGTTGGCATTGTTGTAAAAGCTATCTGGCCAATGCTGTAGTTTGCTGTTGATAATGAATGCAGGTCGCTGCCCACACACTGGGAATTCTGAATAAATAATAAATGTGTTTCAAATTACATATGTCCAAATTAAACGAACATCGCCATTAATAAAAACAAAGAACGAATGGTTAATATGTGAGTAAAGTTTAATGAGTATGCAGTATAACAGATCACACGTGTATACCAGTATACCGATTTATTAATTAATGATTTAATATGCTACGGGCAAATTATATGCGATGTATTTTTTCGGTAGAATTCATTTACAGCGGATCGACCACAACATCAGCACTGGAGAGCATTTAATACACAGAGAAATTTTGCTAATGCGTTTATGCTGATGTACAGTAATGTATATGCTGATATGTTACATAGCCAAGAACAAAAAGAGTAAGTGAGAGAGCAGGGAATGGATAGACATCAATTGGTTTTAAGGGAGGATTTGAAAACCAACAGCTAGGGGGTGGATGTAATAAATTTGGGGTTTATTTTTCCAAACAACGTTACGTGCATTAATGTCCTGTAACTATTTATCCACTTAAATTAAGTTTAAAAGCTGTTCTTTTTTCTCTTGCTTCAGGTATTTGCTTGATCCGGCCATGTTGTTGGAAGTCGTGCAACTGGATTAGTAATCTAGTTTTTTTTAATGTTTGTGTTTTACTTTCTCTATACGTACTATGTACATAGTGTTTGAAAATGTATAGTATTGCACCCAATGATTCGATACCGAGATTTCACCGGAAATATATGTTTTGAGACATCCGGAATGCAAAAAAAAAAAAAAATAAATAAATAAATAAATACAATATATATATATATATAAATAAATGTCCGTGTGTGTCTGTCAGTATGTGTGTGTGGGGGGGTTTATCTGTGTGCCTGTGGGCGGCATAGCTCAAAAACGAAAATTCCGTTGAATACTAAACTAGGTATTTAAGTTCAATATCTCCCAAGGATGCCACATGAAGATTTTCAAGAAAATCCCCCTCCCCATCTGCCCGTTACATGGAAAACATTTTTAAAATGTTTATTTTCTCAAAAATGGCTCTAACGATTTTGATTCAAATATCGTATATTAAAGATCCCTGAGTATATAATGATTTACTTATGTTTTAGGGATGTAAAACTGTAAACAAGATTTTTAATGTGGTCGCTATAAGACCTTGTAGTTCTGCGACCTAAAATAAAGAATAAAAAAAAAAACATATTTACGTGACAAATAAAATATATATCTTTAATTTTCTAGGTATATCCTCTGAAGAAATATCTATTCTTGATGAATTTTGCGGAAATATACATAACTGGTAAACCGTAAGAGATAGACAAAAATTTATTTAATGGGAAATGCAGAGCTCGTTAAAATACACAATTTATGTTATATACCTTTTTCGTGGAGTTTATTTTTTTTTTTATTCTTTTTTTTTTTTTTTTTTTTTTTTTCCTTGTTATTGGTTTCAGCTATAAAAAACTTATACCTTTCTCATGCGAGAATTTATCAACTCCTATCCATACTAACAAAGGAACTTCAATCACATAGCAACCGGGTTTTGACTGTCACTTTAGCCTATGCTACTCCCTTATTTTCCTTCTACTTACATGGAAGCAAGTAAAACAGACCATTTCCACTAATTTTTTTCTCGATTAGCTTGAAGTAAATAGAAGAATAAGATTTTTAACGATAATTTGTTGTAGAGATGTAGGTAAAGTCACGTGAATAGAACATATCAGATTTTTTTTTTTTTTTTTTTTTTTTTTTTTTTTTTTTTTTTTTGGCAGCTTAACGTCATCGGACGATGAATGAAATTGGTGAAATGACACTGAAAGATGTTCGGATCCATGAAACTATCCGACATTCGTCTTCTCAGAATAAGAATAACATTATCCGGGTAGCTGAACCGAAGCGAGATTTGAACTCGTGACCTGTTGAATGGGAGGCAAACACGTTAACCCTACACTACCCAGGCGGGCTCTAATCTAGGTTTATAACAAAAGATTCTTTCGGCTAGCACTGGAAATGTTCAGCACTTTGTTCTACATTTATTTACCTTTAGTTTCTTTACCAGGTAGGGGAGGTATGTACAATGTACAAAGTAGGTAGTGAGGGTATTGGATTCCATCCAAAATTTCCATATTTCACATCTCGAATTCCCTTGAATGTCTTCACTTGGGGTGGGGGCAACGTGTTACTTCATATGACTTTCTCTAAATCTTTCTAACAAATTACTGTTAGAAAACTTATTCTTCTATCTACCTCATGATAATCCAGAAAAACATTACCAGAATTGGACTTATTACTTACTTACTTATAAATAGAAGGGAAATAAAGCAATAGTGAAATCATTTAAAAGCTGGTTGGCATGTGATTCAAATCCCTTTCTTGGTATTGCCAGGAACTCCCGTGTACGAAACGTTTAAATATTTTAAAACTGAAACCAATAGCAAGGAATATCTCAAAAATGGTAACTCCACAAAAAAGTGCATGACATAAATTGCATCTTTTAACGAAATCTACATTTTTTGTGAAGTAAGTTTTTATCTATCACTTACTGTTTACTAGTTGTGTAAAATACAGCAAAATTCATGCGGAATAAAGAGGCTATTCCCAGAAAATTCAGGGGTTACATTTTATTTGTCAAGTATATATGTTTAATATACGGAATTTTAATCAAAACCGTTAGAGGTGGTCTTAAGAGATTTAAAATGTTGGAATTTTTTGTTCTATGTAAAGTGTAATTTGGGGTAAGGGGATATTTCTCTAAATTTTCGTGACGCATCCTTGGAAAATACTAAACTCAAAACCAAGTTTGGTATTTAACCGACTTTTCGCTTTTGAGTTATCGTGCTCACAGACACATGGACACACTGACACAGGGACACACGGACACACTGACACAGGGACACACGGACACACGGACGCACTGACACAAGGACACACTGACACAGGGACACACAGACACACGGACACACGGACACACTGACACAGGGACACACGGACACACTGATACAGGGACACACAGATACACACAGACACACTGACACACGGACACACGGACACAGGGACACACGGATACACAGACACACGGACACACAGACACACTGACACAGGGACACACGGACACACTGTCACACGGACACACGGACACAGGGACACACAGACACACGGACACAGGGACACACGGACACACAGACACACGGACAGAGGGACACACTGACACAGGGACACACGGACACACGGTCACACTGACACAGGGACACACGGACACACTGACACAGGGACACACGGACACACTGCCACAGGAACACACGGACACACTGACACAGGGACACACGGACACACGGACGCACTGACACAAGGACACACTGACACAGGGACACACAGACACACGGACACACAGACACACTGACACAGGGACACACAGACACATGTACACACTGACACATGGACACACTGACACATGGACACACTGACACAGGGACACACAGACACATGGACACACTGACACAGGGACACACAGACACATGGACACACTGACACATGGACACACTGACACAGGGACACACGGACACATGGACACACAGACACATGGACACACAGACACATGGACACACTGACACAGGGACACACGGACAAACACATACGAAACGTTTTCTATTTTTTTTTCAGATAGGCAATCCTAAAATACCTATTTCCGGGGAAATCTCGCTATCGAATTTTTGGTTGAAGTACAGTACCTTCTCTATCTTTGTACAGTTTACTATGCAGAGGAACTAAAAAGCTATGAAATTAAGAAGCTGTGTTCGATGGAGCCTATATATTCGAGCTGGGGATATGCAGGTTTACATTTTTACTTTCTCTACAGGTACTATGTACATAGTGCATAAAGAAGGTATTGTATTGCACAAACAATTCGATACCGAAAATTCTACGGAAATATATGATTTGAGATCCCCGAATCAAAAAAAAAAATGTTTAGAAAAGTGTGCGTGTGTGTGTCTCTGTGGGTAGCATGATTCAAAAAAGAAAGATTCGTTAAATATCTAACTCGATATTTTCAGTATCTTCCAAGCTTGCTACAAGATTTTCAAGAAAACCCCTCGCCCCACAACTACCATTTACGTGAAAAAAAATTCGAACATTTTAATTTTCTCGAAAATTGGCTGTATAGATTTTGACGAAAATATGTAATTAACGGTATTTATATCACAAATAAAGTGTATATCTTGAATTTTCTGGGAATAGCCTCGGCAGACATCTTTACTGTGGACGCATTTTGTGGAATTTTTCTTAACCCGTAAGCCGTAAGAGATGGACAAAAGCTTACTCACCAAACACTATAGAGCTCGTTAAAACGCACAATTTATGTTACATACATTTTTTTTGTGGAGTTGAACGTTTTTGAGATATTCGTTTTACTGCTTTCAGTTTTAAAATAATTATACTTTTCTCATACAGGAATTTGTCAACTCCTAGACATAAAAACAAAGAAACTTCAATCACATAGTAACCAGCTTTTAAAAGACTTGAATTTTGCTTTAGTCAACAGTATTCTCTTATTTCCTTTCTACTTATAAGGAAACAAATAATAAGACAATTTTTGTTGAAGTCAATAGAAGAATAAACTTTTTAATATAATAATTTGTTGCTGAAATGTAGAGAAAGTCATGTAAATGGAACAGATAAAATTTTTATATTGAAATCCTATTACTTTCTCTACACGTACTGTGTACATAGTGTATAGAGAAGATATTGTATTGCACCCAAAATTCGATACCGATATTACAACTGAAATATACATTTTGAGGTCCCCTGGTTTCAAAAAAGAAGAAGTGTTGTTAGAAAAGTTCATAAACTAAAAGACCAAACATGGCATTTAAGCTTATGTATTCCAAGGAATGTGACACGAAGATTTTCAAGAAAATCTCCTCCCTCCCCCCGGCAAATCCCTTTGCATGGAAAAATACTTGAAAACTTTTATTTTTCTAAAATTTGGCTCTATGGCTTTCGATTAAAATACCGTACATTAAAGCTATTTACATCACAAATAAAATGTGTATCTTGTAATTTCTGGGAAAGACTCTAAAACCTCGTCATTCTGGATGAATTTTGCCGATTTTTTCTTAATTGCTAAACCGTAAGAGAGAGACAAAAATTTGCTGCACAAAAATAATAATACAACACCCAATTTATGTTTTTTACAGTTTTGTTGTAGAGGTATTCCTTGTTATTGGTTTCAATTGTGAAGTACTTATAGTTCTCTCAGACAGGACGTGTCCGATTTTCTTTTGTTCTACTCCTGATCAAGCAAAGAAAAGAATTGCAATGACAATCGCATAGCGACAGCTTTTAAAACATTTAAGTACCGCTTTAACCTAGTACGAGATATTCCCACAGTTCTCTTCTGCTTATAAAGAGCTAAGTAATAAGAACATTCTGCTAATGTTTATCTCAATTAGTATGGTGTAGAAAGAAGAATAATCTTTAGTATGAAGTTTGTTTGTAGAAAAACTCATGTGAGTGTAATACATACACTTTTTTTTTAAATTCTTTTCTGCAACTTCAACCACTTCTTCTTCTTCTTCTTCTTCTTCTTCTGTTTTCCTCTGCTGAACACCCCATTAGAAATTCCCGTTCTGTTGTTTCTGTATCTCCTAGTACGTTTTGAAGTTCTGTCCATGCGGCATAACATTTTGGAGATGTTTACCCAGCACCAGGTGGCACCTTGTGGAATCCTTTGCTAATTTTATTGGTGGGGTGTTCATTCTCCAATACATTGATTCCACTATTCAAGCCCATAACGGGGTTCCACTGCACGTCTTCTGTCTTGTCCCCTGCGACTTGATACGCAGTTTACATCGAAATAATCCAATATATGCAAAATGTCATCACATGTAGATGCTCTTAATTTCCAAAAGCATGTGACGGCGTCTGCTACTGGGACAAACGCTAATGTCATCATGTATTTTTCTTTCTTCAACTGTCGATTGTCAGGGTTGAACATTTCTTGCAAACCTCCTGCTTGAACTCTCCTGCAACATTTGGCCAATTGAAAACAAGATCATGAAACAGCAGCAGGCGGGAATATTGCCTATTTATAAAACTCTTCTCGAAATTGCACATAGTTCGACTTGGCGAAGTGAAGTCTTCAATAAAATCACGTGCAGAGTTTAATATTTGCTCAAGAACTCCGATCGTTGTTTCTTAGGCTGCAGAGAGTATACACACGGTACTGCAACTTCTCGTCCAAGTTTAGTTTATGGCTTTTTTGCACATCTAAGACTGTAAATAACTGCATGAAAATAACAAGATTTATCTTAAAGATAGCGTCTAATAGCCATCTATTCATTAGCAATTGCAAATTCTTCCGGGTACCGAAGTAAGATTTGATTTTGGTTTGCAAGACCAATGGTTTATTTTTCAACTTAACGTTTTTCTTTAATCTCTTGTTCTGAATAAGAATGGTACAATAAGAATCTTTCATCTTGAGAGTTCTGGTATAGCATAGAGGTATATTTTCAAGATCCTAAAGGTAAGTTGGGTTAGCAAATTGATTTCTGTGGCTTTCTCTTACTAGGACATTTTTTGAATTCTCCCTCTCAGGCAGCAAGCTAATGAAACCAGATGAGACTACTTCGAGTTTGGCCCTTAAAAATCTGTGAAGGTGGTAGCTCCGGATGTTGTGCACCTCTCATCATGTTGATTTTCTCTTCGCCTCCTTGTGGAATGGGAATGCAAAGTTGAGTCCTAACCTTCTAGCACTGCAATCGCGTTACCTTCACTAGTACTGATACCTCTTACAGCTTTACTCATCGATATTCACAATACATTTTATAATCACTGCCATTCCATGTTCCATATTAAATATATTCTTCATGTAGAAGCTTCAAACCAACTCTTCTTGAACGAAGTGCTTCAGGTTTCCTTCATGATTTTGACAACTGTATCGCGGATAGTGTACACAAGACGCTGTGCCGTGTAGGACTTACACGAATTTGGCGTTCCAGATATGCCTCATTTCTTTTGTCCAAGGGTGAACATTGTACATACGTGCAAGAGAAAATATGCATTGCTGGAAAGAAATACTTGAGCTGTTTACTAAACCCTTTATATGTGTTTCATTAAATAATATGGAAAGTAATTATTTGTGCCTTATATTGACTTTGTCTTGGTTCTTTACTAGTTAGGCGGAAACTTTTATGTTCTCTCGTAAATTTTATTGTGGATATGGCTCTACCTATTGCCATTTTCGTAGGCATTATGTGCTAATACTTCCCAAAGAAAACATAGACAATCACCAGAGCTAGGAAGTCCGTACAAATTTCTTTATGCAGAGTAAGAGCGGCCAGACTGTTTTTTTTTTTTTTTTTTTTTTTTTTAAACACTGTACCGGATTCTGATCAGGACTCAGGTACTGTATACCCTACTTTTATTTATCTTTTTTTTTACCTTGTTTTTCTGTATTATTACTGCAATGCTATTTTCTTACTGTTACAACACACACATAAACACAAACATATAACACCCATGCCCAAGGCGGGACACGAACCCACGATCCCCAGCGCTACGAAGCACCAAAGCGAGCACCAAGGCTTGGCGAGCGCGGCCATGGGGACCGGCAGACTTGGCAATACCATGCGGCGCTACTTGCGAGAGCAAAGGTCAACCTAGAGTGAAACCCATTACTGCAAAACAGCTATAACACAGAACCACGTCAGTAGGAAGGAAGGTGTTCGAATAACATCTTTATTCTGCTTAAAAGTGAGCAAAATTAATTTGTTTGATAGCCATAGTATGTTTTCTAGCAGTGTACTTATTTAGAAACCGATGGCATTTGTAGTATACAAACTGCCAAACGTCTAGTAACAGAACAGATTCACAGAAGCATATTATTTATTGTAAATTTGTTCAAAGAGTTACGTACAACTATCACATTGTTCCATGGAGCTGACTAAGTCTGTGCGGCATATAGAAAAGCTGTCAAGACGGATTAGTAGAGCTTTTCTATATGCCGCTCCTACCACGAGCATCCCACATGAAATAAAGATGAAAATGAAAACTAATTGAAATGAATGCAGGACTCAGTGTGCTATATCGCATATAAGTTGCACGTTTACTAGATCCCAACAAATGCTACTTGCTTAATGTTACTGTGGCGGAACTGATAAAATATTTCAAATATGCCCCGAGCACATCATGCGAAGTAGAACGAATTTTTCGCATTACAAATCTTGTTTGTCGGAACGTAGAATGTCTTTTATTTGAAAGCCTTCAGAATGACACTATTATTTTCAGTAATACGGCTGCAGATTAGTAAGATTCCTGCTTTGGTTTTTACCTTGTAAGAGTAAAGAGATATTTAAGAAATTAATTTTATTATTTGGATATTATTTTAAATTCGATCAATAAATATTACAAACCATGTTATAGTCGCTTGAGTGTTTTCATAATGTACATATGTAAAGCAGGAAACCAGTCAGTCGTATATGTAAGTAACACTTTGTATTTGATTAGGACCAGTTGAAAAATGCAATGCCACAGCCGGGAATTGAACGCGGTTCTCCTGCTCTCCATGCGGTTGCTCTAACCATTGAGCTACTGTGACAATCCGCCGGTATGGCATTCAATCTTCCAACTGATTATGTGTTGTTTACCCGGTTCAAGCAACCAGCATGTCTCACTTCAGAGAACCACTAGAATAGCGACTTACCATCGTAAATACTTAGTATCCGGGTAATATATATTATGTTTCTGCCAAAATATAAGCAATTCTATTATAATTGTAATACTTCTCTCTCCTACATATTATTGAAAGGTAATTAGTTGATTAGGACCAGTTGAAAATTTTGTATGTTTCTCATAATTATCTTTTTTTTTCTTTTTTTTTTTTTGGGTAGTGTTTAACGCCCGCTTTAACTACTTATGGCACCGCAGGCGGTATAATTATCTAAATAGGTACCTGTGCATTTACGAGTGTGTCATTCGTCATTTTTGTGCTCTGGAAACAGTACTGTTTATTTGACATGAGATGTGTTTACCTCTGCACTGTGCATTCTATCTATAGCTTGTTTTGATGCAGCGAGACGGTCGGTCGCAACCTTTATACGGGACGGTGAACAGTGCGAAATTCCTAGCTCTGATAATCACTAACTTAGACTGCTAGTAAACCCAATTGTAAATGTTGATTAACAGACTTGTGTTATTGCCCACTTTATTCTTGCACTCATAATACAACTGGTTTTTCGGTTAAGCGCTTTCTTATTGGATGTGAAGTTAATGACGTCAGAGTAATGTTTAATGCAGGTATCTGATCAGGGTGCAAAAGTTCCGTAAAATAAATTACGGCTACTTTTAAGTGACGTGGACCATATGATTGCACTGCAGGAGTTAGGGGTATCAATGATTCACATTCCTGAAGGATCGCAGTTGTGTCGTTGGTCAGCGGTCCAAGCCGGAAGGATTCTGGAAGTCTCCGGCCGTATCCCACATCCGCCACCCAGGGATGGATGCCCACTGCGCGGCTTTGTGCTGTTCTCCAGGGGGATTATGTATGTGGAGAGGTAGTGGATATTCCTGTCTCTTATGCTGAGTGGCTCACATATGAGGAAACATGTTGTGGTTAAGAGATTTCTTCGCCCGAACAACATCCCTTTCCGGTCAAGCCAGCACGTGTAACTCATCTACCAAGATTATAATTATTGTTAATTTAATTGTTTTTCACACAAGCCGTGTGTAGGAAAGGAGTTTGATAAGTAGAATCAGGCTGAAAAATTCAATGCCATAACCGGGATTTGAATCACTGATCTCCGGTCTCTGGCCGGTTGCTTGACCACTGAGCTACCATGTCAACATGCCAGCATAGCATTTAATTTCCCCTGACTCGCATGTTTCGCGGTAAACCTCAAGATGATGACTTACAATGCCGTAAGTACCGGGGCTTCATAGAACAGCCAACTATTATGATAAATTATTGTTATTGCTGATTATTGTTGAAACCGGAAAATTCGTGGTTCAAATCCCGGCTAAGGCATTGAATTTTTCAATCTGACTCTACTTATCCAACTCTTGTCCTACACACGGGTTTTGTGAAAAAACAGTTAAATTAACCATAATTGACCATAATATTTGGCTATACTAAGAATCGCGGTACTTGTAAGTCACCATTGGGGTATGTCATCTCAAAGAATTGAGATAACCTTGTGGTTTACCGTGAAACGTGCGAGTCATTTGAGAAATTTAATGCCGTGCCGATCAGATATAGATTATAGATCAGTAGTAGAGAAACCGGCTAGAGACCGTGAGGTTCGTGGTCCAAATCCCGGCTATGGCACTCTTCAGTCAGTCTCTACTATAATTATTGTTATTCAGTTTTAATATGATTGCGATGCTCTTATAAGCATTTGAAACTGCTACTCTTAATCCAGCCTAGCATCTGTCCTCTTCTGAAGTTAAGAAAGGCTATCTGGTTTAAGTTCTACAGATACCTATGGAGATTGCCTTTTGTTCCTTTTCATTGTTTTTACTTTCATTTGCTTGCTTGACGGGATGATGGCCTTAAATTTGTGATGTCAACGTTCCATTAATTTCCATATATAATACTTCGTAGATTATGTAGGCTAACAACTTTGTTTGTATTTCTATTTCGTATATATATATATATATATATATATATATATATATATATATATATATATAATATAATATAATATAATGTATGTATATAACATATATGTATATAAAATGAATCGCCGAAATGTATGTACGCGCATCACTTCCGAACTACTGCACCAAATTGAACATTATTTATTTTGTTCGTTATTGTCACGACAAGGTTTGTGGAAAAAAAATGTTTAAAAATAGTACGGGAAAGTATTTAAAATACGTTAATATGAATAATAACAATGCCAAGGAAGGGTATTTCGGTTAGTAGCCGCCAGATGGCAGTGTTACCACGATTATTTGTTGCCAAATGGCCGTAGTTCTGGTATATTTTCCCGCCCCATTCAATGTTAAGGTAACGCAGCAGTTTATCGAGACAATGACGCAATGCAGCAGTGAAATTCAAATACGTTTTTAAGTATTAACTGTCATTTCCTTACTCCTATTGTTTAAAATAAAGAAGCTTTCCTGAGTAAGCACTTATTTATTTTCCGCTAGATGGCCGTAGTAGTATTTCCCTTCCCATTCAATGTTAAGGTAACACACCAGTTTATCAAGACAATGACGCAACGCAGCAGAGAAATTCAAATATATTTCTTATGTACTAATTTTCGTTTCCTTGGTCACATCGTTTAAATAAAGAAAAAAAGAAAGAAGTATTTTTGTTGTAATTCTTTAAAATAAAAAGTTATAAACTATGCCCATAGCCAACAATCCTTCTTGGAATTTGAAAATGGCGGAGAAATGACGGGACCCGGATAGTAAACCATTTTAGGTTAACTTCCTATTGTTATTTGAGATAGCTAAAGATAATTTTATCAGAACATGGAGATACCTCCGTCACCATCATACTGAAATCACGGTGCTCTTAATACATGATCAAGTAATTTTTTGGGTGAAATGGACAATTTTAATACACAAATCTATTATCAAATAAAAACTTATCACTTGTCCAAACAGATCTACTTGCTCTTTAGTTGTGTCATTGTTAGCCTTAAAAATGGCTGTTTTGGCATAGAAGAAACTAAAGAAAGAGGTGGAAAACATTAGGAATAAAGGAAAGAATGAGATTCGGAAGAAGAATGAATGTTAAAGTGACTTTCTCCTTAATACAATTTCAGCGTTTATCCGCCACACTATGAAAGCGCTGCCATTATTATTGTTATGCCAACGACGTACTTGCTTACCCACGCTGTTAACTGAATATGTCTTCCTTTCCACACTACCTTAAGGGTGCATTGAATTCGTCCTTTTCGCCATACCAACAATAATGCTAAATTGCGCTTTGCAGATACAAAGGCATTATTAGACATTGGCAATGGGAAAATTTCTGTTGATATTTCTACTGGCCTCATTTCCTTTCCACCAAATTTTTGTCACTTCACAGCGGCAAAGGAAGAATTAATATCGAAAGTGTTCCCAATTATTGGTGTAAATTACAAAAACTATGCTTGATTGAGGAATGAGTCATTGCAACTAATAAGAATGTAGTTAATTTGAATATAAAAAAATCAGAGTAAAATTTATCGACAAATGCATTCATTTAAGTCAATCAATTCCATTACCAATCCAAATGAAGTTGTCAACTATGTAAATTAATTCGTAAATTCATTGGATTTGTCAGGATTCCGCCACACAATTTACAGTTCAAGGTTGAGGCAATTATGCTAGGCAATCTCAATCAGCCGAAATTGTGCAACAGAACAAGATTCGCTGTTAAAAACTATGAAGAATTTGATTTAAGCTACTATAATCATAGGAAAGTTCAAAGGTGAGGATGTCCTTATTCCAAGAATATACTAATGCCAACAGACTTTCTTTTTGAATTCAAGCGTGTTCAGTTTCCCGTGCGCCTTGCATGCGCAATGACAATAAATCCCAAGGACAATCGTTAGAAATGGGTGAAATATATCTTGAATTTCCGTGTTTTTCGCAAGCGTAGTTGTACGTTGCGTGCTCGAGAGTCGGCAAACCATCGGCGTTATTTATTTTCTCTCCGGGAAGAAAATTATACATTACAAGGCATTACAATAAAGTATTGTCAAATTATTACATTGTAATTTTTATTTCATTGCATGGAAGTATTGTAAACGGAAGCTTTTGTCTCGGTTTTTTTCATTAGGTTCACCACCCGTGCGAAGCCTGGGCGGGCAGCTAGTTAATAATAATATTAATAAAAATACTGGCAGACACATTTCAATACTCATAGTTTTTCAGTACTCAAATTGATTTATCTTCTACGCGCTAAGCAACTTCCAAATAGAAGGTAGCAAGCGAATTTACTTATTGTCTTATTTACTTATTCTCTTGCCAGCTTTATTCACTTCTACCTAGTGTTTTGATTTCGTCAACTCTTGTCTCAGTAATTATGGTAACGAAGTTTGTACTTAGTTATCCCAGGCAAATATCTAAGCTATAAAACTTAGGATGAATCGTAAAAAAAACACACAAGCCTAGGGAAAAAGATTCCAGGAACTGCAAAGGATCAAAGACAGAATTTCACAGCCTATTAACTTGAAATCCTTTAACAAGCAGCCATTAAAAGCGCATCTGATTTTACTGTTAATGCTTTTTGCTTAAAATAAATGTTACATTTATTAAATTTGTAGGTTACAGGATTTCAATTAATAATTTGAAAACTAAATTCTGGCGATAAAAAAAAGCCTAATTGCCCCGACTAGCCCAGTAGTTTTTTTTTTAAAAAATAATAAGAATTTAGACTTACCAAAATATATTCATTTCGTTTCGTAGTCAGCTTACCGTCCCCGTATTTAGGACTGTAGGAGAGCCAAGGGCACGAAACCACAGAGTGTAGAGCTTGGAAGAAGTGGTCTTCCCGTAGCTCGGTATGAACGTGAGGAAGTGGATGATATGGAAAATACAAGCGAAATAGATAATATAAAGGTGGTGATGGAGCAATTTGGTGGGATGAGTGTCGAAGGAAACTGGAGGACTCGGAGAAAATTCGCCCTGACGCCGCTTTGTACACCACAAATCTCACATGCGGTTGCCGCCTCCAAAACATATTCAACCACAAAATTTTGCCCAAACTGAAAGAAAATCAACTTTTGCCCATCCTTGGTGGCTACTCAGCGAGACTTTGCTGTGCTCTTAAAGACAATCTATTCCTCAGCGAATTTCCAGCTAGACTGAAGAACTGTCTGCCACGGTGGCCCGCCGAATAGCGGAAGGAGTGAGTAGTTCGACATGGTCGCCCTGAATCTCGTCGCATAGTCACTATGAAGATATTGGGGAGACATTTGAATTTGTTGTGCCGCAATTTTGTGCAAAATGAAATTCTATTATCTCAATAACGAAAACTTTATGGAAAAAAATTATTAAAGAGAAACACTCAAAACAACGTGATCCTTCACCTTTCAGCCTGTATGTAATCTTGATAAAAATTTAATCCTAGGAATAGTAATAGTCTTCAAAAATGACAGACATAGATCACGCACACACACCGTAAGCACCGCACACACATATGTTTACTTTCTCTACACGTACTATGTACATAGTGTATAGAGAAGGTATTGTATTCCATCGAAAAATTCGCTAGCGAGATTTCACCAGTAATACACGTTTTAGGATCCCCTGTATCTAAAAAAGGAAAAAGGTCCGTGTGGGTGTGTGTATCCGTGTGTCTGTGTACAACATAATTCAAAAACGAAAATCGTAAAATACCAAACTTTGTACTTAAGTTTAATATCTTCCAGGAATGTGACACGAAGATTTTGAGAAACATTCTCCCACTCCAAAGTACCGTATACATGGAAAAAAAATGGAATATTTGTATTTTCTCAAAAATGGCTCTAACGATTTTGATTAAAATACCGTATATTAAATATATTTATATGGCAAATAAAATGTATATTTTGAATTTTCTGGGAACAGCCTCTAAAGAACTTTTTATTCTGCATTTATTTTGCGTAACTGGTAAACCGTAAGAGATAGACAGAAATTTCTATACAAAATGGTAGACCACGTTAAAACACACAATTTAAGTCATATGTTTTTTGTTTTTTTGTTTGTTTTTTGTTGTTGTTGTGGATTTGACCATTTCTGAGACAAAGTTTCTTATAGTTTTCAGATTTAAAATACTTTTTCACACGGAAAGTTTTAAGCTCCTGGGCCTGCATAGAAACGTATTTCAACCACAGGGCAACCAACCTTTAAGATATTTCATATTCGTTTTACCGTCGAGTATTCCCTTATTTACTTTCTACTTACAAGGAAACAAGTAATTAAGCAAATATCCGCTAATGTTTAACTCGATTATCATAAAGTAAAATAGAAGAATATGTTTCTAACAATAATTTGTTACAGCGATGTAGAGAAAGTCATGTGAATGGAGCACATCCGATTTTGGTGTGTAAGTGTGAGTTCCTTTGACTTGCCCATTTGTTCAGACACTAAAGAGAACGATGTATGTTACGGCAACAAACTTCGCAACAACTGGTTGTATAAGCGACTTAGAACAAAACAGTGTTTCGATATCTTCCTATGATAAACCAATGAACACGCTTCATTAGATTCAGAAGTTGGTGTATCTGTTTAACTAGAAGATGCAAATAATAGTTTTCGCTATAAGTTAAGAGAACAATGGAGTGAAAATGTTATGACATTGCCTCGAGAAATAGGCTACAGGAAATCGATTCCGGAAAGCTGCGCGACCCAGAACAATAGTGTCACGTATATACATATGTCTCTGCGACACTAATATGAATAACAACCAAGGAACAAAAAGGACGCATGTCCGAACTTGACGAGAGAACTTGGCAACACCTGTGGCATTACATCATACTCTCCAGATGTTAGACAATAGTCTCTAGGACATACTGAAAATCACCCACAGGGAACAAACCACGCATTTTCATGAATAAAACAATAAAAGTCAAGGAGCATTCATTTGTTCGCATGTTGTAGTTTTCGGACTATTGATGTTTACATTAGTTTTAATGACATTAGGCAGAAAACGGTTTATTGGCCCACATATTTCAGGAAAGGCTTTACTTTCGCTGGCACATATCTACAATGTATATAATACAATACAATGTGTATTGTATTCCAAACAAAAAATTCGATACTGAGATTTCACCAGAAATATATGTTTTGAGACGCTCTGAATAAAAAAAAAAGTATAAAAAGGTCAGCGCGTGTGCTAGTATGTATGTGTGGCTGTGGACGGCATAACTCAGTCTCCGCAACCCAAACTAATTTCTAAATGGAAAAAATTTCAAACATTTTGATTTTTTTAACAATGGCACCATAGATTTAGATTAAAATAATCTTTATTAAGGATATTTACGTACACATGAAATGCATATCTTGAGTTTCCTAAGAATAGCATCTAAGTTATCTTCATTCTGAATGGTCTTTGTGGAATTGGTAAACCGTAAGAGATACACAAAAACTCACTAACAAAATGTAGATCTCGGTAAAACACACAATTTATGTCATATATACTTTTTTCGTGGAGTTGACCATTTCCAGGTTAATCCTTGTTATTTGTTTGTTTTAAAATACTTAAAAATTTGCTCATCGGGACATTGTCAACTCTTGGCCGTGCAAAGAAACGAATTTCAGCTACATTGCAACCAGCTTTTAAAATATTTGACTATTGCTTTAGCCTAGCCTAGTGTATTTCCGAATTCTCCTTTTACTTTCAAAGAAGCAAGTTATAAGAACATTTCTGTTAACGTTTATCTAGATTAGCATGAAGTAGAAGAATAATCTTTTTAACAATAATTTGTTACAGATATTAGAGAAAGTCATGTGAATAAAACGCATCTACCATATATAGGTAAAGCCGCGCCGTGGCCAAATGGTTATACCACTCGCCTCTCACCAAGGCGATCCCAAATAGCCGTATCTGAGATTTGTGTTAGAAAAAGCGGCGCAGGGACGGGTTTTCTCCAGGTTCTCCAGTTTCCCCCATCAGCACATTCCACCGGTGCTCCATCTTCATTTCACACACGTAGCGATTGCGGGCGTTAAACCCTACAAAAAAAAAAAAAAAAGGTATGGGTATAGGTAGAAGTTAATCATTATTGTGGATAAAAAGTAATATATTTAACTTAAATGTTTTTTTTCACACAAGCCGTAGGTAGGAGAGGAGTTCGATAAGTAGATTCAGACCGAAAAATAGTGTGAACTTAATTAAATTGTTTCAACTATGAAGCTCGGGACTTAAAAGAACTTACGACATTGTAAGTCGCCATTGGGGTATGCCATCTTAAAATACTTTGAGATCACCTTTTGGTTTACCGGTAAACATGCGAGTCAGTTGAATTGGATTCTGTGCCAGCATGTTGCCATGGTAGCTCAGTGATAGAGCAACTGGCTACAGACCGGGGAAATGCGTGATTCAAGTCCCGGCTAAGGCATTGAAGTTTTCATTCTGACTCTTCTTATCCAATACATGGTTTTATATGTTTTACAGTTATTTGATTTCGCAGTTTGCTGAAATTGTTTTGAATATCCTTGCAAACAGAGAGATGGTTTCAAACTCCATTTATTTATTTAACCAACTGAAGTTGGACAGAGCGTTAGTACCACCCTAATCACTCTTAGATATGCAGCAACTCAAAGTTGTGTTCAAACAGTGAACGCACCCACAACGACCCTTGAATCGCTCCTGGCATTCAAACACTGGAGGTACATATTACGTGTTTGGAGCCAATTTTCAGGTCGGATGCCTTCTGAAACGCTACACGTTTGCTTTTCTATTGTTACACTTTATTTGAATCTCTTACTTTTGGCAGAACAGCGGTGATGAAAACAGTGGAAGGCTGTACGTCTAAGCAAACACACACACACACAGACACACACACACACACACACTCACACACACACACACACAAGCGCGTGCAGCTTATCTATACACAAGTTAACAATGAATGTGGTGGACGGAAAAGTTAGAAAAGCAAAACTGCAGAGTTCCTCTGTAGAGGGGTATGAGTTAATGAATAAAATAGTCAGAAAAAAGAGCCACAGAGGTTAGCATTTACATTCCGCGCACAGACATATCACTGATGGAACGGAATTTTAAAATTTCATAAGCTTTTCCAATTCAATGAACAGAAGTACAATGCGCATTCAGATATTTTAGTCGGAAATCATTCATGACATCTAGATCCATGTAAAAATGTTCAAATCTAGTCCGCAGGATGCATGTATATGCTCCAAGTCCGTTGCATTATTAATTTGGTATGAAATGCTGGCAGGCATTAATAAAAATACTAGGCAAAAATGTAATCCATTAATTAAAACAAGGCCTTGCTATTGGCGGAAGGCTTCCAATGAACGGATATTGGTTGGATGGTTTGGTGGAGGGGGAAAGGAGATGAGTGCTCGATTATTCGAAAACAGTAACTTTGTCAACCGCAGTTCCAGGGGTTACAACTAGAAGGGAGATAAGGCTGGCAATATAACTGTGCAAAAGTTAGACTTCCCACATATTTTTTCCAGAGAAAAGTTTGATGTACTCCATTTACATGACTTTCTCTAAATCTCTGCTACAAATTATTTCTAAAAAGCTTATTCTTCTGTTTACTTCATGTAATCAAGAAAAAAAATACCAGAAATGATCTTATTGCTTGTTTCCATTTAAGTAGAAGGGAAATAAGGAAGTATCATAGGCAAAAGCTGGTTGATATGTGATTGAAGTTCCTTTGTACGGACAGAAGTTGACAAATTCTCGAATTATTTTAAAGCTGAAAACAATAACAGGAATACCTAAAATCTGTCAACCTCACGATAAAATGTATATAACATAAATTGTGTGCTTTAAGGAGGTCTACACTTTCCATTAAGTACGTTTTTGTCTATCTCTTACGGTTTTTCAGTTATGCAAAATTCCGCAAAATTTATCCAGGGCAAAGATTCTTGAGAGGCTATTCCCAAAAGATATACATTTCGTTTGGTATATAAATATCTTAAACAAATGTATTTTAATAAAATCTGATGTGTACCATTCACATGACTTTCTCTATATCCCTGCAACAAATTATTCTTAGAAAGCTTATACTTCTATTTACTTTATGCTAATCAGAAAAAATGAGCAGAAATAGCCTTATTACTTGCTACCTTGTAAGTAGAAGCGAAATAAGGGACTAACATAGGTTAAAATGATAATCAAAAGCTGGTTGCTATGTCAATGAGGCTTCTTTGTTTATATGGATAGGAGTTGATAAGTTCCTGTATGAGAAAAGTATAAGTTTTTCATAGCAGAAACCAAAAATAAGGAATGTCTCAAAAACGACGAACTCCACGAAAAAAAATGTATATAACATAAATTGTGTGTTTTAGCGTGCTCTTACATTTTTTGTGAAAAAAGTTTTTGTCCATCTCTTACGGTTTAGCAGTTATTTAAAATTCAGTAAAATTCATCCAGAATAAACTACTCTTCGGAGGCTATTCCCAGAAAATTCAAGATATACACTTTATTTGTCAGGTAAATATCTTTAATATACGAAATTTTAATCAAAATCGTTAGAACCATTTTTGAGAAAATCAAATTTTTCGAAAAAAGTTCCATGTAAATGGTAGTTGGGGGTGGGGGGTTTTTCTCAAAATGTTCATGTCGCATCCATGGAAGATACTAAACTTAAATACCAAGTTTGGTATTTTACCGACTTTTCGTTTTTGAGTTATCGTGTTCACATACACACGGACACACTAACACACGGACATACACACACACATGGACCTTTTTGTGAAAATGCTTTTTTTGGATATTGGGGACCCTAAAACATATATTTCCGGTGAAATCTCGGTATCGAATTTTTGGGTGGAGGCAATACTTTCTCTGTACACTAAGTACATAATGCGTATAGAGAAAGTAAAAAATCGTTAGAGCCATTTTTCAGAGAGTAAAAACTTTCGAAAATATTTTCATATAATGGGTAGTTTATGGTGGAGGGAATTTGTTGAAAATCCTTGTGTTGCATCCGGAAGATCTCGTACTAAACCTAAATACCAAATTTAGTATTTAACGGACTTTTCGTTTTTGAACTGTTGCCCACAGGCTCCGCCCCACACACACACCAACACAGAGACAGATAGACACACACACCAACATTTTTCTAAAAAAGCTTTTTTGGATTCAGGGGACCCAAAACATGTATTTCCGGTGAAATCTCGGTATCGAATTTTGGGTGCATTACAATACCTTCTCTATCCACTATGCACATAGCACGTGTAGAGAATGTAAAAAAAAAACCTTCATGCTGTTTTGGAGCTTAAGAACACGTGCATTAGCGTCAAACCTAATCTTGCATTACCATGTCTTTCTCTATTAATTCTGTAACAAACTTCTCTTAAAAATCTGATGTTTTGCAACTGTTATGCAAGCAAACTATTGTTATAAGAGCTTTTTATCTCTATTATGCTAATGAATGCTATAGAAACATGCAGGTGATGTGTCCTGAAGAAGAATTCTCATATATCTACACTTATGGCTCCTTAATGAAGATAATTGCCCTTGGGTTTAGGGCGAAAGTAATATTCCCTCCTTGGGTCAAACATTAGGCCACTACTATGCAATTGTGATGGGAAAATAGAAACTATAAACATTTCAGCTATCCAATTCAATAACTTCCTAAACTCTTTCAGTAACTGCCATTTTCTGTGATTCCAAAACAGCAATAAATGCAATAGCCTACATTCATGACATACAAATAAAACGCTTGGAAAATATCCAACTTAGTTTTCTTAGTAGGTAGAGTCAGACAGTGCCACTGCTTAGACTTCTAAACACTGGGCTACCATGGCAACATACCGATACGACATTAAATGCTACACCTGATTGGCATTTTTCCCGGTAAACCACAAGACGATTTGAAATTATTTGAAATAACATAGCCCAATGGCGAATTATAATGTCGAAAGAGCTTAAAGTTCGGGGCTTCATAGGTTAACCAACTATTAGGTCAATGTCGTGTCGGCATGTTGCTGTGGTACCAGGTGGAGATGGCAGATCCATGGTACAAATCCCGACTGTGACATTACATTTTTCGCACTGACTATACCTTACACTGCTGATCTACACACGGCATGCGATGTGTTGGATCGATTTATGTGGGATGTATTAAGTAAAACTCTATTGTGTTCCAGTCGCAAACCTTTCTCTACATCTCTACAACAAAAAATCTGATGTGTACCATTCACATGACTTTCTCCATATCCCTGCAACAAATAATTCTTAAAAAGCTTATACTTTTATTTACTTTATGCTAATCAGAAAAAAAAAAAATAGCAGAAATAGTCTAATTACTCGCTTCCTTGTAAGTAGAAGCGAAATAAGGGACAACTGTAGGTTAAAGTGATAGTCAAAAGCTGGTTGATATGTCAGTGAAGTTCCTTTGTCTATAGGATAGGAGTTGACAAGTTCCTGTATGACAAAAGTATACGTTTTTCATAGCAGAAACCAAATATAAGGAATGTCACAAAAACGACGAACTCCACGAACAAAATGTATATAACATAAACTGTGTGTTTTAATGTGCTCTACATTTTTTGTGTAGTAAGTTTTTGTCCATCTCTTACGGTTTAACAGTTATTCAAAATTTAGTAAAATTCATTCAGATTAAACTACTCTTCAGAGGCTATTCCCAGAAAATTCAAGATATACATTTTATTTGTCAGGTAAATATGTTTAATATACGAAATTTTAATCAAAATCGTTAGAGCCATTTTTGAGAAAATCAAAATTTTCGAAAAAAGTTCCATGTAAATGGTAGTTGGGAGTGGGGGGATTTTTCTCAAAATCTTCGTGTCGCATCCCTGGAAAATACTAAAGTTTGGTATTTTACCGACTTTTCGTTTTTGAGTTATCGTGCTCACCGACACACGGACACACGGGCACACACACACACACACATGGACCTTTTTGTGAAAATACTTTTTTTGGATATTGGGGACCCTAAAACATATATTTCCGGTGAAATCTGGGTATCGAATTTTTTGGTGGAGTGCAATACTTTCTCTATACACTATGTACATAATGCGTATGGAGAAAGTAATAATTGTTAAGAAGCTTTCTCTTCTATCTACTTCATACAATTCGAGATAAACATTAGCAGAAATGGTCTTATTGCTTGCTTCCTTGTAAGTAGAAAGGAATAAAGGAAAGTCAAAATTTTTTAAGGTGGTCCCCATGTGATTGAAATCCATTTCTTTGCATGGCGAGGAGTTTACAAATTCCCGTAAGAGAAAAATTTAAGTATTTTAAAACTGAAACCAATTACAAGAAGTATCTCGAAAATAAACAACCCCACGAAAAATGTGTATAACATAAATTGTGTGTTTCAAGGAAATGTATATTTTTGTGTACAAAGTTTTTGTCTATCTCTTACGGTTTACCAGTTATGTAAAAGTCATCCAGAATGAAGAGATCATGAAAAGCTAATTCCGAAAAATTCAAGATATACATTTTATTTGTAATTTAAGCATCTTTAATGTACAGTATTTTAATCAAAAGTGTTACGGCCATTTTTCCATATAAAATTATCGAAAATGTTGTTCAATATCGTCGTGTCGCATCCTTGGAAGATCCCAAACTTTAACACCAAGTTTGGTGTGTTACCACTTTTCGTTTTTGTGTTATGTTCACAGACACACGAACACACGAACACGCGGACACACGAACACACGGACACACGAACACACGGACACACGGAAAAACGAACACACGGACACACGAACACACGAACACACGAACACACGGACACACGGACACACGAACACACGAACACACGGACACACGAACACACAGACACACGAACACACGGACACACGAACACACGGACACACGAACACACGGATCTATTTTTAAAAATGCTCTATTTTTTGGATATGGTGGAACGTAAAACGTGTATTTCCGATGAAATTTTGGTATCGAATTTTTGGGTGCGGTGGAATACCTTCTCTACCTACGTACAGAAAGTAAAAAAGAATGAAGACCTACTCTACCGGATTAATAAAGTTTGCCCAAAATTCGATTTAAAGAAGATTTCAAAACATTGGTATTATTTTTTAATCATAGAGATTAAAACTACCTAGAGCATAGCTATGCAAGAAAACAAAATGAATTCACACATGAAATTTACTATTTACAGAAGAAAGGCAAAAAAATGTAATACAACTGATTCCGTTTCACTGCAGACTACAGACTACAAGAAAATGAAACGGCAAACAGAGGCGCCAGAATTAAACAGATTGAGAAACTAATATTGTATTACTGTGAAATAAAGCCTATCATTAACACAATATTTAAAGATGAATTAAAGCAAATTGACGACTACTAGTCAACAGGACCTGAAGGACCAAGAAGAAATGAAATATTTCGGATGTTTAAAGGTCATGTCTGTCTGTCCGATCATCTACACCGGATCTCCATCTTTCCTTCTCCAGAATATATTTTGTGTTGTGAAAATGGTTCACTTATGAATAAAGACCATATTTATAAAATTAAAGGACGGTCCACACGGTTTAACAACATCTCAGTAGGACAAAAAGATAAATGACATTGTATCAACTGGGTGGGCATAATAAATAAATAAATACATACAAGAAAGTTTGACCACCAGTGTTGTTGAGTTGGGGAAAACATCTGCAGTTGTTACGAAGCGACTTCACACGTTTGAACCAGATGATACGATTTTTCATCCCTGAAATATTATAAAAAACCTGATATGCTCCATTCTTATTACTTTCTCAACCTTTCTGCAACAAATTATTCTTACTAAAGTTTATTCTTCTTTTCACCTCAAGTTAATCGTATTAAACATTACCAGAAATATTTTTATCACTTGCTTCCATATAAGTAGAAGGGAAACAAGGGAATGCACCAGGTTAACGCGATAGTCAAATATTTTAAAATTCGGACGTTGTGTGATGCAATTGTTATTCACTTCTCTTTGGTATGACCGAAATGAAAAACGTGAATAACCACCTCCTATTTGGTAAAAGTTACAGAATTGGGAATTTTAAAACCATGAAAAGGAATACCTTGGAAATGGTTAGCCTTACAAAAAATCTATGTTACACTCACATAACTTTCTCTAGCTGTTCTACAAACTTCTTACAAAGGATTATTCTTCTTCCTACACAATGCTAATCGAGATAAATATTAGCACAGTGTTTTATTGCTTAGCTCCTTATAAGTAGAAGGGAAATAAAGGAATGCGCTATACTAAACTGATAGTCAAATGTTTTAAGCTCAATTCAAATCGCTTTTTGTAAGGCCAAGTAGAACAAAAGAAAAGCGGACACTTCCTGTCTGAAAGTATATATACTTTATAGTTGAAACCAATAACAAGGAATATCTCGGAAACGGTTACTTTCACAACAAAAACGTAAAGGACATAAATTGTGTATTTTGACGAGATCTCATTTTATTGGTGTACTAACTTTTTGCCTGTCTCTTACGGTTTAGCAGTTAAGCAAATTCGGAAAAATGGATCCAGAATAAGCCGATCTTCAGAGGATATTCTCAGAAAATTCAAGATACACATTTTATTTCGAATCTAAATATCTTTAATATAAGGGATTTTAATCAAGATTGTTAGTAATTTTTGAGAAAATAAAATTTTTCGAAAATTGTTCCATGTAAAGGGTAATTTGTGGAAGGGGGATTTTTTTAAAATTTTCGTGTCGCAACCTTGGGAAATACTAAATCTAAATACAAAAAAAAAAAAAAAAAACAATAAACAACTGTATTTCCGGGCTATTGTGACGAGGTCGAGGTTAAAATTTAATCTACGACCACGGCACAACATTTTTGTGTAATGCGGTTTACCATAACGGAAAAGTCATTCATAACGAACAGGAGTTCAAAGGCTGCTGCTAGCAAATTTGAAGTATACATTTTATTTGTCATGTAAAATATCTTTAACATGCGGTATTTTAATCTAAATCGATATAGGCGTTTTTGAAAACATGAAAATGTGTATATAGTAGGCAGATTATAATTACGCAGGGAAAAAAACAATGAATTCACACATGAAATTTACTGTTTACAATAGAAAAGCAAAGATATTGTTATACGATCGGTTCCGTCTCACTGTAGACTACAAGACAATGCATTCCATCCAAAGTTTCCATGTCGAAATTTCATCGGAAATGTATACTTTTAAGTTCCCCGAATCCCTCAAAAAAAAAAAAAAATTAAGAAAAGGCTTGTGTGTGCTTGGCTGTTTGTTTGTATGAGTCTGGCATATATTGTGTATTTTAAAGAGATTTCTCTTTTTGCCAGTTTTATGAGAGGACTCAGAGTCTATTCCCAGAAAATTCAAGGTATATATTTCATATGTCATGAAAATATCATAAACATACAATATTTTAATGAAAAGCGTTAGAATAAAGAAAGAGCTGAAGATTTCCTGATGACGTATTAAGAGGAGTGGGTAGTGTGAGCATTATATGGACATACAGCTAACCCAGGGTATGTGAATTTCTCTGACTGAAATGTATAGATCAATGTAAAAAAGTTACTGTATAATCTGGATACATGCACGTATGTATTTTACATTTTTATGATCATATATTTTGTAGTTTGTCTGAAAAAAATATTAACTTCGAAAAATCCTTTTCTAAATAAATTTTCAGAAAGTGGACAATTTTATGTTCCCTTGTCTGAGAAATCAGTAGTAGCAGAAAGCTAAAACGTTTAATACATATAAAGACATTCTTCTTTATACTATTGAACTAGGGGAGTTAAGCTAGCTATGATAATTCTGAACTGAAAAATGTTATTGTTTGTAACAACATTTATATCTAAATTCTTTAAGCAATGTCCTCAAATTTTAAAACATGTATTAAACTTAAAAATATTACTCTAGTTCAGTGTATGTAATAGATAATCTCACACAAGTGTGCAAAATTTGAGCCATGTAGCTTTTATAGTTTTTAAGAAAAAGGAACATATGTTTCAGACTACAACGAAATGCATTCCACCCAGAGCTTTCATGTCCAAATTTCATCGAAAATGTATGTTTTAGAGTTCCTTAATCCCTTAAAAAATCAGAAAAAGGCTTATGTGTACTTGGGTATTTGTTTGTATGAGTCTGACATATATTGTGGAGTTTAAGGAGTTTTTTGCCAGTTGGGCAAGAGGACTTCAGAGGCTATTCCCAGAATACGTTTCATTTGTCATGAAAATATCTTAAACATATAGTAATTTAATCAAAAGATCTTGGTCTTGCCTGGTACATTTCTTTCCTGTAAAGGAATTTAAAGTAAGAGCTGAAGCTTTCCTTGCGACGTATTAACGCTAAGTTATCTCGGACTTCTGACCAGTTAAGTTCTTGGATGGACCTGAAGACGAAGATGATGTACATCTTCGAAACGTAGGTGTCAATCCGTGGTGAACTTACCTGCTAGAAGTCCATGAACATTTAGAGCTAAAAGCGCTAGAACTATTTATAAGAAAATAAAAATTTCGAAAAATACTCCTTGTAAAGAGTAGTTTTGGGCTGAGAGGTTTTCTTGCAATATCTTCTTGTCTCGTAGTTTCAGAGTGTAATACTTAAATATCAAGTTTGGTATTTAACATACTTTTCGTTTTAAGTTATGCCGTTTACAGATATACAGACACGTATATACAATATTTATTCAAGAGGGTAATTTCAGGTGAAATATTTACACTGAAGTTTTGGGTGAAATTAAATACTTTTCCTGCTTATTTAATGACGGAGAATGTGAATTTTAGAACTTTTGTGGCGTTAATACTGAAAGTACTCTAAATCTGTAATCGTTCAAGTTTGTAGCATTTCTGATATACAGCATTTCGAACATTTCAACTAAAATAAAATCTATATTTCCTGAGAATAACCTCTGAAGACCTCTTTATTCTGAATGAGTTTTGCACAATTTTTCATAACGGTTAAACCTTAAGACATAGCAAAGGTTTTTCTTGTAGAGTTGACCATTTTTGAGATATCTCTTGTATTTGGTTTCAATTTTTAACTACCTTAAGTTTTCTTAAGCGGACCGTGCAAAGCGAACCAAACCTCATTTCTTTCACTTAGCGACCAAATTTTAAAAGATTTGACTATCGCTCTAGCCTAGTGTATTCCCTTATTTCCCTTCAACTAACAAGGCAGCAAGTAATAAGACTATTTCTGCTAATGTATATCTCGATTAATACGATGTAGATAAAGGAATAATCTTTTGTAAGAATATTTGGTATAGGAGCAGCTAGAGAAAGTAAAGTGAATGGAAATCATCAGATTTGTTTCTCCTTTTGATGATCACTAATATCTTTAACCGAGCGAGATGTGGAAACAGCTTCTCAACAATGGCTGTATATGTAGAGTAATTTAGGTTTCCTTAAACTCCATGTTACCTCAAAGAAGGTGACTGAGCTGTGGGTCCATAAAAAGAGAAATACTAATATTTCTTGGTAGTGAAAACTTGGAGGATAACATTCTGCTTCTTGGCGAGTCCAACTTGGTGTTTATTACTTCCCCCAAGTTGCGAGGAGCTGTCATGGATCGTGCTAACGTGACGTCAGTCATGCAGATGGGGAAGGGGGAGAGTATTGGCAAGGGAGAGCAATACGTTTCAATTCTCTAAGCCCAAATGACAGGTTGCAGCATCCAAACGGAAACAATTGAATACATGATCACCGCAGTGGTGGTGCTCAGAAGTGAGGGGGAGATAGAGAAAGGGAGAGGGTTGCTAGGGCTGTAACAACCTGACGTAATCAAACTTTTAAAACGTCCGCTGTGGCAGCAAAGTCCGGTAGCCATTTTACTGGAATAGGCTTCAGACTGGTTAGAAAAGCCTTCCCTTGCTCCACGTGGCGGACACAACAAGACGTTTATGTTATGCAGGTTGCAAACACTAATTTACTGTCAACTTGCATTTAGTTACATTTCAATTACTTACAAAAGCAGGTTATGTTTTTATTTTCTCTACACATACTATGTACATTGTACATAGAGAAGGTATTGTATTGCAGCCATAAATTCGATTCCGTGATTTCACCGGAAATAGACGTTTTAGGGTTCCCTGTATCCCCCCAAAAAAAAGTATTTTTAAAAAAAAGTCCGTGCATGTGTGTGTGTGTGCCCGTGTGTCCACGTGTCGTGAACACGATAACTCAAAAACGTAGAAAGTCGGTAAAATACCAAATTTGGTATTTGAGAGATGCGACAGGAAGAGTTTGAGATAATTCCTCCCGCCTCAAACTTCCCTTTACCTGGTAAAAAGTTCAAAAATTTTGATTTTCTCTAACGACGTTGAATAAAATATAGTATGTTAAAGATATTTACATAACAAATAAAATATACTATATCTTGCATTTTCTGGGATTAGCCTCTGAAGAGCACTTTATCCTGAATGACTTTTGCTAAATTTTGTTTAACTGGTAAACCATAAGAGATAGACAAAAACTTAGTACGTAAAAAAATTAGATCTTGTTAAAACACATAATTTATGCCGTGTACTTGATTTTTTTTATTATTATTATTATTAGGTATTATTATTATTACAATTATTATCTGTACAATTATTATTTTTTTCAAACTTATGTCTCCAGGGGCTAAATATAAACGTTTATATTCTGCACGACCGCATCAAACTATTCATTTAAAAACTTCATTTTGGGGAAATCAAACCGGGCGCTTTTATACCCTTCACGACTTCCTGGTTAAAAATCGTAATTCTTAGGATGAAAATGTCAAAAACATGATTAAAGAACATTAAGGGACTTGGAAAAACCTTCAGAGAATATTTCACTGCTATGTCGAATAATTGACAATTGGATTCGCAATCACTTCGAAGAGTCAACAATTTTAGAATCCACATTAAGCGTAATGAACAAGAGTAGCTTCTTGCAATTTCCTAATTTTCAGTTACAGAAAAGTTATATATCTTTGTCATTAATTGCTTTTTGGAAGTTTAAAGGAGTTCCAGTGTTAGCGAATGAAGCCATAACGATTCTATTAACCTTTTTGTCTACATATTTGTGCGGAAAGTCGTTTTCTTCATATGCCTATTTAAAAATGAATATGGAAGCTGACTTTGTGCTGAAGGTGATGTGAGACTTTATACTTCTGTGGCTCCTGGGCACAGAGCTCTGTGTCATGGAAAGCAGGCGCAGCCTTCTCACTGAATGCCATGGAAGAGGTGAGTAACTACAATGAAAACTAGTATTTATTGTTTTAACTAGGCTTACACGTTGTGTAACTTTTGATCTAACTAGAGTACCTGCAGATTTTAACCGTAAGGGTTAAATTAACTTAAGATTATTAAACTTTTTGCTTGGAATTTAATTTTATGCCGTCTACTGAATGCATATTTAAAAGTTCAATGATTCACCCAACTCAGATTCAGGGGTTCTTGAGTCAAAAATGACTAGGAACCGCTGCTCTAGTTCTTTAATTCTTTTCTTTCCCTTTATATTCAACATTTTCAACGCTAACACCTCTCTTAGCATACTATCCCATTGTGTACCCAAATATTTTCCTCCAATTTCTTACTTCTTTATCTTCAGTTAAACAGTGAACAGCATTGTCCTTCTCCCCGCATAAAACACAAAGTTCTTGTTCATTGACCCTCATCCCTTTCAAAACTGTTGCTCCTGTCCTCATTCACAGTAATATTTCCCTCTTTTGTTTATTACATATATCTACAAACCTCTCTCTTGGCCATTCTTTCTTTATTTTTCGATATAAAACTAATTTTTGTTTTCTAATTCAGCCCATACTTTCTGTTTATCTATGTGTTCTATGACTCCAGAATACTTTTTCGTTTTTTTCTCTCTTCCTCCGTATGCCTCCCATCCTTATTTTCGTCCAGATGTTCTCTAACTTCTAATTTCTCCCACCATTTCTTCTCGTTCTTACATATCTTGAGATGTTTCATACATATGTTTAGCAGATTCTCGTCTTCGCTCTTTATGCACTTATACCAATATTTCAATACTTTCTCTAAAATAAATCCACTTCTGCCTTGTCTTCCTAATTCTACCATTGCTACCACTGTTCTATTTAACCCCAAAAATGTCTTACAGAACCCTGTTGATCATGTTCTAATTTTTTTTCTATTTCGGATACCCCTCCCCCAATATATATTTTCGATGCATATCATATTTTACCTTCTAAAATTCCCTCGTAAACCCTTTCTTTTGCATATTGCTCTAATAGTTTATACTTATATATCCTGATTCCTGTCATTGCAGCTTTGTCTTTGGCTTCTGTTGTTCTACCATGAATTGCCCAGCTTCCATTACAACTTCATCTGAACCCCAAATAGTCAAATTCTATCATTATTCTTTATGTTCTTTCAAAATAATATTCTCTACCTACTTTAATCTCATTCTTTTTTTGAACACCGTTATTTTAGATTTCTTGATCTTTATCCCCCCCCCCGTTTACCTTTCATATATGTTCTATATTCCGATAGTAAATCTTTCACTCTAATGCATCTCAGTTTATTGCATAAAATCCTTTTTAAAAGTCTGCAATAACTTCTATGATATTTATCAATGACTTCAGAATCCTTTTTCATTTTCTTCTACCCTCTTGGGAGGTATGTATGTATGAAGATGTATGTATGAATGTATGCATGTATGCATACAAGTATGTATTATGTATGTGTGAATGTATGTATTATGTAAGTATGCATGTATTGTATTGTATGTATGTATGTATGTATGTATGTATGTATGCATGTATGCATGCATGTATGTATGTATGTATGTATGTATGGATGGACGCACTCATGCTTGCAGAGTCAACTTAAGGAAATATTTTCCATCGCCGAAATATGAGGATAACAGTACATAAGAGAACCTGTTGAAATTAATATCATGTATTATAAGAGTTACATAGTGATATAGTATAAATAAATGTCCAAGGAAGTATTAGAAAAATGTGATGTACACATTCATGTAAAACTCTCTAGCTATACTGCAACAAACTGTCCTCACTATTTCACACTTATCAAGATAAACTTTAGCAGAAATCTTATCATTAGATATTATTTCCTTCTATAAGAGGAATAAGGAAATACAATAAGCCAATGCGATTGTCAAATGTTTTAAAAGTAGATCGCGAGGCTGTGAAATGCTATCCTGTTTGCTTGGCCAGGAAAAGAAACACGAACAACGACTTCCAATTTAAGAAAGGGATTAATTAATCCAAAATTGAATCCAATAACAAATAATATCTCATAAATGGTTAGCTACACAAAAATTACATTTGGCATAAAGATTTTAACCAGGCTTACAATTTTGGTGTAGTCAGTTTTGTTTATTCCTTACAGTGTACCAGTTAAGCAAACGTCTAATGAATGAAGGGAGCTTCAGAGCTAATTCAAATTACGCTTTTATTTGTGATAAAATACCTTCAACATATGGTGTTTTAACCAAAATCGTGAGAACCATTTAAAAAATTACAAGTGTTCCAAACGGCTTCCATGCATAGGATAGTTTGAGGTTGGGGATTTTCTTGCAAATCTTCTTGCCGCATCCTTGATAGATGCTGAACTTCCTAAATGTCAAGATTGGTATTTAACGGACTTTTCGTTTTTGACTTATGCTGTTCACAGACAGACACACACACACACAGATGAACACATACAAACACACACAGACCTTTTTCTAAACATCTTATTTTGTGTTCAGGAGACTTTAAAACATATACTTCTGCTGAAACCTCGGCATCAAATTGTTGGGTGAAATATAATGCCTTCTCTATCTACTATACATAAAAGTACATGTGCATTTTAGAAATTTGTAGAAAAGCAAACATTTATCAGCATTTATGTATGGCATTTTCGTAGTATTTAATTAATTTTTTGGTAAAAAAATTATCTTATTAACACCAAAGTATAACCACAACAGCATTTATAAGTTGCTATACCACCCAAAGATTTAATTTGGTTGGTTTCAATAATTTCTGAAGAACTATAGAAAAACTGTTCAAAGCAAAGCTGGATAAAACAAATTGGAATGTAATTAGAAAGCACACAGGAGCTATTTCTGACAGTGTTATCAATCTGTACGGCTAAATGTCCTCAGATAGACTGAAGTTTACCTCTCGATTCTTAAGTGTCCGGAATTATGATATTTGTTCTGAGAAGTGATGTACATAGTTTTCAGATGTGCTGCATTTACACAACTTTCTCAATCGTCTAATATATAGTAATGCGTATAAACACAACTCCTGCGGAAGTTTATTACTTTCTGTAAACTACTATATATATATATATATATATATATATATATATAGTGTATAGAGCAGGTATTGTATTCCAATAAAATTCGATATCGAGATTTTACCGCAAATACACGATTTTGGGCCCCTTTTATCCAAAAAAAATTACTATCACTACACGTACTATGTTCATATCTTATAGAGAAGGTATTGCATTCCACTCAAGACGTCGATACCGAGATTTCACCGGAAATAGACGTTTCACGGTCTCCTGTATCCGGAAAAAGCATTTTTAGAAAAAAGGTCCTTGAGAATGTTTGGGTGTCCACGTGTAAGTGTGTGTCTATGTGAACATAAACAAAGTCGGTAAAATATCAAACTTGGAATACAAGTTCAGTATCTTCTAAGGATGCGACACGTAGATTTTGAAGCAAATTCTTCTACCCAAAACTATATATTATTTGAAAAATTCTGGAAATTTTTGATTTTCTCAAAATGACACTAACGGTTTTGATTAAAATACCGTATTTAAAGAAACATCTACGACAAATAAAATGTATATTTTGAATTTTTTGGGAATAGCATGTGAAGATCTGAGATATTCCTCTTTATTGGTTTAAGTTTTAAAATACTTGAACTTTTCACATACGGAAATTTGTCAGCTCCCGTTAATTCAAATAAACGTATTTCATCCACGGATTTCATTTTAAATATTTGACTATTGTTTTAGCCTAGTGTATTCCATTCCATTATTTCCCTTCGGCTAAACTTTTTAGCAATAACTGGTTACAGCAAAGTAGAGAAAGGCATGTAAATCGAACACATCAGATGTATGTGTCTGTGCACACGACAAATCAAAAACGAAAAGTCAGTGTATTTATGTTTAATATCTTCCAAGAAAGTGACTCGAAGATTTTGAGAAAAATTACCCCACTCCAAACTACCTCTTACATTGAAAAAAGTTCGATAATTTTGATTTTCTCAAAAATGACTATAATCGCATATTAGAGACATTTACATTTTTTTTTTTTTTGGTAGTGTTTAACGCCCGCTTTAACTACTTATGGCACCGCAGGCGGTGACACTGGTGATACATGAATGATGATGGAGCACCGGTGGAATGCGATGGCAGGGGAAACCGGAGTACCCGGAGAAAACCCGCCCCAGCGCCGCTTTGTCCACCACAAATCTCACATGCGGTCGCTTGGGATCGAACCCCGGCCGTCTAGGTGAGAGGCAAGTGGTCTAACCACTCGGCCACGGCGCGGCCTACGGGGAGACATTTACATGATAAATAAAATGTCTATATTCAATTTTCTGGGAATAGCCAAGAAAAATCTCTTTATTCTGGATGACTTTTCCTGAAATTTGTTTAATTGCTAAACCGGAAGAGATAGACAAAAACTTACTGCACAAAAACTGTACATTTCGTTAAAGCACACAAATAATGTCTTATACATTTTTTTCGTAGAGTTAACCATTTTTGAGATATTTCTTGTTATTGGTTTCAGTTTTAAAATATTTAAAATTTTCACATACGGGAATTTGACAATGCAAAGGAATGGATTACATCCGCATGGCAACCAGCCTTTAAAATATTTATCACTTTTTCCTAGGGCATTCCCTTATTTCCCTTCTGCTTACAAGAAAGCAAGTATAAAGACCATTTCTATTAATGTTTAGCTCGATTAGCATGAAGTAGATCGCGGAATAAGTAGTTTTTAACAATAACTTTTTAGCGATATGTAGAGAAAAATCAAGTGAATGTAAAGTCATGGAACACATGAGATTTGTTTTTCTATCTGCTTTAGTTTAAACTAAACAGTAGGACATATATCGCTACAAATGTTCAAAGGCGGAGAAAATCGCTCTCTTTGCATTGCGAAGGATAAAACAAAATAAAAACAAAAAACTACTCATTGGTAAATATCTATGAAGTAATATGCACAGTTCTGTTAATGTTTTTCTTAATTAGCTCGAAGTTGATAGAAATAAGCTTTTGTAAATATATATTTTATTGCAGAATAGATAGAGAAAGTCATGTGAATGTAACAGCAGAATTTTTTATAGTCTTAGTGGTGGAATTTCCTGTTTAAAATGGTAGATGTGTTGTCATTGTAAGCACAATGTTTTTTTATTATTATTGAGAGCATTTTAATTTCATAAAATGCTAGTTGTTTCACAAACAGCATATAAAACATTGTTATTTTATCTACGTTATGCTAATCGATATAAACGCTCTCAGAATTGTTTTTATTACTTGCTTCTTTGTAGGTGGAAGGGAAACAAGGTAATGCACTACGCTAAAACGACAGTCTAATCTTTTAAAGGTTGATCTCTATGTGAAACCATTGAAATTAGGTTCTCTTATAATTGCCAGTAGTAAAACAAAAAAAAAAAGATGTTCTATTGTTTAAGAAAAGTTTAAGTGGTTTAAAATTAAATCAAATAACGAAGTATATCCCAGAAACAGTTTAATTTGAATAAAAATATATTTGACATATTTTTTTTAATTGTTTCATTTGTACAGTCCCCTTTTACCATCAATGCGAAATAACTTATATTATTGTTGGTTTAGAACGTTTAGTTAGTCAATTTTATATCGTTAGACACACGCACATTCACACTTCCATACTATGTGGGGGATAGGCACATATTCTGATTAAAAAAATGCGCCGCCCTAGCCGGGAATCAAACGCGGGCCCCGAGTGAAAGTTCAGTTTGTAAACCATTCTTGATATAAATAATTTGTGTTTATTAACCAGATCTAAATATTTTCTGCAGATAAGTTTTTGTCTATCTCTTACGGTTTACCAGTTATACAAGTCATTCATAATGAAGAGGTCTTCAAAGGCTGTTCCTAGAAAAGTCAGGATAGATTTCGTTTGTCAGAAAAACATCTTCAACATATATTACTTTAATCATAATCAACATTTTCGGAAAAATCCATATAAAGGGTATTTTGGGGTGAAGAGATTTTCCAGAAAATCTTCATGTCGCACCCTTGGAAGATACTGAACGAAAATAGCAAATTTTGTAATTAACTGACTTTTTGTTTTTGAGTTATGCTGTCTCTCTCTCACACACACACACACACGAACCTTTTCTAAAAATATTTTTTTTACTTTCTCTACACGTACTATGTGCATAGTGCATAGAAAATGAAATGGCCTGTTATTTATGGACGCTCTTTAACTGCTTTGGTTCTCAGCGTCCCATTCTATATTGGGCTTGAAAGATTGCTTAATTTTGCTCAGAGACCTTTCTTATCAGGCTTGAGGTTCTTTTACGTGCCGTAAATCTACGACACAGGACCCACAGCTTTACTTCCTTTCCGAAGGAAGACAAGCTAAGGATTTTTACGCCCGAAAAAATCCATCGTCCTCCGCCGGGTTTGAACCCGCGACCTTGGGTATATGAAGTTAGCATGGTTACACCACAGAGATACGGTATTGTATTGCATCCTAAAATTCAATACCGAGATGTTTTGAGACCCCCTGAATCAAAAAAAAAAGCATTTTTAGAAAAATGTCCGTATGTGTCTGTGTATGTGTGTGTGTGTGTGTGTGTGTGTGTGTGTGGGCAGCATAGCTCAAAAACAAAAGGTCCCTTAAATACCAAACTCAGTATCTTTCACGGATGCGACACGAAGATTTTCAAGAAAATCCCTCCACCCGCAACAACCCTTTACCTTTGATTTTCTGAAAAATGGCTGTAACAATTTTGATAAAAATACAATTTATATTAAAGATATTTATATGACAAATAAACATATATCTTGAATTTTCTGGGAATGGTGTCTGAAGATAGCATTAATCTGGATGAAGTTTGTGGAATTTTGCAAAAAAAAAAAAAAAATGCACACCTCATTAAAACACACTGTTTATATTATACACATTCTTTCGTGGAGTTGACCGTTTTTGTGATATTCCTTGTTATTTGTTTGCGTTTCAAAATAATTACATTTTCCTCATACGAGAATTGTCAACTCCTGGCCGTACAATAAGGGAACTTCAATCACATAGCAATCAGCTTTTAAAAGATTTTACTATCGCTCTAGTCCAACGGTTCCCAACCGGTGTGCCCCGGCACCCTAGGGTGCCGTGTGATTGGCTAAGGGGTGCCGCGAGATATTGAGATAAACAAAAAAAAAATACCTTCTACTGAAGCCTTAAGTCTTGTAAGGTCTTGAAATAAAATAAGTCAAATCAATTACTCTCATGCACGGCAGATGGTGATAGTGGTCGATTCATTTCAATAATTCAGTTATACTAGTATCCCACAGATGGCATTACAGCTATACCCTGCCGAACATTCCCGAGACTACTCGCTTCCTTACGAACATTCCCGAGACTTCGACAGATGAATATATAAAAGTGTACGTCGCTTGGCGCTTTCAGTTGTCTTCCTCGCGTTGATTCACAGTGTTTAGCTATGGATAAGTTCATTGTTAAACGTAAACGCCAGGACAGTGAAAGTGAACAGTCAGCTCCTACTGCTTGCTTTAAGAAGCCAAATCTTACAGTTTCTCCCGGACCGTCGAATTCACCACATAAAGAAGACAAACGAAAGAAAAGAACATACCAGGACAGTTACTTAGCGTATGGATTTAAGTGGAATAACAACGAGGAAAACCCTATCCCTGTGTGTTTAGTTTGTGGCGAAACACTTAGCAACGAGGCCATGGTACCTAGCAAACTGAAGTGGCATCTTACAACAAAGCATCCAAGTGTGTCACAGAAAAGTGTAATGTATTTTTCACATATATTAGAAGGGGAGAAGAAAACAGCTGTGCGAATGGTAAAGAGAATGACCATAGGTGATACTGCTCTTGAAGCCTCATTTAAAGTAGCAGAACTGTTAGCTAAAAAAGAAATCTCATACTCTTGGAGAGGAAATCATTGGCCCTGCATGTCAAGTTATAGTTTCAACAATACTTGGCGAAGGAGCAGCTAATCAAATTTCGAAAGTTCCTCTGTCCAACAACACAATCAGCCGCAGGATATCTGAAATGTCATGCAATATCAACGAAGAAGTCACGGAGAAAATAAAAACTTATAGAACATTTGCTTTGCAAGTATATGAGAGTCTCGATATTGGTGACAAGCCGCAACTCCTTGGTTTTATCAGATATATTGATGAAAAAGATATTAGTGAACAGTTTCTGTTCTGTAGACCGCTGGAGACTACAACCACAAGCCATGATATTTTCGTTTCTATTAATTCCTATCTCAATGACCATGATCATTCATGGAAAGACTGTTGTGGTATATGTACAGATGGTGCACCATCTATGTCTGGGAAAATTAAAGGTTTTACTGCCAGAGCTCTCAATGAAAATTCATCCATTATTATAACTCACTGTTTTCTGCATAGAGAGGCATTAGTCGTGAAAGCGTGAAATGAAGATTTTGCTGAAGTGTTTAACCAAGTTGTGAAAATGGTGAACTATATGAAGTCTCGACCTTTAAAGTGCAGAATTTTTGAACAGTTATGTCGCGCAACGGATGCAGCTCATACCTCTTTGTTACTTCACACAGAAGTAAGGTGGTTGTCGCGGGATCGTGTATTGAACCGGTTTCTCGAACTTAAAGAACAGCTAAAAACTTTTTTTAAGGATGAAAATCAAGACACATTTTATGAGCTCTTACTAAGTGATTCTTGGTGTTTTGAACTGTCGTATCTGGCAGATAGTTTTCATAAGCTGAATGAACTGAATGTTTCGATGCAGGGTCGACATGAAACAATAATCTCCTCAACCAATAAAATGAAAGGTTTTAAAAGAAAACTTAGTTCTTGGAAGTCTGCAGTTCAAAAAGGAGATTTGTCGAACTTTCCACCTCTTCTTAATGAGGCAGGAGATAAAGATCTAGGTAAACTGAAAGACCGCATTTGTGATCACTTATCAAGATTGCAAGATGCAATAGATGCGTACTTTCCAACTATTTCCACTACGAATCTCGACTGGGTTGTCTCACCATTTGATTTCGCAGATAGTGCAGAGCAAATAGATTTCACTGCTTGCAAACGAGGTGAATTTATTGATCTTTGCGCTGATTCCACACTCAAAGGTAAGTTCACCAAGAGTGAGGCGTCGGTGGCTAGTTTTTGGCTTCAACGGAGAGAGGAGTACCCTAACCTAATGAAGAAAGCAATTAACGCACTTTTGCCCTTTTCAACATCCTATCTATGCGAGCAAGCCTTCTCTGCTATGGTGACAATAAAATTCAAAGCAAGAAATAGACTGAATAACCTTGAGGATGATTTGTGTGTTTCACTGTCAACTGTAAGACCCGACATCACATATCTGTGCTCTAAGCATCAATCACAAGTTTCACATTAATCATTAATCGAACAAAATTTATTGATGTATTTTTACTCAGTGATTGTAGTAAAGTTTACTGTATTATGTTATGGTGTACGTTATTATTATATAATATTTCAATAAATTAACATATTAAGCTTAATTTTCTTTTAATTCAAGGAAGGGTGCCGCTGGGGTTTAATGTTATTCCCAAGGGTGCCGTGAACTTCAAAAGGTTGGGAAACACTGCAGTCTAGTCTATGGTACTCCCTAATTTTCCTTTTCTATTTATAAGGAAGCAAGTAATAAGACATTTCTGCTAATTACTTTCTCTAACCTGGTATGTAAAATGTACATAGTGGATAGAGAAGGTAATTTATTCCACCCAAAAATTCGATACTGAGATTTTACAGGAAATACTTGTTTTAGGACCCCCTGAACCAAAAAAAAAATAATGCTCAGAAAAATGTCCGTATGTATATCAGTCTATCTGTGTGTTTGTGGACAGCATAGCTCAAAGATGAAAAACGGTTACATTCCAAACTTGGTATTTAAGTTTAGTATCTTACAAGGATGCAACACGAAGATTTTCAGGAATATATCTTCATCTCAAACTACCTTTTACATGGATAAAAATTCGAAAATGTTGTTTTTATTTAAAATGACTCTAATGTTTTGATTAAAATACCATATATTAAAGCCATTTCCATCACAAATAAAATGTTTATCTTGAATTTTCTGGGAATAGCTTCTGAAGATCTGTTTATTTTCTGGATGAATTTTGCTGAATTTTGCATAACTAGTAGACCAAACTTACTACACAAAAACGTAGACCTCGTTAAAATACACAATTAATGTCATATACTTTTTTTTCGTGGACTTATCGTTTTCGAGTTATTGCATGTTATTGTTTTCAATTGTAAAGTACTTATACTTTTCTTAGACAGAAAGTGTCCGATTTTTTGTCGTTCTACTTCTGGTCAAGTAAAGAAGCAATTTGCAATGATATTCGCATAACGACAGTTTTTAAAACATTTGACTATCACTTTAGCATAGCACATTTCTTTTGTTCCCTTCTACTTATAAGGAATAAGTAATAAGGACATTCTGCTAATGTATATGTCGATTAGCATTGTGTAGAAAGAAGAATAATCTTAATGTTTGTTTTAAGAACAGCTAGGGAAAGTCATGTGAGAGTAACACAGATTTTTTTCTACAGTAACTTTTTGTGTATCTTTTACGGTTTACAGTTTGACGAAAGTCATCCAGAATGAAGTCTTTAGAGGCTATTCCCAGGAAATTTAGAGTAGATTTCGTTTGTCGTAAAAATATTTTAAACATATGATATTTTATTTAAAATAGTTGGAGCCATTCTTTAGAAAATCAAAATGTTCGAAAAATGTTACATGTAAATAGTATTTGAGGTTGGAGGACTTTCCTGAAAGTTTTCATGTCGCTTCCTTGGAAGATATTGGACGTAAATAACAAGTTTTGTAATTAACTGACTTTTCGTTTTTCAGATATGCTGTCACACACACACACAACACACGAACCTTTTTATAAAAATCTTATGTGTTACACTCACATGCCTTTCTCTAGCTGCTCTACAAACCTCCTACAAAAGATTATTCTTCTTTGTTCACAATGTTAATCGAGATAAATATTAGCAGAATGTTCTTATTACTTAGTTCCTTATAAGTAGAAGGGAATAAAGGAATGCCCTATGTTAAAGTGATTGTCAAATGTTTTAAAAGCTATCGTTATGCGATTGTCATTGCAAATCACTTCTTTGCTTGGCCAGGATACCTTCACAACAAAAACGTAAAGGCCATAAATTGTGTGTTTTGTCGTGATATAAATTTTTTGTGCAGTGAGTTTTTTCTATCTCTTACGGTTTAGCAGTAAAGCAAAATTCAGAAAAATTCATTCAGAATAAAGAGGTCTTCAGAGGCTATTCCCAAAAAAATCGAGATATACATTTTATTTCGGACATAAATAGTTTTAATAAACGGGATTTTAATGAAAATCATTACAGCCATTTTTAAGAAAATCAAACTTTTCGAAGTTTTTTTCCATGTAAAGGGTAGTTTGTGGTCGGGGGATTTTTTTTGAAAATCTTCGTGTCACGTGTTTAGAAGATACTAAACCTACCCTTTTCGTTTTGGAGCTATGCTGTCCACAGACACATACACAGACAGACAGATACACACACACACGGATCTTTTTTTAAAAATGCTTTTTTCGGACTCAGGAGACCCCAAAACATATATAACCATATATATGTTTACCGGTGAAATATCGGTATCGAATTTTTGGATGCATTACAATACCTTCTCTATCCATATGTACATTATACATACATTGTACATATGGTGCTAGAGAAAGTAAAAAAATCTGATGTGTTCCATTCGCATGACTTTCCCTATATCTCTGCAACACATTATTAAAACGCTTATGCTTCTATTTACTTCATTCTAATCGAGAAAAAATAGGAGAAATAGTCTTATTACTTGCTTCCTTGTAAGTAGAAGCGAATTAGGGGAGTACTATAGGCTAAACTGATCGTCAAAAGCTGGTTGCTATTTGACTGAAGTACCTTTGTTTGTATGGTCAGGAGCTGACAAATTCCTGTATGAAAAAGTATACTATTCAAAGCTGAAACGAAAGACAAGGTAAATCTATAAAAGGACCAACTCCACGAAAAAAATGTACATAATATAAATTGTGTGTTTTAATATGCTCTACATTTTTTGTGTGTTAAGTTTTTGTCCATCTCTTACGGTTTAGTAGTTATGCAAAACTCCGAAAAATTCATCCAGAATAACGAAGTCTACGGAGGCTATTCCTAGAAAATTCAAGATATACGTTATATTTGGTAAGTAAATATAAGAGAATTTAATCAAGATTGTTAGAGCCATTTTTAAGAAAATCAAAATTTTCGAAATTTGTTCCATATAAAGGGCAGTTGGGGTGGGGCGAATTTCTTGAATATCTTCGTATCGCATCCTTAGAAGATATCAAACTGAAATACCAAGTTTGGCTTTTAACGCTCTTTTCGTTTTTGAGCTATGCTGGCCACAGGCACACACACATACACACACACACACAGACAGACAGGCACACACTCACGGACACTTTTCTAAAAATGCTTTTTTTTATTCAGGGGGTCTCAAAATATATATTTCCAATGAAATCTCTGTATGGAATATTTGGGTGCAATACACTACCTTCTCTATACACCATGTATATACTGCGTATAGAGAAAGTAAATATATATTTTTAAAAATAATTTTCTGTAGAGATGTAGAGAAAGTCATGTGAGTGGAACACGTCAGATTTTGTTTATTGTGAGGAATCTAAAGCATATTATTCCTGTGAAATCTCGGTATCGAATTATTTTGTGGAATACAACACCTTCTCATTCTAGTATGTACAGTGTACATACGAGCTTGAGAAAGTAATGTCATCCTTATGTCTAGGAAATATGCATAACAAATTATTTGCGCTGCGAAAGCTGTAAGAGCGTGGATATAAGCAATAATTTGTGGAGGCGCTATGTGTTTTGCTGGCTCACCCACCCCAACTCCACCGGAAACTGTCCCTAAATATTGGCGGACTGCAATTACGTGCTCCAACAGGCAATGTGTACCGGCCGGCCGCGGGATGCCGCTGCCGTGCTTTGTTACAGATTGATTATGTTTAAAATATGGCGCAGTTGCGGACGAACAATGCAGGGCCGTGCTACTGACCCGTAAGACATCAATACTAAACGCGCGCTGTCGGCGATATGCCCGTCGGTTTATTTGCTTTACGTGTAAACTGATGGAATTGGAGAAACAGAAAGGCTGCCATTGTGCAGCGACATTTGATCATGTTCTCATTTTTTGCTTGTTTTTCTATTATGCATTTCGCTGCTCGCTGCTAATAGAGAATAAGTAAACTCGGCACTGGTTGCGCTCTGACTATTTTATTAACTGCCATTATTTTAACCTGGGGGAAGTTACAAGCACAGCAACTGACTTTCCAAATGTTTGTTTTTATATGAAAGATTTGACAAGGCTTATATAAATATATATTTTATAACTATTTAAACAAACAAAAAATCTGATGTGTGGCATTCACATATTTCTGCTTTTATCCTTTTACAAATCAATCCAACAAAACACTATTCATCTAAATACTTCTTGATAATCAATTAAACTTCTGTTTCACAGATACGCATTAGTAGTGTGAGTATCTGATGTGTTAAATTCACTTAACATTCTCTACCTATTCGCAACAAACAGCTCTTACAAAATCTTATTCTGCATTGGTGTGCAAAACCTAAGGGCGAAAGTAATACACGCATGCTGTGCCACTATCAAGTAACATAGCTCCACGAAACTTGCATCGCACATAGTTGCCTAAACGAAATATGCAATAAGACGAATAGAAATTATTCTTTTATTCATAGAATATAAACTACACAAAAGTCACTACGTCGAATCATAGTTCTAGATTAACACAAATAGAGACATGGTGCTTAACACGGTGTATGATCACCACGGACGGAAATGCATTCTCTGAATCGTGCATTCATACTGACCACAAGGTTGGTAGTGTGTTCCATTCCTCCAGCAGCTCTGTTGACGACTGCTGGTTGGTCGTTGGTACATGTGGTCGTGCTGTAATGCATCTCCCCAAAGCATCCACACGTGTTCAATGGAATCTAAATCGGGGTAATGGTCAGGCCAGAGTTTCCTGTCGTTCCAAGAGATCATCCACCTGCGCTGTTCGATACGGTCGCACATTGTCATCAATAAAAAAGGAAGTCAGTTGGACTACAGCCCTGAAAAGATGCATATGGAGAATGAGTACAGTATCAGAATGACGTTGACCATTGAGCATACCGTGTTCAAATATTTGGAAGTCGGTAATCCCATGCAATATTTCGTGACCCCACATAGTGACACTCGGACCACCAAAATAATCATGTTCAAGGATGTTCCAAGGTATATTACGTGTTCTACTAAGACTGAACCTAATCTCATCCGAGAAGAGTATGCGATGCCTTTCATCGTTGGTATATTTCCGATGCTCTTAGGACCATCGCCGATGTGCGGGTGTCAGTTGAATACAACGTGCTGGTCGTCGAATAAACATACCAGTTCTGTGCAGTCACCGTGTCACTGCGTAGCGTGCATAGCATGGTTGCAATTGCTCCTGCTGTTCTACGTGGATCCCTTCTTGCCTGTTGCAGATGTAGTGCTGTTGTACTCGCCCACATTCTCTCCCTGGGCCAGCAGTATCTGTGGTACGGAAGGTTCCCCATGCACGAGAGCAACACCACACTCCTAGCAACACACGTCACACTTTGACCTTCTTGCGGTTTGCCGATGATTTGGATGAAGTCAGGTCCTGTTGTAAATAAGAACAACACCACAGTGTACCGTAACAGCTCGCTCATCACCACACACTGTCTTATCCTGTTTCTTCGTGTTGCGGGATCAGACTCATTCTGCGCTATAGCCTCGCTATGCTCTAGCCATAATCCCCCATTACACATGTCCCTTATTTGGTTGTTAATGGGTACCTTTAACTAGTTACAGACATTGGACAACCCCGCTGATTGTACACTGCCCAAACTTAGGCAATTTCTCTACACTGGGAGCCGGAAACTGATCCAGAAACGCCAGACCGCGCCTTTCCAACCATGGCTCCTAAAATTAATACACACCTGAAATTTTCCTGCATAAAATCCTTCCTTACCTATAACATAAACACAATGAATAAAATAAATAAAAAAAATTGATACTGTTAGTTACAAAAAAATAATAAACAAACAAAAACAAGAAAAGGTGTTTAGATTAGTTGCAAATAAGTAAAAAAAAAAAATCGCATGTGTTCCATTCACTACATATCTGCATCAAATTGTAGTTAAACAACTTATGCTTCTAATTACTTAATGCTAATTAGCAGAAATATTCTTATTACTTGCTTCCTTGTAAATAGAAGCGAAATGAGGGAGTTCCATTGGTTAAAGTGAAGTCAAAAGCTGGTTGCTATGTAACTGAAGTTACTTTGTTTGTATGGACAGGAGTTAAGACATTCCTGTATGAGAAAAGTATAAGTTTTTCATAGCTAAAAAGAAAAAATATCTTAAAAATGATCAACTCCACGAAAAAAATGTATATGACATGAATTGTGTGTTTTATCGTGACCTACATTTTCTGTGCAGTAAGTTTCCCCCCATCTCTTACGGTTTAGCAGTCATGCACAGTTCCGTAAAATTCATCCAGAATAAAGTAGACTTCAGGGGCTATTCCCAGAAAATTCAAGATATACAGCTTATTTGTCAGGTAAGTATCTTTAATATACGATATTTTAATCAAAATCGTTAGAGCCATTTTTAAGGAAATCAATATTTTCAAAACTTGTTTCATGTAAAAGGTAGTTTGAGGTGCGGGGATTTTTTTGAAAATCTTCGTGTTGCATCCTTGGAAGATACCAAACTTAAATACCAAGGGTTGGGCTTTAACGGTCTTTTCGTTTTTGAGTTATGCTGCCCACAGGCACACACACATACACACAGACAGAAAGACACACACGGACATTTTTCTAAAAATGCTTTTTTTATATTCAGGGAGACTCAAAACAATAGTTTTTGGTGAAATCTCGGTATCAAATTTATGGGTGCTATGCAATACTTTCTCTATACACTATGTTCATAGTTCGTATAGAGAAAGTAAAAAAAATCTGATGTGTCCCATTCACACGACTTTCTCTATATCTGTGCAACACAACTATTGTTAAAAAGTTTATGTTTCTATTTACTTCATGCTAATTCATGAACATTAGTAGAAATAGTCTTATTACTTGCTTCCTTTTAAGCAGAAGCGAAATAAGGGAGTACCATAGGTTAAAGTGATAGTCATAAGCTGGTTGCTATGTGACTGAAGTTCTTTTGTTGTATGGACAGAAATTGACAAGTTCCTCTATGAGAAAAGTATAAGTTTTTTAAAGCTGAAACCAAAAACAAGGAATATCTTAATCACGACCTACTGATCGAAAAAAAAAGTATATAACATAAATTGTGTGTTTTAATGTACTCTAAATTTTCTGTGTAGTAAGTTTTTGTCTATCTCTTACGGTTTAGCAGTTATGCAAAATTTCGTAAAATTTTTCCAGAATAAAGTAGTCTTCAGAGGCTATTCCCAGAATTTAAAGATTTACATTTTATTTGTCAGGTATATATCATTAATATACGATATTTTAATCAAAATCGTTAGAGCTATTTTTAAAAAAATCAAAATTTTCGAAAAAAGTTCTATGTAAAAGGTACTTCGGGGTGGGCGGATTTTCTTGAAAAATCTTCGTGCCGCATCCTCCGAAAATACCAAACTTAAATACCACGGTCTTTTCGTTTTTGAGCTATGCTGCCCACAGAGACACAAACACACACACACACACACACACAAACAGACAGACAGACAAGCAGACAGACACCAACACTGACATTTTTCTAAAAATGCTTTTTTTTGGATTCAGGGAGTCTCAAAACATGTATTTCCGTTGAAATATCGAATCGAATTTAAGGTGTCTTACAATACCTTCTCTATACACTATGTACAAAGTGGGTATAGAGAAAATAAAAAAGATGTGAAAAAATCTGATGTGTACCATTCACATGACTTTCTCTTCATCTCTGTAACAAATTATTGTTAAAAAGCGTATGCCTCTATTTACTTCATGCTACTCGAAAACAAATTAGCAGAAATAGTCTTATTACTTGTTTCCTTGTAAGTAGAAGCGAAATAAGGGGGTACCATAGGTTAAAGTGGTAGACAAAGCCGGTTGCTATGTGACTGAAGTTCCTTTGTTTATAGGGACAGGAGTTGACAAATTCCAATATGAGAAAAGTATGTTTTTCATAGCTGAAACCAAAAACAAGGAATGCGTCAAAAACGATCAACTCCACGAACATATAACATAAATTGTGTGTTTTAACGTACTCTACATTTCTTGTGTAGTAAGCTTTTATCTAAGTCTTACGGTTTAGCAGTTATGCAAAATTTCGTAAAATTCGTCCAGAATAAAGTAGTCTTCACAGGCTATTCCTAGAAAATTCAAGATATACATTTTGTTTGTTAGGTAAATATCTTTAATGTCTGATATTTTAATCAAAATCGTTAAAGCCATTTTTGTGAAAATAAAAAATTTCGAAAAATGTTCCATGTAAAGGGTAGTTGGGGGTGGGGGATTGTTCTCAAAACCTTCGTTTCGCATCCCTGGAAGATACTAATCTTAAGTACCAATTTTGGTATTTTACCGACTTTTCGTTTTTGAGTTATCGTCTCCGCAGACACACGGACACACGGACGCACCGACACATACACACGGACCTTTTTCTGAAAATGCTTTTTTTGGATATAAGGGACCCTAAAACATATATTTCCGGTGAAATCTGGGTATCGCATTTTTGGGTGTTGTGCAATACCTTCTCTATACACTATGCACATAGTGCGTATAGAGAAAGTAAAAAAGCTATAAGGCGTCAAGCTTTCTGTGTACGTGTGAGAGACTCTGGCAACTTGCTCCCGTACTTTTATTCATTTCCAGCAAGCAGTTAATATGTTATGCTAATTTATCTATATCGTTCTTAGATTTTGCACAACAGTGTACTATATACTGCATGATAAGCAAGATAAATATAAGCAGAAAAGCTATTTTTTTTACTTTCTCTACACGTACTATGTACATAGTGCATACAGAAGGTATTATATTCCACCCAACAATTCGATACTGAGATGTCACTGGAAATACATGTTTTGGATCCCCCTGAATTAAAAAATAAATTCCGTGTGTGCGTGTATGTGTGTGTGTGTGTGACTGAGGGTAGCATAGCTCAGAAATGTAAAGAACGTTAAATACCAAACTTGGCATTTAATTTTGGTATAATCCAAGGATGCGACACGAAGTTTTTCAAGAAAATCCCCCCACCCCACTACACTTTACATGGAAAAATTTTCGAAATTTTTGATTTTCTCAAAAATGGCTAAAATGATTTTGATTAAAATCTCTTATATTCATGATATTTACATGACAAATAAAATATATATCTTGAATTTTCTGTGGATAGCCTCTAAAGACCTCTTTATTCAGGGTGATTTTTATTGAATTTTGCATAACTGGTAAACCGTAAGAGATGGATAAAAACGGACTACACAAAACTTGTAGATCACGATAAAACACACACTTTATGTCATATGCTTTTTTTGTGGAGTTGATCGTTTTTGATATATTTGTTGTTATTGGTTTCAGCATTTGAAAAGCTTTACTTTCCTCATACAGGAATTTCTCAACCCCTGTCCTTACAATCAAAGGAACTTCAGTGATATAGAAACAAGCTTTTGACTATCACTTTAACCTATGGTACTTCCTTATTTCGCTTCTACTTACATGGAAGCAAGTAATAAGACTATTCCTGCTAATTTTTCTCAAATAGCATGAAGTAAATAGAAGCTTAATCTTTTTAACAACAAATTGTTGCAGATATGCAGAGAAAGTCATGTGATTGTAAAACATCAGATGCTTTTTAATTGTTTCATTTATATAGCCCCCTTTAACATCTAAGGTCATATCGGGGGCTTTGCATTAGAAACAACTCGTTGCCTGTAGGTTCTTTACGTGCGTATAATTTTTTTTTTATTTTCCTCAAACACACACATTCACTTTAAAATATATACTTCCAGACTCTGTGAGGGATTGGAAATAAAGAAAAATTCCCCACCCCAGCCAGGAATCGAACCCGGGACCTCCGGGTGAGAGAGAAAGTGTTTTGCTGTATAACTACTTTCTAATACGTTCAAGTGAAACAAGTGAAAAGATGAGGCTAAAGCGAAGTCAATCCTTTTAAAAGCTGGTCGCTATGTGATGTTCCTGTAATTTCGTTCATTTTACATGAACAGAATTAAAAAAGAAACAAGAATGATTTCCCGTTTGAGAAAAGTATATGTATTGGACAATTTAAATTTATATCGAGGAATATCTTGGAAATAATGTATTAAATAACGATTTGTGTGGTCCATTCACATGACTTTTACTAGCTGTTCTGTAACAAACCATTCTTACAAAAGATTATTGTTTTATCTACATAATCCTAATCAAGATAAACTTTTTTTTTAAGAAAATACAGTTTCGGAGCCTTGTCGGGACTACAGCGCTGCATTTATTTTCCTTTGACCTCTTTTTTCCTACTTACATTTTCTTTGTTTGCCGTTTTCTTTTGACTTATACATTAACATAAATTGTCTAATTATATTTGTTCCTTGTAAGTAGGAGCGAAATAAGGGAACACACTAGTTTAATGAGATAGTCAAATATTTTAAAAGCTGTCGCTCTGCGATTGATATTGAAATTCGGTTCTCTTCTCATGGTTAGGAGTAAAACAAAAGAAATATAAATTGGATGAGGACTTCCCGTTTGAGAATAGTTTCAAGTATTTTAAATTGGTCAATTCAATAACAAAGAATATCTTTGAAATGTTTAGCCTATAGAAAAAGGTATATGATATAAATTGTGAGTGTTAGCAAAACCTACATGTTTTTGTGCCTTAGCTTTTCTCTATCTCGTCCAGAATTAAGTGGCCTTCGGAAGTTTTCCCAGAAAACCAAGATATCAATTTTATTTGTTATATAATTGTCCTTAATATACAGTATGCTAATAAAAACTATTAGACATTTTTTGAAAAAATAAAACTTTACGAGCATTTTCCATGTAAAGGGTAGTTCTGATAGGAGGATTTTCTTGTAAACCTTTATTTCAGATCTTTAGAAGATGTTCAGCTTAAATACTTTAGTACTTAAGCAACTCTTAGTTTTTTCTAGCAGACACAAGGGCACTCACACAAGGAAGTTTTACTGCAAATCTAATATGTTCCATTCACATGATATTCTCCCTCTATTATGTAAACAAACTATTCTGACAAAACATTGCTGCTTTACCTACTTCATGCTAATCAAGATAATGCTATCAGAATTGGTCTTAGCTAAAGTGACAGTCAATGTTTACAAGCTGTTGCTATCGGATTGCCATGCCCAGTGGTAAAACAAAAGAGGTTTGAAACGAACGTGCCTTCCCGTTTGAGAAAAATTAAAGTATTTCAAAATTGAAACAAATAACAGGGAATATCTCTGAAATGATTAGCTTTAGAAACTGTATGAAATCGTGTTTTAACGAAATCTAGATTTTTTGTGTAGTAAGTTGATTGGCTATCTCTTACGGTTTACCAGTTATGCTAGTCATTCAGAATGAAGAGAACTTCAAGTTTATTCCCAAGACATACAGTATATTCATTTTATTTTACAGGTAGACATCTTTAATTTATCTTTTAATCAAAAACCATTAGTACCATCTTTCAGGAAAACAAACATTTCGAAAAATGTTCCATACAAAGTGTAATTTGTGGCTCTAACGGTTTTCATTACGATACCATATATCAAAAATGATTACATGACAAACAAAATGTATGTCCTGAATTTCTAGGGAATAACCCCAGAAGCCGTTCTCATTCTGAATGACTTTTTCATTATTAGTGAACTGAAAGAGATAGACAAAAACTTACTACTCAAAACTATAGATTTCGTTAAAACACAGATTTATATTGCGCACAGTTTTTGGAGAGCTAGCCATTTCAAAATATTCCATGTTTTTGGTTTAAATTTTAAAATACTTAAACGATTCTCAAAATGGAAAGATCCCATCCGTTTCACATCTCTTTGATTTTCTCCTGGCCATGACAATCGATAGCTTTTAAAAGATTTGACTGTCGCTTTAATCTAGTATATTCTAATATCCGTTCTACTTATGCTTAACTAAATAATAGAGTATCTTTGTTAATGTTTATCTTTATTGACTTTATGCAGGTAAAAGAATAATCATTGTAAGAATGGTTTGTTTGCACAACAGATAGAGGAACCATATGATAGGAACACGTCAGATTTTTTGAAAAAGGTCCTTGAAAGTGTGGGTTGCGTATTAGGTTGAAAGTCTGTGAGAATGTATGCATTGTGTGTGTGTGTGTGTGTGTGTTTGTGAGTATATGAATATATGGATTGTGTGTTAGTTTGTGTGTGTGTATGAATGTGTGGATTGTGTGTTAGTTTGAGTGTGAGTGTATGAATGTGTGGATGTGTTAGTTTGAGTGTGTGTATAAATGTGTGGATTGGTTAGTTTGAGTGTGTGTATGAATGTGTGGATGTGTTAGTTTGAGTGTGTGTATGAATGTGTGGATGTGTTAGTTTGAGTGAGTGTATGAATGTGTGGATGTGTTAGTTTGAGTGTGTGTATGAATGTGTGGATGTGTTAGTTTGAGTGTATGAATGTGTGGATGTGTTAGTTTGAGTGTGTGTATGAATGTGCGGATGTATTAGTTTGAGTGTATGAATGTGTGGATGTGTTAGTTTGAGTGTGTGTATACATGTGTGGATGTGTTAGTTTGAGTGTGTGGGTATATAAATGTGTGGATGAGTTAGTTTGAGTGTGTGTGTGTGTATGAATGTGTGGATGTGTTAGTTTGAGTGTGTATGTGTGTGTATGAATGCGTGGATGTGTTAGTTTGAGTGTGTATGTGTGTATGAATGTGTGGATGTGTTAGTTTGAGTGTGTGTATGAATTTGTGCATGTGTTACTTTGAGGGTGTGTGTGTTAATGAATGTGTGGATATATTAGTTTGAGTGTGTGTGTGTGTGTGTGTGTGTGTGTGAATGTGTGGATGTCTTAGTTTGAGTGTGTGTGTATGAATGTGTGGATGTGTTAGTTTCAGTGTGTGTGTGTGTATGAATGTGTGGATTTGTTAGTTTGAGTGTGTGTTTGTGTGTGTTTGTGTGTGTATGAATATATGGATTGTGTGTTAGTTTGAGGTGTGTGTTTGTGTGTGTGTGTATGAATGTGTGAATTGTGCGTTAGTTTGAGTGTGTGTGTGTGTGTTTGTGTGCGTATGAATATATGGATTGTATGTTAGTTTGAGTGTGTGTGTGTGTGTTTGTGTGCGTATGAATATATGGATTGTATGTTAGTTTGAGTGTGTGTGTATGAATATATGGATTGTGTGTTAGTTTGAGTGTGTGTGTGTAAGAATATATGGATTGTGTGTTAGTTTGAGTGTGTGTATGAATATATGGATTGTGTGTTAGTTTGAGTGTTTGTGTGTTTGTGTGTATACGAATATATAGATTGTGTGTTAGTTTGAGTGTGTTTGTGTGTGTATGAATATATGGATTGTGTGTTAGTTTGAGTGTGTGTGTGTTTGTGTGTGTGTTTGTGAGTATATGAATGTATGGATTGTGTGTTAGTTTGTGTGTGTGTATGAATGTGTGGATTGTGTGTTAGTTTGAGTGTGTGTGTGTGTGTTTGTGTGTGTATATGAATATATGGCATTGTGTGTTAGTTTGAGTGTGTGTGTTTGTGTGTGTATGTGTATGAATATATGGATTGTGTGTTAGTTTGAGTGTGTGTGTTTGTGTGTGTATGAATATATGGATTGTGTTTGTGTGTGTATGTGTATGAATATATGGATTGTGTGTTAGTTTGAGTGTGTATGAATGTATGGATTGTGTGTTAGTTTGAGTGTGTGTGTTTGTGTGTGTATGTGTATGAATATATGGATTGTGTGTTAGTTTGAGTGTGTGTGTTTGTGTGTGTATGTGTATGAATATATGGATTGTGTGTTAGTTTGAGTGTGTATATGTGTATGAATATATGGATTGTGTGTTAGTTTGAGTGTGTGTGTGTTTGTGTGTGTGTATGTATATATGGATTGTGTGTTAGTTTGAGTGTGTGTGTGTTTGAGTGTGTGTGTGTATGAATATGTGGATTGTGTGTTAGTTTGAGTGTGTGTGTGTGTTTGTGTGTGTGTATGAATAAATGGTTTGTGTGTTAGTTTGAGTGCGTGTATGTGGGTACTGTAACTCCAAAACCAATATTCCGTTCAATACTAAACCTGGAATTTAAATTCAGTATCTGCCAAGGGTGAGACACGAAGCTTTTCATAAAAAATCTCCAGTATCAACAACCCTTTACATAGGGCATATTTGTTTAAATTTTTAAAATCTACTTTCGATGTTTGGACATATATAGGTTTTTTTTATGGATCCTACACTCCTCAAAACATCTATTTCCAGTGAAAGCTCAGTATTCAATTTTTGGGTGGAATGCAATTTCTTGTCTTCGTTTATACTTTATACGTGGTAAAGAAATTACTTACCAACATTCTAAATGTGAAAGTATTTACCTTTGCCTAAAAAGTTTAATATTTTAAGCAGAATGTTTAATTTTGAAAAAGTTTCATTTATAAAGTGAAACGTTTAGGAGATTAAGCTATAGATAAATACATAGAAAGAGCAGAGATATAATAAACATTGCGAAGTGAAGGTAAAATCTACCACAGCCGAAAGTGTATTACAATATATGGTGACATTCTAAAAGTATAATGCATTTACTATATTTTAATTATCTCATTGGTGGTCCTTCGGGAGATGCTGCACAAGAGCAATCTTCATTAAAACTGGAAGCGTTGGAAAGAGGAAGAGGGGCGCAGATGAAAAAGAGCCGGGCCAGCCTCTGCTTTCCTCGAATAAAATGGAAAGCAAAATTTACGGTATGTTTTCAATTGGGATAATGGAAGGATCGTTTCTATAAAGCATATACCAAATGTCTTCGAAAATTGCGTTAAACTACATTTTGTGCAATTTTCTAAATAGGGGACATCTGAGGCTCCAATGCAAATAACTTTTGACAAGGATTTGAAGTTATAACAGCACTAGGTGTTTTTCACTCTCTCGGAAGTGTAAAAAAGACATACACCCTTTCGTAAACACTCCCTTATAAAACAAAAATTTACTCTAGGATCATTGATTCTAAATTATGGTTCAATAAGTGCCCATATTAGCAACGAAGACGACATTCTTCTTTTTCTTCATTCACGCATTAGACATTTATTGTTTCTAGCAATTTACTTTTCTTTTTTTTTTTTTTTTCATTCAGTATTTCTTTTCCCGATCCGTTTATAACTCGTCATACAAAATCAAAAACATTGGTGGGTTAAAGAAAGATATTTTAGAATTGGGACTGAAACAGAGGACGGGAATTGCGTGGAATAAGTGCAAGTGTGACAGGCTCGTAAGGTAGTTGATAATGTTGGTAAAAGGATTTTCCCATCATACGTGGACGCATATTTTGGCAGAATGCGTGCAGACGGAGGATGTTAGAGAAAAATTCAAGCAGACTTCAAGCAGACGGAGGACAGCATACTGGGGCTTGATTCTGAACAGCCAAAACTGACCACAACTGGACAAAAGCTTAATGAAAGTACGTGGTAAGAGATAACGTGTAAACATTGTATAGACATATTTGGTATATGAGCATTATTATGTCCGAATACGAGAGCGTAGTTGTGGATGCGAGTGTGTGAAAGTGATATCAGATTTTTCTTTCTTTTGTTGGTTTGCTGTTTTGTTCTTGTAGTGTGTGTGTGTGTGTGTGTGTGTGTGTGTGTGTGTGTGTGTGTGTGTGTGTGTGTGTGTGTGAGAGTTTTCACTCGACGCAATAACACTTTTGGATTAAACTTAAATTGCTCTAAAGCCAGCTTCGAAGGAGAAATTCGCTTCCGTTTGTTCGCACTGTCAGCAATCCCATCGGCCGACTTTTTCATCTTGAACTTATGCAAAATATGAATAAATTTCGTTCAACATCCAATCTTATCCTCAGTAATCACATCTGCCAGGCATCCTGGGCGCTCTTCATAAACAAATCTGATATGTGCCATTCACATGACTTTCTTTACATCTCTGTAACAAATTATCGTTAATAAGCTAATTCTTCTATCTGCTTCATGATAATCGAGACAAATATTTGCAGAAATAGTCTTATTCCTTAATTACTTATAATTGGAAGTTAAATAAGGGAATGTAATTGGCCGATAGTCAAAATATATTTTAAAATGTATTTGCTATGGGATTGAAATTTTTTACGTGGCCAAGAGCTGACAGGTTCCCGTATGAGAAAGTTTAAGTATTTTAAAACTGAACCCAATAAAAAGGAATACCTCGAAAACTGTGGATTTCATGAAAAAAAAAATACATGGCATAAATTGTGCGTTCTAAGGAGATATACATTTTTTGTGTAATAAGCTTTTTTCTATCTCTTACGCCTGACCAGTTATGCAAAATTCATAAGGAATATAGAGATATTCAGAGGCTATTCAAATTACACATAGCTATCATGTAATTATCTTAAATATAAGAGATTTTAATAAAAATCATTATAGACACTTTTGAGAAAGCAACATTTTCGATATTTTTTTCATGTAAAATGTAGCAAGAGGTGGGGGGGATATTCTTGAAAATCTTCGTGTCGCATTCTTAGAAGATACTTAACTAAACTATCAAGTTTGGTATTTATCGGACTTTTTGAGCTATGCTCCCCCCCCCCACACACACAAACATTTTTCTAGAAATTCTTCTTTTTTATACGGAGGGTCCAAAACACATGTATTTCCAGTGAAATCTCGGCGAAGTTTTGAGCGCAATGCAATACCTTCTCTATACACGTAGTACGTGTAGAGAAAGTAAAAATGGATATTCAATCCGGTTTTAAGTCAATGTTTGTCATATTTTCCGAAAGTTCACCACAAACTCTATCAAATTCGCTTTTTATCTTCCGGCAAGTTTTCCACCCACAAAGCCTATCACTGAATGATATTACACTTTTTCCACGTTGATAACTAACCGGAATGCCTAGCAAACTCAAACTAGTTATAAATCAATACTCAATTTGTTTTGGCGAATTGTAACAAGTGATAGTGCAGGATGGTACCACTAATTTGCCTTAGCAATCTATTTTGAAACTCGGGTACTTACATTCCCTCGTGTTTCTTACTAGCAAATGTTACTGTCTTTGCTGATTCATCAGAGTTAGATATAACGTCATAGTTATTAAATAAGCATTTACGTTTCCCTTTACACTTGTATAATTAAAATAACCGATTATAATTTCGTTATTGGAAACTGCAGCTATGGCCTACAGATGGTCGGTATCTTGATATGGAAATGAGAATAGTATATTGCAATCTATTTATATATGGTAAACTTTTACTGAAACCGTTATTTCGCAAAGATACTAAGCACACCATGAAAGCCGGGTATGCTGAAAAAAAATCAGATGTGTTCGCTTCACAAGACTTTCTCTATTTGTTCCACAAATAAACTATTTTTACAAAATATTATTCTTTTATGTACATAATGTTAATGAAGACAAAAATTAGTAGAATTAGTCTTCTTACTTGCTTCTTTGTGAGTAGAAGGAAATATGGGAATACACTAGACTAAAGCGGTAGTCAAATCTTTCAAAAGATGTTTGCCATGTGAAACAATAGAAGTTCGGTTCGCTTTGCATGGCCAGCAATAAAACTGAAGAGACAAACGAAAGGAAGCTTCCTGTTTGAAAAGAGTTTAAAATTGAAACCAAAAACAAGGAATATCTCATAAGTCCACAGGACAAACGTATATGACCTAAATGATGTGTTTTAATGAGATTTAGTGCGCTTTTGTGGGATAGACCATCTTCTAAAAGCACAGCGAAGGTCACTGCGTGGCCGCCTAGAGTAGGCAAAGCTGGGATTTCTTTTGGCTTGGGAAAAATTGATGGTTATGCATAAGTCTAAATTATTATAATTGTTTTTTATGGTGTTTAACGCCCGCTTTTACTACTTGTGGAACCGCAGGCGATTTTATAATTTTGAAAACCCACTTCTTGCTAGGGATAATCGGGCGTTTACTTTATGACTAAAGTTCGAATTCTGTTTCATTGCCTGTAATTTATGAGTCGGATTTACAAAGTGTAATTTAAAAATGTAATGAATTTAATGATTATGATGAATGCTAAATGACTGTTGAAAAAAAAACTTATTCTATTACATATGGTAAAACGCTGCCAGTATTTATGCAGCTTCCTAGAAAAAATTTCCTAGGGCTTTAGGAAACTTGTTCATATAAAAATTCTCTTTGGAATTTTTGAATATTAATTTTGTCTAGGATTACTATTTTACAGTATTAATTCTTTGTCTATCTCTTAGGGTTTACCAGTTATGGAAAAGTCATGCAGATTGAAGAGGACTTCAGAGGCCTTTCCCATAAAATTCAAGACATACATTTTATTTAATATTTAAATGTCTTTGATATACAGTATTTGAATCAGAATCGTTGAAGCTCTTTTTGAGAAAATCAAACATTTTGAAATTTTTACTATGTAAATCAATGTTTGAGGAAAAGGAGTATTTTGGAGGATACTAAACTAAAATATCAAGCTTGAAATTTAACCGAGTTTTCGCTTTTCAGTTATCGTGTTCACACACGATATGTATTTGCAGTGAAATCTCCGTAGTGAATTTTATGGTGGAATACAATGCCATATACATTTATTTTAGATGCATTGTTAAGATAAGGTATTGTGATACATTGTATACATAAAATCCTTAGAAATGATGTGAGTAGGAAAAGTAATGTGACTGCCACGCAGCAGTGGTTTTTTTTTTAATTTTTAGTAGAGATATAGAAGCAATAAGTCCAAACAAACCTGTGTAACCCTCCCGTACTTTTTCACTGATTGATGAGGGTAAAAATCTCATTAAGGGAATTCATTAAACCTGGACCTACAATTAAAATTTGTTTTTCAGAGATATTACGTTACATGACATTTCAATAACAATTCTTTATTGTAAACGTTCGTTCGCTGCATACATATAGAAAAAAGAAAGAAAGAAAAACCTGGAGCGTTTTCACAGGCCATGTATTGAATAAAATAATAGACAAAAGGTTATATATCCCTTTTAAGGTACAAAAATGAAATTAAATTGCTGTATTCATTTTGAAGTGATTTTCTTTATTAATGCAGAGCGGAAAATAAAAAATGCAAACAACTTCAAAGCGCTGTAGTAGAATGTTTTTTGTTTACTGTTCTTGCCGTTTGCTCACGCATATGTACAGACAAGGGTTTTTTGTCATACAGGGGAGAAACAGAGTAAAAATTGTCTAAAAATATGCTTTAAATATAACAGTAAACAATATACATCTATGATTTGTTGAAAATATTACACTTTTCAAATTATAGATTATGTTTCACAATATAAATATTTACCAAAAGATTGTAATTCTTTGGTCTAGAACATGAATACACCCTTTGAGTGGCACAGCATTATATTTTAAACCAAAATCTGTCCTGAGAGCATAAAAAAAATCTAATGTGTTCGATTCACATGACTTTCTCTAGCCTGTTCCAAAAACAAACTTTCCTTACTAAATATTTTTCTTTTATCTACGTTATGCTAATCGAGATAAACATTAGCAGAACTGGGCTTATTACTTGATTCCTTGTAAATGGAAGGTAAATCTGGATATAAGTAAACTAAAGCAGCAGTCAAATCATTTAAAAGCTCATCGCTATATGAAGCATTTGAAATTCAGTCATCTTTTGCATTTCCGAGGGTAAAACAAAAGAGATGAAACGAAAGTTAACTTCCAGCTTGAGAAAAGTTTCAGTAGTTTAGAATTGAAAACAATAACAGAGAATATCTCGGTAACGCTAAACTTTAGAAAAAATGTATATGACTCATTGTGTGTTTTAATGAGCTCTACATTATTTGTACACTACGTTTTTTGTCTATTTCTTATGAGTTATATAAAAGTTATTCAGAATGAAGAGGTCTTAAGTGCCTATTCCCAAAAAATTCAAGGTACACATTTCGTATGAATGAAATTATCTTAAATATATAAAATTTTAACTGAAATCGATAGAGCCATTTTTAAGAAAATCAAGATTTTCGAAAAATATTCGATGTAAAGAGATTTGGGGGTGGGGGATTTTCTTGAAAATCTTCTTGTCGCTCCTTGGAAGATACCGAACTTAAATACCAAGTTTGGTATTTAAGCAAATTTCCGTTTTTGAGCTATGCTACTATAGATACATTTTTCTAAAAATGCTATTCTATATACAGGGGCCTCAAAACATATATTAACGATGAAACCTCAGTATTGAATTCATGGGTGGAATACAATTTTTTCCCTATCTACTATGTACATTGTACATATACGCTAGAGAAAGAAATATTTTTAAACGATCCTTATTTAAGAGGTTCTATTGAAACAGAGCACAAGTCGGTACTTATGTAGGCAGCCTTGATGGTCTAGATCGGCTATAAGTAAACCGCGTGTTACATTCAGGAAGGGAATCAGTCGAAAAGTAGGTACATTGACGTAACAAAGCGCAGCGGCGTAATCTGATTGTAAGCTTTGAAAACACGAAATGCCTACATATTGAAATGTAAGAAACTCATTAAATAAAGAAACAAAAGCAATTGTTTTATTCATTACTATTCATAAAATGAAAGTTTTAACTGAAATATATGTTTACCGAGTTGAAGTTGCTATAACAAAGCTTATAGCTTTTCAGGAAAATGAAAAAAGTATCATTAGATACTTACAGTTTTTACAGTAAATAAATATTGTGTTACTCCAATGGATATTAGTTTAATAATTGTAGCCAGGGGTACTTAACTAAACCTTTAGAAGAAAATGGTTTAACCCAAATGAAAAAATCTGATGTGTCCTTTCACAGAATTTTCTATTTGTTCTGCAAACTATTCTTACAAAACAAAATGTAATGTATCCGCATCAGTCTAATCCAGGTAAATATTAACGGAAATTGTCATATTGCTTGCTTCCTTCTAAGCAGAAGGGAAATAAGAATATAAAAAGGCTAACGCGATTGTCAGGTCTTTTAAAAGCAATCGCCAGGTAAAACAGTTAAAATTTGGTTCTCTGCGTGGCTAGGAGTTAAACAAAAGAGGTATGAATGGAAATATCACTTTAGTTTAGGTAGTTGAGCATTGAAACCTACAACCAGTAATATCTTATAAACGGTTAACTACAAATGATATATATGATAAATTGTGTCTTTTAACGAGATATATATAGTCTTGTGTGGTAAGTTTTTGTCTATCTCCTACTGTTTACCAATTCCAAAAAAGTCATCGAAAATAAAGAAGTGTTTAGAGGCCATTCCCTGAAAATTCAAGATATGCATTTTATCATGAAAATCTGTTAAACATGTGGTATTTTAATTTAAATAGTTAGAACCATTTGTCAAAAAATAAAAAATGTTTCCGTGTAAACAGAAACTTAGGGTGTGAGGCATTTGCTTCAAATATTGGTGTTGCATCCTTGAATACCAAGTTTTGTATCTGATTACATTTTCGTTTTGAGTTATGCTGCCCACACACACAAATGGACAGATTTTGGATTCAAGGGGTCTCAAAACATGTATTTCCGTTGAAATCTCGCTAATGAATTTTTTTTTGGCGGAAATCAATACTTACTCTATCTACTATGCAGATTGTGCATAGGTGCTCGAAAAAGTAAAAACTGGACTAGAATTTGATTCTTTGGGAAGCCTTTTTTACGGTTACTCAATACTGCCCTCAAAAAATGACAAAATATTTTTGCATTGTTTGCAGAAAATATAAATTACACAATAAATTTATTAAAGCAGTGACCTTCTTTTACTGAAGGGTCACTATCTATATAGAAGGCTCATGTGTATGGTATGTAAAATAATTTTATTATACACAATAATAAATAAAGCCATAAATATTAAAATATATAATAAAACATTAAAAGTAAACCATAGGTCCTTGTACAGTTTTAATGCTAGATTTGAAGTCACTTAAATTCAATTTTTAAAATTAAAGTGAGTTATCAGTTGAAAATTTTGGGGAATATTTCCTGGCAATTTGCTATTGAGCTATTGTTATTGATACAGTTCGCTTGCATTTATTTTCAAGGGAAACCGAGTTATCAGCTAAATGTGTGAGTGATAGTTTAACAACTGAGTTTCAATTAACTGTAAGTTGGAGTGAACAATAATTTTAATCAAATTCTTTACCAATTAGCGTAGCCGCAAATAAGGAACTTGGTCACAATAGTTCCTACCACAGCTTCTTGTATAATTTCAGATAATGGTCATGAAGTCACTTACATTTATTTTTAAAAATTATAAAAGCGAATTAGCAGCTAGAAAGTCAGGAATACTGTGTGGTTTTAAATAGCGTTCCAGCTCACAGATTTTTACTTTCTCTAGCCCCGTATGCACATAGTGGATGCAGAAGGTATTGTACTCCACCTGGAAATTTGATACCGAGATTTCACCGGTAATACATGTTTTAGGACCCCCCTGAATAGAAAAAAAAAGCATTTTCAGAAAAAGGTCTGTGTGTGTATCTGTGTCTGTGTCTCTGGCCAGCATATCTCACAAACGAAAATACCGTTAAACACCAAACTTGTCATTTAAGTCTGGCATCTTTCAAGGATGCAACACGAACATTTTCAAGAAAATCCCCCACCCCTAACTACCCTTTCACGGAAATGTTTTCGAAATTTGTGTTTTTCTTGAAAATGGTTATAACCATTTTGATTAAAATAGCACATATTAAAGCCATTTCCATCAAAAATAAAATGTATATCTTGAATTTTCTGGGAATAGCTGCTAAAAATTTGTTTATTCTGGATGAATTTTCTGATGTTTGCATAACTAGTAAGCCGTAAGAGATAGACAAAAACTTACTACACAAAAAATATCATATGCATTTATTTCGTGGAGTTTAGCGTTTTCGAGATATTTATTGTTATTAGTTTCAGTTCTAAAGTCCTTACACTTTTCTCAGACAGGAAGTATCCGTTTTTGTTTTGTTCTACTCCTAGCCAAGCAAAGAAGCGATTTGCACTGACAATCGTCTAACGACAGCTTTTAAAACATTTGACTATCATTTTAGCATAGTGCATTCTTTTAGTTCCCTTCTACTTACCTATAAGGAACTAAGTAATAAGAACATTCTGCTAATGTTTATCTCGATTAGCATGGTGTAGAAAGAAGAATAATCTCTTGTAAGAAGTTTGTTTGTAGAGCAGCTAGAGAAAGTCACATTAGATTTTTATTTATGTGTACTTGGATACACACGTTCCTACTTTTGACTTCTCTCCCGAATTATATTCTTATCATTGTTCTTCTTCTATTACTTTTCTGTGTTGACAATTCCTTGGGAATTTACAGGTACTAAGCTGCAGCTTCTCTTCTCCTGGCCATGTTTTGTTATTGTTAATAATATTAAATGATCTACTCATTGAATATTAAGAACGAGAAAGCATTATATACGTAGTATATATATATATATATATATATATATATATATATATATATATATATACTCAGGCACATATCTATACCAACTCCTTTAATCATATATCCAGGATGTTAGGGTTAGAAGTACGCAGATTACGCGTGCTGGGAGACCCAAATATGACGAAGAATAAACTCCAATATCAATTTAATCTATCTTGAACAGTAATGGAGATAAACGGACATTATCGAATACATATCTGCACAGTCTGGTACCAGAGTAGCACTTAATTGCCGAATGTTTCGGTTTGGTTTACGGTCAGGCCAATGTTGTGTTTTGTGCATGAAATCCGGTGCTGATCTATAAGCTGCATAAGAGGTTACGCATAAGGTTTAGTCTGGTGCTCAAGGATAAAACAAATTCAAAAGTGAACTACGGAAATACCTCATTCAGGAGTATCGTTGATAATTGAATCTAAGTCACAATTTGGCTAAATAGTAATTTATTAACCATCAATAACTGCAACAAAAATAAAATTATAAGTTCGTTTACAATAGATGTTTAAAATTTGCTCCGTTAAAATCTACTCAGGCATCACATATTCTTAGCCAATTTTGCTCTAGCCTCCTTAAAGCTTCTGCCTTCTGCCCAATGTCGAGAGCTGCTTCAAATACACATATTCGAATGGTAGCAACCTCGGCATGTTATATTTTACTATTTAAATGTCCCCAGAAATAAAGGATTGAGCTTTGCCATAAGCAAGAAGCATATCTAGTCACTCTTGATTTATAAAGACTGCATCTGAAGTACTGACTGAACCAGCTGCAGGAACAACATCACTGTCAATATTCCTCACCTTCCACTTCCGTAGTTGCCAAACTTATTAATATCACGAATAACTCATCTTTTGCAACTCTACCTCGCTATTCTAATTGCAGAAGTAAACGATAAAGAATTGGTGACATATTCGCAATCAAACATTTTATCAATTTTATTTTTTATTTACGCAACCATGCACTTAGGGAAAAATTGTACGGGAACGTATGTTTCAGCTTAACATCAGGAAGTTGCCAGTGAAGGCTTCGCACTCTTACCCCTAACATCTTGTATGTGAGTGTGTGTATATACAGGGTTATTCTAAATTAGTTGCCTGACAATAAAGCTAAATTATACGTAGTTTATTTCCATTTTTCATTACATACATTGACATAACATTAAGTACCACAGTTCATCCCAGATCATGTCCGCATCTACCCGAACTACCGCTACGTTAATTCGTTGACGAAGCTCATCGAGATTGGTCGGCGGTAGAGGGTTGTAACGTAACCCCACAGACAAACGTATTTGTACGGTAATTTGCGATGTAGTTTCATTAAACCACAGACAAGAAGACTCCATAGCGACTGCTTGCTAGGCTCCAGGTGTTGCGAGTGATTCACATTTTCCCTGCCAGACGAGCGAGCGAGTGCATGTAGCGAAGTCTGCCAACCAGGTTTAAAGCTTGATGATACGACATAAGGTTTGATGAACATCTGAATATATATATATATATATATATATATATATATATACACATACACACAGGCTAGCGCTACAATTCCCCTGAGTCAGTTTCCCCTTCATCAATTCGGCTTTTTGTAGGTAAAACTTGAGGATATGCGGAATAAAATTAATTACAGGATATCGTTGGCAACACTGTATATACACATTACTTTGTTTGTGAGTCATCTGTTTTTGTTTTTGTTGGTGTGTTGAACATTATTTGCAATGACAAATAAATTTAGTAAGGAACCACGCATTTACATGCTTCAATTATTGTGGAAGTACAACAAAGTGACAGCCTTTCAAAGAAGGTTTCCTAATGCAGCATTACCAACTGGCAACATTTGCGGAAACTCAACATAACATTTGAAAGAACAGAGAGCGTTGCAGATGCTTTGATATCCGGTCAACCCCGTAATGTCCGAAAGAAGGAAGTTCTAGTTAGTTGCTAAGGCATTTGAAGCAAATCCTCACAAGTCAATTACGAAGACGTCTGTGCAATTGGGCATATCTCGAAAGAGCATGCAGAGAAAACTAAAAGACATAAAATTCAAACCTTTTCGCCCAAAATTACGCCTCGCAAGATGACTACGCCAGAAGAGTTGTTTTTAGTACGCAACGAAGCAGATCCTAATTTTTGGCGGTCAATTTTATGGACAGACGAAGCAATTTTCAAACAGAATATACATGTAAATTACCATAATTGTTTTTACTGGTCCAACACAAACCCCCAAGAGATTATAGAGAAAGATCTTAATGTTCCAGGTGTTATAGTCTGGGGAGGAATTTCAAGTATCGAATTAAGGACTTTATTTATTTTAAGGCACGGTTACTTCCGCAGTTTATTTAGAAATGCTGCAGAACTTTGCAGTACCCAAGATGAAAAACAACCACATTTTGAATTTCATTTGGCAACAAGATGGAGCTCCACCCCTTTTAGACTGAACTTTCGAAAATGTTTAAATAACACAAACAGAGAATGGATTGGACGCTGTGGGACTTATCATCGTGCGTTTGATTTGATTCCATGCGTTTTCAGTCTATGGGGAATTATGGTAGAATCTGTGTTATCCTTACCGCCAAGAAATTTAAATGAACTGAGAATGTCCACTCAAAATGCATTTTAAACCATCAATGAAGATAAACTTCTACTGTGCCATATTTGTAAATCAGTTGTAAGGCGTTACCTGAAATGTATTGAGCAAGGAGGCGGACAATTTGAACAAAAAATGAATGTGCTTATGTGTTGCTAACAATTTAAAATTATGTCTCTTTATTATATGTTCAAGTAACATAAAAGTATCCTTGTTATGACTTAATGTATGGGCAAACTCTTTAAAGCCACTGTGTAATATAATATATATGTGTGTGTGCGTGTATACATATTAAATCTTGTCCGTGCTGTTCTTGTATCATCTTGTATGTCATTGGTTATTAACTAACATTCAACCTTTCCCTGGTAATTTTCTGGTACGACCTAAGGAACCTTTCGCTCCACGTGAAGGCTTTTACGAACTGTGTAGGGCGAATGGCTTCTCTCTTTGGGCGCTGCTTCCCTTGCAGGTATACGGTGCAATTCTGGAAGCAGAGCGTTTTGTTTTAAATAAAGGTGATTTCCACATATAGGGTCACATAAATGTCACTACACACGTACAAAAGTAATTAAACTTTATTTAACTTAAGTAGCATTTGTTAATTTTGAATAATTTAACATGATATGGAACTTAAAGCAAATTAAAATACATATCACTTCTTTTTATATGCAATATCTTCCATCTTCATCAATTGGAGACTACTTGGAACACTGACAAACGTGCAAGCAGAACTGTCAACTCTTCCATACGTATATTTCGTCTTTAAACATAACTCTAAAAAAGGAATCCATTGGAATACGAGATTGAGGATTGCGATTGAATTCAAATGCAAAACGACGCTACGTCCTACAAGCTAATGCATAACGTGCAGGAGCTCATCATGCTCTAGGGGCATTTAAAAACATTCTTTAGTTTCAAATTTATGAATTAAATTGTACAAGTCTTGAGTGTTGGTGGATTTGACTCGAAATGTTGTCTCTATTCTCTCAGTACTGTAGTTACACTGCCATGGTAAGCGATCTTCACAGCGAAACTCTTTTCTTCTTTCGTTAACATTTTGTTAAAACTGCTATTTGTGAATACTATAGTTCTTATGGTTAAAATGCATTTCTTAATAACACGCGTTCATTCCTCTTTCCCATCAACTATAACGACGTACATAGTGTTATTCTACGCTCTATTCCTAACAAATTAGGAGGCCTTAGTTAATCAATTGCAATTTTATTTTTATATCTGTTACTATACACATTCTCGGGCATTATAATATTATCAAAGTAACAATATTCATGCTATCACATGAATATTATTTTTTTCACATTATATTATATTTTTATGTACACCCTACTAATCGACATACATAATATACTCCCTTAATGTTTGCAGTCTTTTGCGCTATCCGCGTATAACTGTTTCAGTTGTAACTTTGTTAACAGATATTTAAAAATGTTACGTTTTAATTATATATTTATACCCTTTTGTTATTTAGTGCGCTTTGTTCTTGGCAGCATTAAATTTGGGGAAGCTAGTTAACAGAAGCAAACTGTTTTTGTTGCTATTTTTGATATAATCGAACGTTTTGAAGAATCTTCTAAATAAAGGGTAGTTTAGAGTGGGAAGCGTTTGTTTAAAAGTCTTCGTATTGCGTCTTTTGAAGATACCGAACTTACCAACCAGGTACATACACGAACATCTTTATAATTTTTCAGGGATTCTCAAAAATATATTTATGGAAAAATATTGGTATATAATTTTTCTATCTGCTATGTACTTCTCTATGGCAGAGAAATTTAACCGTTGTTATGTTTAAAATGCTGTGTGTTTATCTGTCCATGAACGTATGACTCAACAATAAATCGGTTAAACCAAAAACTGGTAATTAAGTTCAGCTTTTTTTCAAGGATGAGACAGAAAGTTATCAAAACAATCATCCTCACAACCTCAAATACATAAAAAGTTAACAATTTTGATTAAAATGACACATGTTTAAAATGCTTATAAAGCTTATATCATAAATTTGTACTTCCTCTACATGTAGTATGTACATAGAGTATAGAGAAGATGTATTGCAACCAAAAGTTTGATACCGAGATTTCACCGGAAATAAATGTTTTCAGACCCTCGGAATTCCAAAAATGCAGTTTTTACAGAAATGTCCTTGTATGTGTGTGTGTGTGTGTGTGTGTGTGTCTGTGAGCAGCGTTGCTCAAAAACGAAAAGACTGTTTCGTACCAAACTTGGTATTTAAGTTTGGTATCTTCCAAGGATGCGGCACGAAGATAATCAGGAAAATCCCCCCTTCCTCTAACTACCCTTTACATGGAAAATTTTTCGACAATTTTGATTTTCTCAAAATTTGCTCTAATGATTTTGTTAAAGTACCGTATATTTAAGATATTTTTATGACAAACGAAATGTATGTCTTGAATTTTCTGGAAATAGCCTCTGAAGACTACTTCATTTTGGATGACTCTTGTATAACTGGCAAATTGTAAGAGATATACAAAAACTTATCATACAAAGATATAAATCCCATTAAAACACACAATTTAAGTCATACACATTTTTTTATTGAGCTAACCGTTTTCGAGATGTTCCGGATTAATGGCTTCAATTTTAAGTCACTTAAACTATTCTCGAAAGGGAACACAGTTTTCTTTTCGTTTGTTTACTCCTGACAGGCAAAGGGATTGGAATTTCAATTGCTTCACATAATGATCGGCTTTTAAAGGATGAGACAGTCGTTTTAGCCTGTGAATTTTTTTATTTCCCTTCTATTTACAATCTAGCTAGTAATAAGTTTAATTCTGCTTATGTTTATCTTGATTAGCATGATGTAGATAATAGATTAATGTTCTGAATAAAAGGTTTGTTGACTAACAGCTACAGAACATCGTGTGAATGGAGCACATTAGAGTTGTCCCTTCTACTTAGAAGGAACCAAGTAATAAGGACAATTTCTTTAAATGTTTATCTCGATTATCATGAAGTAGAAAGATGAATATGCTTTTTAACAATATTTTTTTACAAGTATGTAGATAAAATCATGTAAATGGAACACATCAGATTTTTACTTCCTCTGCACGTACTATATACATGTGTATAAAGGAAGTATTGTGTTGCACCCACAGTATTTTAAGACCGTCTGAATCAAAAAAAAAAAAAAACAACAACAAAAAACAAACAAACTAAAAACATTTGAACTTTCTCTAACCCCATATGCGCAATGTACTTAGTAGACAGGGAAGGATTTGTACTCCATCCGAAAATACGCTGTCGAGATTTCACCGAAAATATATGTTTTGAGGTCCCCTAGTCCGATAATAGCATTTTTAGAAAAATTTCCGTGTGTGTATCTGTGTGTGTGTCTGTGTACAGCATAGCTCGAAAACGAAAAGACCTTTAAATACCAAACTTAGTATTTAGGTTTAGTATATTCTAAGCATGCGACACGAAGATTTTTCATAAAATCCCCCCACCGCAGACTACCCTTTACATGGAAAAATATTTGAACATTTTGGTTTTCTTAAAAATGGCCCTAAGTATAATAAAAATACTTTTCATCACAAATGATTTTGAATTTTGTGGGAATAGACTTTGAAAACCTCTTTATTCTGAATGAGTTGGCATAACAGTTAATCCGTAAAAGATAGACAAAAACTTACTACACAAAAAATGTACATCTTGTTAAAACATATAATTTATATTTTTATGTACAGCTGACCGTTTCTGAGATATTACTTGATATTGGTTTCACTTTTAAATTACTTTAAATTTTCTCAAACAGGAAGTGATGTTTCGAATCATTTGTCTTGTTTTACTGCAAAGCGAACTGAAGTTCTTTTAAAAGATATGACTATCGACTTAACCTAGTGTATGCTTTTATATCCCTTCTACTTACAAGGAAGCAAGTAATAAGCCAATTTCTACTAAGTTTACCTTGATTAGCATGTGAAAGAATAATCTTTTGTAAAGAAAGTTTTTTGCGTAACAGGGAAAGCTAGAGAAAGTGATGAGAATGGAACGCATCAGATTTTTAGAAAATACCCACGTGTTTGTGTGTGTGAGTGGGCAGCGTAGGTCAATAAAATGTTAAACACCAAAGTTAGCATTTAGGCTTGGTATCGTTCAAGGATGCTATGCGAAGATTTGAAAGATAATCTCCTTACTTCCCTTTACATAGGGAAACATTCGAAACTTTTGATTTTCTCAAAAA